>CM076580.1:1209102510-1209538076 GCA_034641835.2 Pinus albicaulis | reverse complement strand
AAAATCCTCAACCTATTATGCGTCCTCATATATCATATCAACCCAATCATAATCCCAATAACAGATTGGTTCAACTAATCTAGATTGTTGAAAACCCAAACCCCAAAACTGAACAAAATCAATGCAATGAAATTAGGCTGAGATCTAGGCGTGTTATTTCACCTGAAGAAGATAAGGCCTTACCACAACTTGAGTATGAAATTCCAACAATACCTAAATAATCAACTATGACATAAACAAAGATAGAGCAGGGGAGGGACACAGTTGATCAAAAAGATCCTAAAAATCTTATTATTTCCTCCCCTCCATTCCCTGAGAGATTAACACTGCCTAAACAAATAGTCTCTTCACATTTTGATCTGCTAAAGGAATTAAAAATTATTTTCATTAAACTTCCTCTCCTACAGGCTATACAAGACATTCCTATCTATGCCAAAACAATTAAAGAGTTGTGTGGAAAAAAATAGGCGAGGAATGCAAAAACTGTACCAACTATTCATGTAGTGGGAGCACTATCATACTTACTCTTGGGCAAAGAAAAACCAGTAAAATACGAGGATCCAGGAAACCCCATAGTAACAGTAAAAATCCCTGGCCACTACTTTTTAAACACATTAGTTGATTTGGGGCAGCCATCAACATATTGTCTACAGAAAGCTGCGAGAAGTTAGGTATAACAACGTTGGAACCTACATCCACCTTGTTGCAACTTGCTGATAGATCTATTATCAAACGATAAGGTATACTACAGGACATCTTGGTTTTTCTGGATGCATGGGAGTACCCGGCAGACTTTTTAGTTATTAACCCAAAAAGTAGGTTAGATGGACATCACCTAATATTGGGACGACCTTAGTTAGCGACAGGCAATGCTTACATAGGCTGTCAAGAAGGAAGCATGACCATTGCTAGAGTATATTCCATAAAGAATATTGTCATATTCCCCCCTATCAAACCAAGTCTTCCCACTGTAAATATTCACAAACAGCCACATACATACTGGGAAGAAAACATTGATTCACCGCTGACAATAGTTGTAGCACTTGAATTCAAAGATCAAACTGAAGAAGATGTAATCAATAACTTCATGAATTAGCCATCTACTTCAGAAAATCTAAAGTTTCAAATGTTAAAAGTAGTTCTTGATAATGAAGCATAGGAGGACCCCTTAGCAAATGTTGATAACCAGCACATACCCACGAATTTTGTTCACAACAGTATGCCAATTGATATTGAGCCAGGAAAAATTTTAAATATCAATGGCAGTTTTGATAGCGACCAACAACAAAAGCTCCTTAAAATTTTACAAAAATTTAGGGGAGCATTTTCTTGGGACTACCTAGACATGACGGGTATAGAACCTCAACTATGCACACATCACATTTATACTGACAAATTTGCTCGACCTATTCGGCAGCCTCAGCGGATGTTAAACCTGCATCTGAAATACATTGTAAAATATGAATTACAAAATTTGCTAGATGTAAACTTCATTTATCCTATTTTAGATAGAAAATGGGTTTCTCCTCTAGTAGTCGTTCCTAAGAAGAATGGTAAGTGGAAAATATATGTGGATTACAGAGAACTCAATAAAGCAAAACAGAAAGACCACTTCCCTTTCCCTTTTATTGATTAGGTCCTTGATACATTGACAGGAAAGCGATTCTTCTCTTTTCTTGATGGTTTGAGTAGTTAAAATCAAATCCAGATAGCCCCTGAAGACCAAGCTAAAACTACCTTTACCTGCCCCTGGGGTAAATTTTCCTATAGGGTATTGTCGTTCGGATTATGCAATGCCCCAACAAAATTTCAAAGGGTTGTACTCAACATTTTTTCTGATTTAATAAATGAAGGGCTCGACATTTACATGGATGACTTTACTCCATATGGAGATGACTTTGATCAATCATTGCAAACACTATAAAAAGTATTGGAATGATTTATTGCTACCAGATTGTGTTTGAGCAATGAAAAATGTCACATGATGATGACCAAAGGATTAATCCTGCGACACTACATCTTTGTCATTGGAATATAGATAGATCCGACAAAAATAGAGGTAATTCTTTTACTAGCCACACCTTGTACTCAGACAAAGGTACGTAGTTTCCTTGGATATGCAGGGTACTACCATAGGTTTATAAAGAAATTTTGACAAATTGTTGCACCCTTGTATGGATTAAATAGAAATGTTGAATTCCATTGGTCTGACAACTATGATACTGATTTTTCAAATTTGAAGAAACTGGTCTTTACGGCACTAGTCTTATGCGGCCCCAATTGGGCATTTCCTTTTCACTTTTCCTCATATGCATCTGACACAATGATAGGGGCAGTTCTTGGTGAAGAATAAGAAAAAAATCCCTACGCTATTTACTATATCAGTAAGAATCTCACTCCTGTCAAATTAAACTATATAGTGACCAAAAATGAGTTATTGGTTTCCATTTATGCTATTAATAAATTTATAGATTATATAATTGGCTATCAAGTATTCCTATATACCAATCACTCTGCCATTATATAATGAGCTAAGAAACCTATTACAAATGGAAGGGTGACTCGTTGGTTGTCGCTTTTATAGGAGTTCGACATAACTATCAAGGACTGCCCAGGAAAAGAGAACGTAGTTGCAGATTTTCTATCTAGAGTTCTAAAGTCAGATGATCCACTAGTGGTGGATGATCAGTTCCCTAATGATCATTTCTTCATTTTAGCAGTAAAAATTCCATGGTACATAGACATAGCAAATTATCTGGCAGTAGGAAACCTTCCAAGACACTTGACATCAAAGGAACGAATGTTGATTGTTCAGCGCAGTGCTAGATTCTCCTAGGTTGGTGGATATCTTTTCCATACAGGAGCTAATATGCATATGCGCAGATGCATCGAAGAAGACGATATTTATGACATCTTAAGGGCCTGTCATGATGAACCATGTGGTGGCCATTTTTCATATCGCAAGACGGGGCATAAAGTATTACAAATGGGCTATTATTAGCCTACAATTTCTAAATATGCAAAGAAATATGTCCAAGCCTGTGATAGTTGCCAAAGAATGGGCCACCCTAGCCAATCAGATGAAATTCCATGCAGCCACAGTTAGTAGTGGAACCTTTCGAATGGTACACACTAGAATTTGTTGGACCATTCAAGCTTCCATTGAATCAGAAGACCTACATACTAGTTGCCACATATTACGTGAAAAAGTGGGTAGAAACAATGGTTTTGTCAAGAGCTACTAAATAATTTGTGATCAATTTTATTTTTGAGCTATTTGTGCGGTATGGCTTACCTCGGGAAGTCATAACTGATAGAAGGTTGCAGTTTCTGGGAAATAAAATCATGACTACTCTGAAGAACCACCATGTCACCCATAGAGTCACCTCTCCCTACGACCCGCAGGCGAATGGGCTAGTCAAAAGCACCAATAAATTCCTTGAGTAAATTATCACTAAAACAGTCTCAACACATCACTGGAATTGGGCTACTTGACTGCCAGAGGCCTTGTGGGCTTATCACACAACATGGCGAAACACCACTATATTCTCCATACCATATGGTATTTGGAAGGGAACCAATTTTTCCTATTTAATTTGAAATAAATACAAGAAGAACATCCCAGGAAGTGGGGTTGGAATTGACGGAGGCACAAGTTAGAAGACTCCAACAAATAAATGAATTAGATGAAGCACGACTACTTGCTCTACAACACACTACAAATATTCAACAACAAGGAGCTAAGTGGCATGACAACCTCATCAAAACTAAAACATTCCAGAAAGGAGATTGGGCACTCCTCTACGACTCTAGATTCCAAGACTTCCCAAGTAAGTTACAAACAAGGTGGCTCGATTCATACGAAATTCAAGAAGTACACAACAATGGTACCATTACCTTGAATACCATAGATGGATCTGGCTCCGCCTTTCGATCCAATGGACACTAGGTGCACCTCTATCATAAACCACTTACGAAAGAGTCTTTCTACCAGCAAGTGCATGACGAACCCACCATCCAAATTTTAGCTGCAGGGGATGATGGCTTAACAGATTTAAGTTCATAAAAGGATTTTATTTCCTATTGTTAATATTGTATATATGTTTAGTGCAATTTATAGTTCTTCTAATTGTTGCACATTCCATCTCTTTTTCATTATTTTTATGCTTACAGCTACATTCTTTTTCTTTTTTCTTTATTTTGTATGTTCTATTGTTCAAACCTTTAAACAATTGATGTTCAATAAAATTGAACAGTTCTTGTTCAATCGAATTGAACAATTCTTGTTCAATTCAATTGAATGACTGTGTTTTTAGTGTGTTTATTTCTGTTGTTCAAACCTTTGAATAGTTTTTGTTCAATTGAATTGAACAATTGTTGTTCAATCAAATTGAACATCTATTGTTCAATTCAAATGAATGGCTTATTTTTCTGTGTTCTGTTGTTCAAACCTTTCAAAAGTGGTTGTTCAATTCGAATGAACGAATGTGTTTTTAGTGTTTTTATTTATGTTGTTCAAACCTTTGAATAGTTGATGTTCAATCAAATTGAACAGTTGTTTTTCAATCGAACTGAACAGTCATCATTCAATTCAAATGAATGGATGTTTTTTGCATGATTTTACTTTTGTTGTTCAATCAATTCAACAGTTGTTTTTCAATGGAATTAAACAGTTGTTTTTCAATTGAATTGAAAGGTTGATTTCTTTTCTAGCATGTTTTTTTTTTGTCTTTTGATGATTTCTGTTATGAATATAATTCATAACGAATATAAAAAATATAATTATTAAATAGTCAATTAAGGATTATGTAAGTAGTCGTTAAGTTATTGAAAGGGCATGTCTAAGAGACATGGCCAGTCATGAAAGGTCACTTGCATAGGTATATAAGCAGGGCCTCATTGTAACATTTTATCGTCTATCTATCTCATATCTTTTATAATATACTATTTGTATCCTCATGGATATCTTTGTATTCCAAGTGTTCTGGAGTATTTAACTTAAGAAGGAACTTTGTTCACTTCATTTGGTATCAGAGAAGTCGATCTTCTAGCCACTCGTCACTGCAGAGAGCTATGTTCTCTGATCCAGGCCTTTGACCATAAAAATCGTCAACCTTTTTGCCGTCATGACTGAATCATTCGCTACAAATTTTGGAGTTTCTCCATTGCTGAGTTTGTCAGAGGCCTTTGGCCATAATAAAAAATTGAAAAAAAAGGAAGAAATATATATATATATTAATAAAAAAAATAAAAGAGAGAATGACAGTTAACATAAAGTGGGAAATAAATTAAAAGGAAAAGAAAAATATTTAAAAGAAAATAGTTCTAAAAGAAAAGAAATAAAAAAAAAGGAAAAAAAGATATATATATAAAGAAGTACATATACGTACATACCAAGACAAATTAAAATCAAAAAGGAAAAAGAAATAAGGAAGAGTAGGTAAGGTTATTTTGATTATTCTTCCAGTGGTTTACAAGCTCGTGGTTTTGGAAGCCCATGGTAATTGCCCATGGTATTTGCAAGGTAAAATAAGAAGTAAAGGAATGAAAAATATTTGTGTGAATGGTAAGTTTACTTTTACGTGGAGAACATTAACCGAGTCAGATATACATAAGTGGACATATATTTTATAGGTGAATATATGTGAATAACCATGTTTCCCTAGGGTTGTAAGCTTTCAACAAAAGAAAGAGTTAAAAAAAATCAATTGTTAAAAGAATATATATATATATATATATATATATATATATATATATATATATATATATATATATAATTAAAATTATTTAATTAATTAAACTATTAAAAAAAAATTGAAGGAATAATAACCTCATTAAAAAGAAGAAGAGAAATTTAGGAAGGGTTACCTTAAAAACCCTAAAAACTCAATTCAACAGAAAAAATGAAATCAATCATTGATGAAAAGGAAATTAAATCCAATTCGGAGAGGAAAGAAGGAAGATTTCCTGAAAAATATAGTATTTTAACAAATACAAGATGAAGAAATTATTATCCATAAAACTTTGAGGACAAAGTTCTGAAGGAAGGGCCAATTCATAACAAATAAATAAATAAAAGTTGATATATTAAATTTTGATGAAAGAAAATGAAGAAAACGATGCATGATTGAACTGAAGAAAAGTGTCAACTATAAGCTTTGAGGACAAAGCTTTTGAAGGAAGGAGAAATGTTATGAATATACTTCATAACGAATATAACAAATATAATTATTAAATAGTTAATTAAGGATTATATAAGTAGTCATTAAGTTAGTGAAAGGGCATCTCTAAGAGACATGCCCAGTCATGAAAGGTCACCTGCGTAGGTATATAAGCAGGGCCTCATTGTAACATTTTATCATCTATCTATCTTATATCTTTTATAATATAATATTTCTATCCTCATGGATATCTTTGTATTCCAAGTGTTCTGGAATATTTAACTTACGAAGGAACTTCATTTACTTCAATTTCTTTTCAAATATACACTCTTCCTTTACACATCCTCGCCATAAAATCCATTTTTAAAAAGGGAATTGGCACCTATAGAGGATAAAAGCAGTGATATTACTAATATTATGATGTTTTTAATTTTGATGTAAATATCTACTCTGGAAGTTGACATGGTATATCTGTATAATGAAGGGCTAGATATCTAATGTTCGAACATATTATTACACCATTCATTTCTGTAGCTTTATGTTGGTATATCTTTCTACACTTTCAATTAGTAATTCTCCTTGACATGACGATATAGGAATAAGAGTATTAATTGTATTGGCATTATTTTTGCTTCTTATACCATCCCTAAATCTTAAGCATTTAATGAGTCTCCCTACATTTATAGATAAAAATAAAAACATTATTCCCATGTGCCAATTTTTAAGAGAGAATAGGGGGTTTCATCATGAGCCAACCTACCATGATCATAAGGGTTTAATAGGTGACATTCCCACAATGGAAAAAAAACCAGTGTAGTGACCTTATCAACATCTAAAACTGCTTGAAGGACGAGAGGTATCATCACGATCTGGCCTGATCACTCTATTACAATCCCTGGGCACTATGACTATCTGGCCACCACACCAGCATAGCAGTCTCTCCATAAAACAAGCAAAATGTCTACTTTTCAAAAATAAAAATATTATGTCTATGTGAATTTTTTTTAAGAGAGAATAAGGGGTCTCATCATGAGCCAACCTACCATGATCATAATTTTTTAACAGGTGACATTCCCATAATGTCCAACACGCTAGGGTAGTGACTTTATCGGTAGCTAAAACTGCTTGAAAGATAGGAGGTATCATCACGAGCCGACCTGATCACTCTGTTACAGTCCCTGTGAATGGAAATATGACTATCTGGCCACCACACCAACACAATGGACTCTCGATAAAATAATAAAAATGTCTACTTTTAAATAGAGGATTCTAGCTCATTTTCGGGTTAAAATAACAACCCTGTCGAGGCTTGAACGCCTGCTGGTAGAAGTGGCTCTGCTTGTGGTATAAAATTATTTTTCTAACAATAACCAATTAATTTTATATGTCGTATTTCCTATTGACCCATTCATGAAATAAATGCACTACTTGAACAAGTGTTATCACTACCTACCTGCATAGTTAACTATGAGTGAATTATCTTTTCATGTTGAGTTAATGGATGACAGCATCAATCATAATATGTCACCTGTCATTCTTCCGTCATGCTATACTGTCAAAATAGGAAATCCCTTCATAATAATTGCTACTTCTCTTTTCTCCCCTTCTTCAATCATTTCCACCTAAAGTAAAATTGTGATGATTACCAACTTCTGACCTTTGCTTCATGTGTATTAATTATTGTTACAATATTTCCTCTTTTCTTGAGCTTTGAGGCCATGGAATCCCTTCTCTAGTAGATTTGTGATGATTGCTAACTTCTCACCTTTTCTTCATGTGCATTCCTAATTGTTAAAACCTTTCCTCTTCTCTTGAGCTTTAAGGTCGTGGACGCCCTTCTCCCGATGGATAGGTAGGAATATTCATAATGAATAAGAATGAAAATTAACCACATGAATTCCCTTGGATATGCTGATGGGAATAAAATATCATTTCATTTACATCATGACATTGCATTTTTTTTATTTAAAAAAAAAACCGCTTGGAGTGTTTATAATGTTTTAACCAACAGAGCCGAAAGAAATGCATATAGAAGAAGAAACCAGTTCTGATAACACAGTAGCCATGGGTGGAAATTCACTCCAAAATCAACCCACAATTTTTCAAGCCTTAGAATTAGTTCACACGGTTCTCCAGCAAGCTAGTTGGATTCCATATCTACATAGACTAAAAGGGTTTTATACAGAGATAGCAGTTGAATTCCTGCAAAACCTGCGGGAAGATCATACCATAGTCAAAGGAATAATCATACTAGTCTCTAAGGAAATCATATCTGAGGTCTCTAGAGTACCAATAGAAAGAGAAAGATGGACTGAAAAAAAATTCCTTGTACAAGAAGAAATCTCAGTGTACCAGGACCCAAGCGAGCCACTAGAACGAAAATGGAAAGGTATTAATCCTGCGTGCTTGCAGCAGCCTTGGAAATCCATAGATACTGCTGAAATTTTTGTATAGACTGATTTAATATATAATTTTGAAGCATTTGTACAAACATATTTGATACATACTATTGAAGTCTCTATGCAGACTGATTTGATACTCACATGAGATAAGGGGACTCAAACAAAGATAACACCTGCTTTCACTCCCCTGGTAGAAAAAGTTTCCAATCAGAAGCTTCGCAACGAATTATTTCAAGTTCAACATGAATTGGCCCAGTGTAAGGAGGAAGTAGTACCCTTACAAGAATATCAGGCACTACTAAAGTGATTCAAAGTCCTTTCTGCAATTGAAGATGAAACCTTTTCCCAACTCAGAGAAGAAAGGAAAAAATTGAGGAAGGCACAGGATCAAGTGAAACAAAATAAGAAGAAAACTAGTATGTTTTTCTCTCTTTTCTCAGATGTATTGTCTTGCAAGGCACCAGCCACTAACTATTCTTTATTCTTAGTGGGTAGATATTTATTGTTGATATTTATAGTATTCAGGTCTCAAGAAGGACATGAAGTTCACTTATCAAAAGGACCTTTGGATTCTTCTAGTTATCATCCTAGAGAAATTACTCTTATACTTATTTTCCCCACTCAGCAAAATATTTTTCATTCTAGCGTCGGAAGTGGTGACGACCCAAAGAAGCCCATAGATTAAGGAAATGAAAGTTCGGTGGAATCCTCTCCTGTTGGTCGAGTGACTTCGTACCTCAAAAAATACCAAAAAAGAGGAAGATGATGAGGAAATGTAGGATGTGGTCCAATGCTAGTCTATTCATATCGTTGTGCCACCACCTCTACTTCATCGACAAAAATTCATCACTTACCTTCACTCTCTAGCTCAAAATCATGAGTATGGATAGGAGTTTCTTAAACTCTTCCATCATAACTTCAATTTTACTTAGTTCAGGGAACCTTCAAGGCTACGATATCCTACAAGATAAAAGTATCCAGAAGTATAGATTAAAGCCATGCATTTTGTTATTCGTGGTCTATCTCTTGCTCACATGAACCCCACCATGCCTTTACATTCACGCGCCTCTTCCTTGGAAGTAATTGACCGAGTTTCTTCCAATGATATACTATGAATATTTTGGTTAGAAGTAGAGTGACTCCATATGGTGATTGGGGTGAGTAGGTAAATAGCTCTCCATGAAGATTAGAAAAGATAAAGAATAGAATAGAGGGGAAAGAAGAGCTAATATTCCTGCTCCAACTGCTAGTACCAGAAATATACCAGTTCCTATTCCAACGGCCACCTAATCTTCTTCCTAAATGAGTACTACAGATGATTATGATATGCGAGGTTATGAAATTCTGCTTGTAGTGGTTTCAGTGCCTAAAGAGTCAGGTTGTTGGTCCCACTCACTTTATTTCTTACTTTTCTCATGTTCCAATTGTTGACGAAAGGAAAGGCAAGCACTATGTTCACGCGGTGATATTCTATCTTTCAGAGTACTACTGAAGAAAGCGATCAGGAAGAGGGGTAGTTCATACCATAGCTAATAGCTCGTAACCATTCCACTACACTCGAGTGTGGCCACACATTCCATCTAAGCTGGTAAATTTTTCCTCAAACCCAGTCACCTCGATCGACCGAATCAGAAAAGGCTACTTCTTTGCACAGGTACTCTGGATCCTGCCTTGATAAGAACAACTCAAATAAACAGTGCTCTCCATTCTTATTGCTTTTCTACTTCTTATAAGATCAGGTGATACTTATTGATTAAATTCATGATATTCCTGTATTATTGATTGAATGAGCTTACTACTCTCCCTACCCTTCCACTCGGATTATTTATCTTATACGAGATATAAGGTTCTAAATATCTGATTCTACTTCTTTCTTTAAGACTCTAATTAACGTTATCTTTATATCTTGCTTTGAGACTCTAATTAAGGAGCTCACCTTCTACTATTGAGAATAGCAAGCACCATAAGCAGGTGAGCCAGCCTAACTCTGATGCTTTCTCTTCCGAGCTTGTATAGGGCCCATCAAATAAGACCATGAGTGACCATTGACTTTATGTTACCCAGTCTAAGCTCGCTTGCCTATGACACTGGAGAAGCACCACTCGTGTTCTTTGAAGTGACAGCTGAGTAAAGGGTAACTTGTTGTAGAGCTGATAATTAGGCGGATTAATAAAAGACTTATAGAAGGAGTGGATAAGGCTTCTAGCTTCAAAACCTCGTACACAAAAAAAAGCTTCCCTTTCTTTGGAAAATCATTCTATTCTAGTTCTTAGGTGGCTTTCTTACTCTAGACTCTAATTTAGGTGATGGGAACTTGTTTTTTGTAACTAAGACTTTCAATCAGGTGTTATTACTTCTTTCTTGCTCTTCTTCTGGTCTCGAATCATCCTCGGTTCTAGTAGTATTGATCCCTTTCTGATGGATGGAATTAATGATCTATCAGATCACTCTGATCTTATTTCTGGAATACAGGATCTTAACTGCTCTTATTTTGGACTCCCATTTATTGATGGAATCTCGGAATAGAAATCTAAATCTTTATTGCATGTCGTATTCTATGGCCTGGGTTCTACTCCCTTTGATCGAGCTAGCCTTATGTAACACTCTCTATCAACTAGCCTTCTTGCTTGAATAAAGGAATCACACTCTCATGCTTCATTTCCTTTTTTCTCCCTTTCTATTCAGTGATAGTGAATTCCAGAGCTTACTATATTCTAGTTTCTTCTCCCTTTCATAAAGTAGTCTCCCTGGATCGCTTGCACCCAACTAAACAACTCAAACCTTAACCATGAAGGGAGTCTAGCAAGAAAGGCTACCTACTGTAACCAAGGGAGCTCCATTCCTTCCTTTATTCCATCCCTATGCACTAAATTCGAGTTATGTTATTCTGGAAGTAGCTCATGCATGCACTTCTAGCTCATTAAATCCATGAAGACATATTGTCAATCCTTTCAAATTCATGGGTCTAGTAAGGAAGGGTAATAAGCCGCTTGATGCATCTTGTTATGAGAAAGTAATAAAGTATATCCAGAATGCCCTCTTACAAAATCCTGCTAGATGATCGAGTCCGAACACTGTAATAAAAGAGACTACATTCATATCGAATTCGAGTAGTTATTAAATAGTCTTCAATCCACCTAGAACCCAGGGAGTTTACTTTTGAAATTCTTATTAATTCATGATAGTAGTCAGTTCTCTGGTAGGAATGAAAGCCAGATGAAAGGGTGTTCGGATACAGTACCCATGCTCTACTCTAAGAAATCTCATTAATGCTCACTATATTTTGAACACATGAAATTATCACTTTTTATGAAGGGAGCTGTGGAGCGAATCTATAAGGCAGTAAGCTCATAAATAAGTACACTCCTAAATTTTATTTTGTTGATCCTTGGCCTAGCTCATGGAACCTCATGGAACGAGCTTTTTTACACCTCGCTACGCTTGGCCCCATAGGTAAAGAAAGCAAGGAATACCTACCTAAACCACAACTAATAATTGGAGGGAAGCTTGCATTTGGAAACAACCACTTTAAGTTAAAGAATAGAGTACTCAGGTAGGGAATCCATAGATTTAGAGTTTAATTTAGGTATTCCATCCATAAAGTAAGTCTAATCGAGTCATACTTTATTAAATCCTGAAGAAAGAGGAAGGGAGGTTTCATATTATGGCGAGGGACACCTTAAGGCAAGAAGCCCCATAATAGAGTTCCATTCCAGGATTCCATCTATAAAGCCTACTATAATACTAAAAGCTATATATTCTAGTTTGAATTCGAAAGGAGAAGTTGTTGAAAGTGAGTGGTTAGCAGTCTGGTATTCTATTTATAAACTATCCAGTGATGATATGAGATTCCATATTCGAAAGACAACCCTTAATCTGATAGTGAATCAACAAGATTATTCATCAACTCATAACAGAAAGAATAATATATTGAATGAACTATCACCTAAAAGAAACAAGGGAGTCCTTCCTTCCTTATATCAACAACAAGGGAGACTATGTTCATTATGATAACCATAGCTAGCTAAATGCCAGGGAGGCCAGTACAATTTTTTCTTTCTGTTTATTAAATACCTAACCCAAGCAAGGGAGTTTGAGTAAAAAAATATATAAACACATCCCTAACCCTAAGCAACAGGGATGGATTCCTTATAGTGAATGCTAGCTAATAATTATTCTCTGGTATTATCTTGATCAACTTCCACTATTCAGTGATTATCAGGTAGGCAAGGCAAGAAAGAAGCCACGGGACTCTATTTGATGACTTCATGCTAGTGGTTATGATACTAATGAAATCTAGTAGTAAGTGTAGTCTAGTAGCCAGAAAGAATGATAGTGGTGATTATCAGGTATTCAATCCATACACAGTATATTTCTTATTCTTAAATATTATGAGGGTAATTTATTGCAGTTCATTAACCAGATTCTGATTCCACTACTTATCTCTTGAAGAAGATATTTCATAACCTATCACTTAACAACACGGGAGTGATTATCCTATACAGAAGGAAAGATAGAAGGCAAGCAAGCCATAACATAGAGTTCCATTCTGGTATGCAAACTAGTAAGCCCATGAAATCTAGTACAGATTCTCTGGGATTCTCTTTCTAATAAACTAGATAGTAATATATATATATATATATATATATATATATATATATAAACACACACACTTACACATAGCCCACTAGAATAAGGGAGGGACTCTACTTAAAGTGAAGTGCAACCTATAACCCTTAACAAGAAGCCCGACCAAAGCGATGGGAACTTGTTGCGGAAATACAAAAGCTAGCTCAGTGGTTCCAGGATGAAATAAATATTTGAATCACCTTCAATATCATTAGAAGGAGGGGAGCTTGCTTGGATATTATTCCATTTAAAGTAGCATTCTGATGATGAGAGTGTGAGCACTACTACTATAGGTTACCAAGCTTTTTAGGCGGTGGCTTCGTGCTCAATTCTCTAACCAGAGGGAGCGACTATGAATAGAAGTCATAAAGCCTCTTTCCAGTCTTGAGTGGATTCCAGGTGCCATTCCTTGTTGGTAGTAGGAGGAATCCCATGACTGTGACTTCATGTAATTGATTGAAGGCGAGGGCTGGTAGGGTGCCAATGGATTGTAAGTAGGTTATTTTCGCCTGTGGATTGTAGGGGTGTAGTTCCTGTGCCTAGTAAGTAGGGCTGAGGGGAAGGTTCTTCTGGTCTAAGGTCTTAAAGAGAATGTGATGTGTAAAGAATAGCTAGGTTTATACTATATATAATGCTTTTCAATATAGTGTAGCCCATGCCACGTAGAGTGAAGTGGGGGTTACCCCCCCCGCCGCATTTTTTTTACAACTTAGTAACCTCTTCAACGAGGATATGAGTTGAAGGGTGATTACTTATTTCCATATGGAGTGCCTGGTGGATTATCTCCATCCATCCTATGCCCACTACTCATGATTGAGAAATCGTAACGATTATTACAGTTCAATTATATGATGTGTTGCTCATTGATCTAGTTCCTCCTCCCTCCGATCGAGAGCTTTCTTACTCACGATGGCAGCCCTTCTTCTCACGGCCAAGCAATGCTCTACTATGGGGATAGAAACACAGAGTGAGCTACTGCTACTAATGTTATGAAAAGAACAGGTATCTTTAATACCTTATTATTTAGTAGAGAGGGAGGGCATCTCTTGGAAGGCCAGGCTTCCAAATGAAGGCCAGGAAGGAAGGCCATCTCCTGGAATTCTTTGAAGGTGAAAATCCACTCATTAGTAAAACAATGAAGAAATATTAACTTGATGGATGTAGGCATATTCAAACCTGAGAAGAGTGAAAGTGGCTATACACTGCATAAAAATAGTCATTTCAGCGGTTTTCGCTAACCCGTGAACTGCAAAGTAATGTTGACTAGTTAGAGGGACAGTAACGCATAAAGGTCAAGAGGTGCTCTGTGAAGTCCGAGCCCGAGTAAGGAAGTTACAGTAATTTATACATTCATTTGTGCCCTAGATAATAGAAGGTTAAACCTTGACATTTCTACAGTCATTCATTCACTTTGGAAGGAACGCCAGTCATTTATACAGTCATTTTCATGAAGGCTCTATCTCTTGCATGTTGACCTACTGACTTACTTTCTTACTTACTTACTAGTGTGTGAAGGCTCTCTTTTGTGCTTACTTATTTTCACCTCCTTATAGAAATAATGCACCACACACAAAAGTAAGCGGAAGCTTCCTCAAGTGGTGAGCTCAACCTGCTTAGATAAGTTAGATACCAAAAATAACCTTGATTTTGTGTGCATGTTACTCCTAGAAATAAAGATGTTAATATTGGGATATCAAATAAAGCATTTGAGGTATGAAGAAAAGTTTACTCCTTAAAGAGCAGCAAGAAATTTAGATCTAGCATTGTTAGGTCCCTATATTGTTGTAGTGTAACCCCCTTATTTTTATTATTGTACCCCTGTAACCCCCATATTTTTATTATTGTGCCCTTAAATTATTATTTTTAGGCCGGCTAGGATTATATTGTGGCCCCACTAAGATTACATTGTGGCCCCATGGACTCCTATATATAGAAAGGAGGTTTTGTAATTTGAATCATCCAAGAATTATTCATTCATGTAATGTATTGGATGTTTCCCCCTCGAAGTGGCTTATTTATAAGGCGTTGATATCTCTTTTCTTCTATTTTTGGAGCTGGTTTCACAACAATTGGTATCAGAGCTTTGGATTCTAGGGTTTCGCAGCTCCGAACAAGTCATCGTGGAATTTTCGCTATAAATTTTTTCCTACGAAGGTTTAGAAGCTTAAATGTTTAGAGTGCAGAGCCTAAATCTTGAGGAACAGGTTCAAAAAATTTCAGAGCTTGGTTCACGATATTTTTGAAGATATGATCTATGGAAGTTAGAGCTTTTTGCAGGCTCCTGAATTTTACTTAAAAAGGTCATCGCGAAATTTTTGCTATACCTTTTTTTCTGCGAAGGTTCAGAAGCTGAAATTTTTAGAGTACAAAGCCGAAATCTTGGGGAACATCTTCGCAAAATTGCAGAGCTTGGTTCACAATATTTTTGGAGATATGGTCTATGGAAGTTAGGTCTTGTTTAGGCTCCCAAATTTCATCTCACAGAGGTGAGTGTGGGAAAATATTCATAACTCTATCCCTGAGCATCAGATTGGAATTTTGTAAAAAGTGACTAGAATTACATGAACTGTAGTTTCCTGTCTATAAATTTAAGATCCAAAAGAGAAAATAGTGACACCTGGCAAGTCGTACAAGTTTGCTCTACTGAACCAGTCCATAATTAGGTCATTGTGAGAGATTGGACATAAATTTGCCTTGAAGAATCCAAATCAAGTCAGACCTGTGGCATTTGAAATAAGCTTCAGGGGAATACTACAGGACCAAATTTCAGATATTGAGGATCTGCAGGTATAGAGATAAGTCAATTTCAATATCAGGCTCCTAAAAGGCATGTAAAAGGTGTGTATTTTTTTTCCGAATTGCATAAGTCTTGTTTGAAAAATCAAGTTGAATTGATTCCAAGGGCATATTGTAGAATAGATAACAGTATTGGATTCTCAAATGGCCCCTAAAAATAATTCAACACCCATTAAGCCTTTATAAGGCTCTACTATGACTCATGAAGACGAAGAATGGAAACATGACATATCAAAATTACAAGAGCAAATGCAACAAATTTCACTCTCGCAAAGAGCAAAAAAATAAATGACATGGAAGTTTTTAAGAAAGGAATGGAAACTAAGATGGATGGGTTGAAGAAAGGTGTGGAATATAAGATGAATGGTTTGAAGAATGGCATAGAAGCTAAGATAGATGGCATGGAAGATGGCATGGAATCTAAGATGGATGACATGGAAGCTAAGATCGATGAAAAAATGGAAAACATGAAGAATGATCTAAAAGAAAACATGGAAGGTTTGAAAATTTTGATACAAGAAATGTTTCCTAATGGTGAAAATATAGTAGAGGAAACTCATGATGAGAACAAAATAAATGTTAATAATCATTTCATAAACTCTAATGTTGGTGGGAAGAACCACCATATTCCAAAAATGGATATGAGGAAGTTTGATGGAAAGGATCCTGTAACATGAATACTACAGATGGAGAAATATTTTGATCTCAATAATGTGTAAAACACACAAAAGGTACACATTGCAACTTTACATTTAAAACAAAATATATTTATATGGTATCGATGGCTTTTCTCCCATAAAAAAATGGTCACTTGGTCAATTTCTACGGAAAAAATGATAGCACATTATGAGGATAAAAAGAGAAACACCTTCTTTAGCAAACTGATAAATCTCAAACAAAAGGGTTTAGTGGGGGAGCACATTGAGGACTTCCAAGAATTGAATATAAGGGTAACTGATATTCTAGAGGAACACAGGATTGATCTCTTCATAGGCACTTTAAAGGATAACATTCAACATGAAGTTCGTGTTTTGGAACTTGATTCATTGGAGAAGGCATTCAGGTTGGCAAGAAAAATTTAATGTAAAATTATGGTGACAAGGAAGCCTACCACTCACTTCTATAAAGAGGGAAGTGTTGCTGCTCCTAGATTTCCACAACCTACAAGTATAACACCACAACAATTGGAAGAAAAAAGAGCTAAAGGGCTTTGAAATAGTTGTGATAGAAAATACACTAGAGGTCATAAGTGTGCTGAGAAGAAACTATTTTACATAGATTGTGAAGAGGAAGAAGAAAATGAACAAGAAGAGGATATACAGCAGGAACCAACCCCAGAAGAGGAAGAAATGAGTCTAACCATATCGTGTAATGCATTGGCAGGAATTACCACTCCTCAAACTCTCAAGATAGAAGGACATATCAAGAAGAAAAAGGTAATAGTGTTGATTGATTCAGGTAGTACCCATAATTTTATTCATTGTAAGGTAGCCAAGGAATTGATTTGTTTCCTATGCCCAGCACCAGAATGTCAAGTGATGGTTGAAAATGCAGGAACTATAAATTGATCTGGAAAATGCAATAATATCAAGCTAACCATGGGTGAATATGTATTGAATAGTCCTATGCTTTACATTCCTATGGGAATTTCTGATGCTCTACTAGGAGTACATTGGTTACAATCTTTGAGGATGGTAGCTTTTAATTTTCAAGAAATTTTCTTGATTTTTTTTTCAGAAGGAAAGGAAGTCGAATTACGGGTTATTGCAGGGAAGCCGGGAAAGATAATAAGATCTAATGTCATGACAAAGCTTATAAATAATGAACAATGAGGCGTAATTGCACAATTATGCTCACTAGAAGTTCCAACATCAAAATCATCTATTTATGCATATCTCCAAAAAGTATTGGACAATAATTCCAAGGTTTTTGAAACTCCTAAAGGACTCCCACCTATTCATGATCATAATCATGCTATTCATTTGATTCCAGAACTGTCCCTCCAAACATCATGACTTATAGATATCTTTATGTCCAAAAGATTGAAATTGAACGTATGATTGCAGAAATGTTAGAGGTTGGTATAATCCAACCTAGTCAAATCTCTTTCTCTACTCCTATAGTATTGGTACATAAGAAGGATGGATCATGGCGCATGTGTCTGTATTATAGGGAGCTCAATAATTTCACCATTAAAGATAAATTTCCCATTCCTATGATTGATTAATTATTGTATGAATTACATGGAGCAATTTATTTTACCAAGTTGGATCATTGTTCAGGATATCATCAAATTATAATGAAGACTAAACATATTCTGAAAACAACATTTTGAGCTCATGAGGGTGATTATGAATTTTTTTTCATGCCTTTTGGCCTTACCAATGCACCTTCTACATTTCAAGGGTTGATGAATTCCATTTTCAAACCCTTCCTTAGAAAATTTGTGCTAGTATTTTTTTATGATATAGTAATCTATAGTAGGTCTTGGAAGGATCATGTTCAACATGTTGACAGGGTGCTCAAACTATTGCAGGAGAAAAAATTATATGCAAAAACATTCAAATGTTTCTTTGGAGTACAAGAGGTGGAATATCTGGGTCATATTGTATCTCACGAGGGTGTTAAGGTAGACCCTAACAAAATTAAAGCCATTAAAGAATGGAAATTCCCCACAACCATAAAGCAGTTGCGAGGATTTCTCGGGTTAACAGGGTATTATCACAAGTTTGTTAATAATTATGGGAGAATAGTAGCACCTCTAACAACATTATTGAAGAAAGATGCATTTTCATGGACTCCTGAAGCAACTAAAGCCTTTGAACATCTTAAAGAGTCAATGTGCCTAGCACCGGTCTTAGCTACCCCAGACTTCACGAAAACCTTTATTGTGGAATGTGATGCCTTAGGAAATGGAATTGGTGTTGTTTTAATGCAAGAATGAAGACCCATTGATTTTGAAAGTCGTCCAATCAAAGGAAAGTATTTACATAAAGCTATTTATCAGAAGGAAATGTTAGCAATACTGCATGCACTAAATAAATGGTGAACTTACCTAATGGAAATACACTTCAAGGTAAAAATTGATCATGATAGTCTTAAACACTTTTTGGAACAAATACAATCTTCAGAAGAGAACCAAAAAAGGGTCACAAAGATGTTGGGTTATGACTTTGAAATAATCTAAAAAAAGGGAAGTTAAAGGTTGTTGCAGATTCACTCTCAAGAAAGAATGAAGAGGTGGAACCATTTCTTTGTGCCATTTATATTATCCAACTAGATTGGATAACCGAAGCAAGGGATGAATGGAAGAAGGATGAAGAAGTGTGGACACTCATTCAAAAGTTGCAGTAAGATCCTAATACATCCAATACATTTAGTTGGAAAATTGATTCCTTATGGTACAAAGATCTCTTATATATTTGTAGGGATTCCCAACTAAAACAAAAGATTATTTTGGAATTGCACACTTCTCCTTTAGAAATACACTCAAGATTTGTAAAAACTTACCACAAGTTGAAGAAATACTTTTTTTGGGATGGCCTTAACTCTGATATTCAAAATTTTGTGGCAGAATGTTTGATTTTCCAGTAGAATAAAGTTGAGACAATTAATACCCCTGGTCTTCTACAACCTTTATCCATTCCAAGTCAACGTTGGGAGGAGATTTCAATGTATTTTATCACAGGTTTACCTAAGTCCGAAGGAAAGAGTGTCATCATGATGGTAGCTGATAGACTTACCAAGTATGAACACTTTTGTGCATTATCTCATCCATTTAAAGCAAGTACAGTTTCTACTACTTTTATGGACACATTTCAAAAGCTACATGGAAACCCAAGGGTTATTGTGAGAGACAGAGATGCCATTTTTACTGGAAATTTTTGGACGAAGTCATTTTCTTGTTTAAGTACTCTATTAGCTCATAGATAATCTTATCATCCTCAATCTGATGGTCGAATTGAGATAGTAAATAAATTTTTGGAAGGATATCTTCGTTGTTTTGTATCTAATAAAATGTAATGTTCCTACTTAGCCTTAGCTAAGAGGAAACATTCAATTTTGATTTAATTTATGTTTTATGAATAAATGAATAAAGGAGGAAATTTAAAACTCCTAAAAATTCTGAATAAATCAATTCCCATGTGAACAAAGACAAATCAGGGCTATATAAATAATCACTTGTAGGTGTGAAAGAGATTTGAGCCAAAGATTGGGTCCACCTTGACCAAATCAACTGCGCTATCTAGGTTCATTGCATCTCCAAAATGGCCTGCGTAGTTCTAGAAGGGAACCTCTAATGTGAAGAGGGCCAACTCATCAAAGTGGTTTAGGGTTTTCAAGAGCTTTCTCATCTTATAAAAGAAGGAGGAGAGCAACAAGGAGAGGCTGTTGATAGATTATATTTCTGAAGTATTTGTATGCTTAGAAAAATACCATTCTCTGCCATTTAGTGGAGGATTGGGATTGGAATTCCTGTTTAGGGGTCTCATCTCTTCCCTTGAGGATCATTGGATGAGCTATTTGCTGAAGTGAGCCACTATCTAGTTTGAGACCTATTAGGAATCTGTAATTTTAGCAGATTGGTTAGACTAAAACTACAGAAGCAACATTGTTTCAACCAACTTTCTGATTCTAGGATCTAGCCCTCCTAAATCTGGAGAGGAATCTCTCCAATAAGTGCAAAGATGGATTTGTCTTTGAAGTTTGGGGTTATGATATTAGGCTAGTTATGAAGGCCAAGGGTTTGTTTGTTTTTTGGGTGGTTGAGCATGATTACTGTTTGAGGGGTAAAGTCCTAAGTACAAAGAGTTTCAAAGGTGAGAAGTTGCAAGCAAATAGAACAAGCTTCGGCTAAGAAGATAGATAACTATAGGTTTTAGTCCATTGGGCTATGGAGTCATAATAGGGTTTAATTGGAACAGCAAGAGGCAAGAGTAGTCCATGGGGCAATTCATCTACGTCTAAGGATCTCTTTGAAGATTGATTTATGGAATGAAGTGATACAAAAAGAAGGAAATTAAACAGATGTAGAACAAAGAGCAGCCCAGGATCTGATAAGTACTTTTAAACTAGTCAGCCTTTGAAATAGACTCAAGAAAAACATAAAGTAAACTAGGATCTGGTAAGTACTTTTAAACTAGCCAGCCTTTGATACATTTTCAATAGAAAACAATTTAAAACAAAGGGAAACTTGAAGGCAACTTTTGGAGAAGAAACTAGCGGGCCGGGCTCACCACAAATCCTCTCCTAGCTCTGCTTTACTTGGTTACTTTCAAGACAAACACAAAGATAACACAGAATGGTCTAAGATCTGGTAAGTACTTTTAAACTAGCCAGCTTTTAACACATTCCAAGGGAAACGTTCAGATAGTTGTGGGGATAAAACTAGGACCAGGGCTCACCATATCTTCCTCAGTTCATCTTCACTAAACATATACTGAAAATAACATTTAAGAATAACATTCAGCTAAGACAATAAGACGAGGGAACACCAACATTCCTATGCTTAAACTGAATTAAATCATTCCCAAATAACACAGATTGGAAGAAAACATGTAGATAAAGATTTTCAATTAGAGAAGGTTACTGATATACAGTAGGTCCTAACTCTATGCATGTTGTTCTTTACAAGAGAATATGAAACACAGTGAAAACAGAAAAAAAATAACAATTTACAGTTAGAGAAACATCACCATCAACATAGACTAGGATCCCATAAATCAGCTTGTATTGATGCTCCAAACTAGTTACAGCTTTAAGTCCAGTGCTTTAGTTTAGCAACAACCTACACATCTTAGCCTAACTTATCTATCACAAGTAGAGATCCAAGAGCAAATGAATACTATTTACAATCAGAAGTTTAAGCTCAAGTGTATATCAAAGTTCTGCAACCAACCCCTCACTCATATTTTGCAGAAGTATATATAGAAGAATGAGGAGGTGAGATCTAATAAAAGATCTCAATTACAATTAATACAGAATTAATGGTTCGTCGGCCCTTGAGGGGGTCGATGAATAATTTTACATAGGTGTCCTCTGTATTAAATGATTTACATAAAGATTAAGCTCGGTAGGAGCTTAATTTGACCTTTGAGGCTCTCTATGATATCGGGGTTACTTCTGCAGATATTCTTTTACATTAGGTTTCATTGCAGGAGTAACTCTCTGGTGCTTGCGAGGCAAATATTTGATCCTGAGCAATAACTTCTGCCTGCTTTTGAATACTTTGAGGCACAGGTGGCACTGTGATAGCTGGGAGGAATCAATTTGCCTCAGATATGGTGGTGGAGGCTTTCTGTCACTAAAACACTTTAGATCTTCTTTAACCTATGTTTTAAATCGGGGATTAGGCTTTTGATAAACATTCTTAGCCATGGTCCCTGCAAGTTTGTCTTCAATGCTCTGTTCGGGTCCATTATGATCTTCGGCACTAATACTCTCTGACTGCGCCCGATTCTGTGTGTTTTTGCAAATGTGCAGGGCTGTGTAGGGGTCCAATGGCATCAATGCCTCATGAAACATCGATGAAACATGAACTTTAAAACCTACAAGTGATTTCCTTTGATGGATCAGGGGCAAGAGAATCGTCATCCTTGGCCTCTGAAATTTCTTCAAATTTAGCGAAAAAATCATTGAAACCCTGCAAAATACAAACAAAAATTATAAAATCCATGCTTTTATAGGTTTATTGCTACAGAGACATGTGGAGGAAGCGTGGCCGTTGGATGGCATCATCCAACGGTCGGGATTGATTAGATGGAATCAGAGGGAAGGTGGAAGTAGGATTTAATCAGGGCCGTCGATCGCGCAGAGATCGACGGTCGGGAGTAAGGGGGGAAAGTCGAAACGAAGAATCGTTGACTGGGCGACGAAATTAGGGTGATGGAATATGGACCGTCGATCTGCAGATCAGATCGACGGTGGAAATTAATTGAATGTCATGTCGTAGCCTGATTATCGTGTGGGCAACTTCGGCAAGCGATGATCGTTGGATAGCCCGCCCCAGATCGGATGGTGGACAGCAATATCGCGCGTCATCCACGTCCGAACGTTAACGCGTGATGGACGACGGTTTTATGAACAGTTCCCAGCACTACAAGAAAAAAAATCACATCGTGAGGTCATGCTTGTGACGACCTTAAGGTCCGGCCACCACGTCATATGGTGACGGGTCTCAAAAACTCATTGTAGTGGAGTATAGTGATGGTCCTTTATGGTCCGTCACCAAAGAAATTTTCAATGACACTTTGGTGAGGGTCAGTAAAGGCCCATCACTAATTTCTTTGGTGAGCAATTTAGTGACTTAACTTTAATGACCTCCACCAATGCTCTTTTTGTTACTATTGGTGACGGTCAAAAAATGTCCGTCATCATTGATCATTAAAATACCATCACTGTAATTGTATATAGTGATGGTCCTTTATGGTACGTCACCAAAGACATTTTCAATGACACTTTTGGTGAGGGACGTTAAAGGCCCATCACTAATTCTCTCTTTGGTGACACTTCTAGTGACGAACTTTTAATGACCCTCACTTTGTTACTTTTGGTGATGGTAAAAAAATGCCCATCATCATTGATCATTCCAATGAGTTTTTGATGACACTATGTGCCTATTATTATTATTTTTGTCAAAAGATAACGATTTAATACCATTATTGTGGAGTATTTTTTATAATATGTCCAAGGCCATAGTGGTTAGGGTCAATCAATTTTTTTAGAAGTAATTGCAGGTATCATTACATAAACTAATGACTAATAATAGATATCTATGAGTCAACACATGATTCATATCTATTAAGTTTATTATCTAGCAAATTTCTTCGTATAAAGTTCCACCATTGTGTGTAGGAAATATATTATTTAATACATAATCAAGCTTTGACAATTCTATTAATGAGAAAGACCTAACAATCCTCAACAATCTAGGCACACCTTAAATTAATGCTTTGGCACACACTAACATTTCTTATCACCCCACATGTCTTGGAACATATTTGTACCTAGAACATATTGTGATGACACTGACGCCCAAGCACATGGTGGAATGCGCTAGCACAACATGGAAGTCTCCTAGCATGTGTTGGCATGCTGCATATAGTCCCTATAATGCCCTGGAACACCTTGGTTGAATGCGTTGACATACATTAGCACTTGGCACACAATGCCACTTGGCATGTATTGGGACCTATTATTAGTGTGCCTAGCATGCCCATTTTCAAAAAGATAAAGTCCTGACTTATTAACCCTCTTATTGGTTCTTCCTTTTGTTGCCTTGACACATATTGACATACCCTAGCACCCTGCGCCACATCCTTAGCACCTAGCATGTATGGGCATATCTTGGCACTATTAATTGGCACATGATATAATTAGCACACTTTGGGAATTATTAACATGCCTTGATATTCCCTAGCATGCCTTACTAATGCTTAGCATACCTTGTCACTCCCTCCTTGACATGACAACTAACACTGACCATTAACACTAGTCTTTGGCAGTACACGTTCCTCATATTCATTAACTTCCATGAATTTTTACCTAGTTCTCCCTTAATGTTTTTTCCTAGTATTCCTGATCATTCATTTAACATGCATCACTCTTACACACTGAGATTCTTCTCCAACATTCTGCCACTCATAAAGGGGTACAACATTAAGTCCTGACACATATTAGCGCTTGGCACGTGTTGGCACTTGGAAAGTCTTAGCATGTACAGAATACATTGAGATGCCTTGGTATGATTTGGCATGGTTTAATATTAAATTTATTTGCGATGATAAATTGTTGTAAAGTAGATGAGAAGAAACAAAGGAATACTTGGCACTTAGAATGCACTAAGACTTTGCACTTGGCACCTATTGCTACCTAGTGTTGGTGTGCCTAGCATGCCCCTCTTGGAAAAGGTAAATTGATGACTTATTAACCCTCTTATGTGTTCATTTCCTTGTAGTTTAACTTTTTTCTCCTTTGTTCCTCTATTACCCTAAATGCATCATTGACACACCCTTTGCACATCTTGGCATGCCTTATCACCTAACACATCTTAGCATGTTTGACATGTATTCCCACTATCTGGAACATCAAGGGGGTGAAGAGAGATGTAGTCCTAAAGTAGGTTGAGTACGAGGGTCGAGTAAGGGTTGCTAAAGAGAGGTCATGATCATCCTCCAAGAGAAAGGTCATCATGTGAGGGTTCAGAAGAATGTTGCATACCTTAATGGTCGATTTGCGCTAGGTAGTAGGATGGCATATTGTTGGTTCTCTTCTGGCAGATCAAGCCTAAGAGAGGTTTCTCATGAGAATCTGGGCATGTGATTTCAATGGTGTCTTTGTGTGAAGGCCGCATCAAATTATGAAATTTTGAAATTTGCAACAAGAAACAGTGAGATTGGAAACCAGAAAGATTAAAAATGTGCCCACCGTGAGAATCGATGCACCAAGAGTGAGGAATGTATGTTACCTAATTTATTTTTCCTTAAATAAATTGACAATAAATTGTAATTTCATCTCATAAATAATCAAAGTCATTTAATTAATTCATGATGACCAAGTTAGCTCAAGAAATTAGAGTTGAGGGTCTAAGATGAGGCATCTAGAGGAATTCTAATATTTTTGCGTCCACTAGTTGATGCATTAGTAAAAAAGTAATAACTCTGACTAATGAGTTAAAATCAGTTTAACTAGTTCTAACTGAGTGATGAGCTAGTGAGAGGTCCAATGAATTAAATTAGATTTAATTCACAATGAGTGATCAATCAGATAACTATACTCCTGCTCCAAATAGTTGCATGCATGTCAGTTTCGAGGAATACCCAGTTGAGACAGAGGTTAAAGGGAACATAACTATCAGTTGTATTCAGATAAAATTTCCCATGTGCAATTATAAAGTCATTGGGATGCCATGATGGATTGCGCAATCAAGGAAGACTACTTTTCATAATTAATAAGGAGTTAATTCCCTAGGAATTGCATGAGCAAGGCTAGCTAAAGTAAGGATGAGAATTGGCTAAGTACTAGAGCGAGTTTGCCTAGATCAATAGGAGCCAATTGACAGAGTGTTGGAGAATATCATGAGAGATTAAGCATTGTATTGTTTCATGATTCCTTAGCTTAATACATAATAGAGACAAAGGGGTTTTGAGTAGTTTCTTTCCCCAAATACATCATGTTGTTGTGCGATTGATAATTTATTTCTCTTACTTATATCTGATTGCGAATTTTTGTTTTGTTTCCTCAGATTGTAGGAAGGATTCTGTATCTTGTTTTAGTAGATTACAAGATTAGATTGAATCTCGTTGGTTAGATTTTCTACATGGTATCAAAGCAGGAATTTTTTGGGCGACGAGTTTGCAGAGAATATCTGAATATTTTGGTGTAAAATTTTCAAAAATAAATAGAATATTTGGATTCCTTGCAAAAATCTACCCAAATGGGAAAAAAAATCGGTCGAATCGGAGCTCAGATGAGGGATATATCATCGATTTAAAATCAACTCTTTTTTAGAAAATTTTTGTAACATCGGGACAATTACACTGTATGTGAGTCAATAACCTATATGCACTTGAGGTACCAGATGCATGCAAAGCTTTGAGGAGAAAGGTAGAAGTTAGAGACTTGGTGGTTTAGAGGGAGCATAAATTACCTCTCAACATGCATCCTCATGAGAAGCAGTCTCAGAAGGTTGTGGAGTAGCTGCCACAATTAAAGAAGCGGAGAGAAGACCGAGTGGAAGTGTCCACTCAAGAAAAGACCTCCATGAGGGGGAAATTTCGAGCTAGATGGGAAGAGGGAGAAGCCATACCTCGAGGTGTAAGGTGGGGTGATGTGTAGACATAATCCCAAGATAAGAAATTTGGGCAAGGTCCGTTGAGATGGCGTGTCTCATGGATCGAACGTAGCTACAAGGAGCCCACAGTACAAAAATAGTAGGAAGGATCAGTTAGATTGATGTAGTCATATGTCAGCAAGACAAAAATCATAGTAACATATGTCAAATAATGGAGCACAAATTAGAGTTAGCAATAGTTCAAAGGGCACGGATGCAAATGTGAGCAGCAACGTAGAGAATCCAGTACTAGACAGGTGTAGTAGCTAGCAGCAGTCAGAAGACTCTGATGATAGATGCCTTATACTGATTTAGTTGTTCGGAGGCTATTCAGTTTCAGGATTTGCAGGTGCAAACAACACTAGAGAAGTGTAGCATGCAGAACATTCCAAAGGTACCAAATGGGGATAGATTGAGTTCCTTTATTGTTGAGAGGGAGTGTTGAAATTTGCAACAATAAACAGTGAAATTGGCAACTAGAAAGGACAAAAAAATATGCACCCACACTGGTGAGGAATTTTGATGTACCAGGAGTGAGGAATGTGAGACATCTAATATATTTTTCCCTTAAAAAAATTGGACAATAAATCGTAATTTGGTCTCATAACAACTTGTGTCAGTTAACTAAGTCATGATGATTGAGTTAGCTCAAGAAATTTGATTTAAGGTGATTGAGGTGGATATTGGTGGCCACCCGCTTATTCCACTTGGGCCCTCGCCATTGTCTCTTTCAGTTTTTCAGTTTCCTTAATTATAGCACAATTTACTATTTTTGTCAGTTTTTAGGGTCCTGAACTTCTGCAGCCATTTTGAGGCCCAAAACAAAGTTTTTTGGGCACAAAAGGGTTGGTTATTTCTTATAAATTTCATTAGCAATTGTAGTCCTCGGAGAGGTCTTTCTAATGAGGTATCATGTGCGTCAAACGAAGATCATATGACCAAGTTACGACCCCGGGAAGTTGGCTGCCCAACTAACCCCAATGAGGCCCATAAAATCTTGGTGTTACATCTCCTCGGGTTAGGGTTTTGGTTGTTTAGGGTTTTATCTTATTTTAAATAATAAAAATACCCTTGATCCTTATTGTAACAGAGTTCAGATGAACATAACTATCAGTTGTATTTATAGAAAATTTCCCATGTGCAATTATAAAGTCATTGGGATGCCATGATAGATTTTGCAATCAAGGAAGGTTGATTTTATTAATTAATATGGAGATAATTCCATAGGAATTGCGTGAGCAAGGCAGGCTGAAGGAAGGTTGAGAATTGGCTAAGTACTAGATCGGTTTTGCCTAGATCAGCAGGAGACAATTGGCAAAGTGCTGGAGAATCTCAAGAGAGATTAAGAATTTTATTGTTTCCCCAGATACATCTTGTGTTGTGCAATTGATAACTTGTTTCTCTTACTTATATGTGATTATGCGATCGTGTTTTGTTTCCACAAATTGTAGGAAGGATTTAGTATCTTGTTTTAGTACATTACAAGATTAGATTGAATCCCGTTGGTTAGATTTTCTACATGAAATAGAAGATAGAGTTGATACCATATTGCCTTGTGGTGGTTAGTAGGCCGCAAGGTCTATGATAAAGACCAACATAAATGGAGGAGGGCTTACAGTGTAATTTAAAGCCATAACAGAAGTCGACGCAGGCATAATATTGACTGAGTTAACCCTAGTTTGAGGGTCGACATTGAGATCTAAATTTCATGTCAAGATTCAGTCAAAGAAATGCTCAAAATATATGGATACATATGAGCTAGGTTGAGTCTCTTATGGATGTAAGAGTCATGTTTTTTCTATGTGTGGATAGGGTGTTTTCTACAACAATTAGAATTACATAAGTATAATGCCCTAGTTAGGATAGTTTCCTAGCATGTTTAGTTCATAAGCCTGTATTCCCTTAAAAATGTGACAAATCTGCGTAGAAGAAGACAGGTTGTGACCCTTATAATGAGGTTTATTTTTGCAATAAAGACCACAGATTTGGAAGATGGTTTGCAGATTCAGTATATGTGGAGACAATAGATCCAAAGGAGGGTGGAACCCGAGCAGAAGATTGAGAATGCAGAAGAAATGTGCCATATGAAGAATGGATTGACATGCAGAGGAGTTGATTTTGGTGGACTTTCCATAGATTTTTAGACAAATATCTGAAGAAACCTATAAAAAAGTAGTAAATGGACTATTAGTGGCTGATTTGTGACCCTAGTTTAGTCATTTGTAGATTGTTAGAAGTATGATAAGAGGAGTAGTTCATATTTGTTCATAGATTGACAACAAAGATCAAATTTTCAATACACAAGAACAATTATCTTGAGAGGACTCAAACCATTGTTAGGTGGCAGATTTGAAGAGCTCTAGATGAAGACAATATTGTGGGCCTTAGATCGGTAAAAATAATTGACTGTGGTTGGGAAGATTGATGGTAGTCCAAGTACAGTTGGAGGGTTGTTGGGTTACTATCAAAGAAGAGCCCTGACTCTTATTCTGGTGAAGGACAACAAAATTGGTAGAAGGGTAGGTGTATAGGGCCTAAGGATATGCATACTTTGAAAGACTAAAGTAACAGTCAAGTGGGCCAACCAACTAGCCCTAGTTCACTATATTATAGAGGATTGATTCAGTGAGAAGAAGGGCAGCCTCCATAGCACTAGAATTCTCATCTTGGAGTTGTAGTATGGAAAAAGTGGGCATACCAAAGAGTTGTTCACAAATGGAATTGTGAACAACTTGTTACCACTCAAACCAGTAGTGGACCTAAAAGGGGTTCCTAAGAGGACAACTGCTAGGACAAGGGAAATGATGGAGGCTTAGCCCATTGTCACCACAACTAAGGCTCCTTGCTCTTCACGGACGTTCAACAATGGGTGGAGTCCCGGTAGTTTAGGAAGTCATTTGTAGAGTATAGGTAAATTAATAGGTGGGAAGTGACCCTCAAAACTCTTTCCCTAAGATAAAATAAAGAGTGGGACTTTCTTTCCCTTTAAGAAAGGGAATTTATCTTCTAGGGAGAGAGGAGGGGGATTGAAGGGTTGAGGGAGAATAATAAGACTTATGAAGGAAGTTCTCAATCCCTAAAGTACTTTTGGAACTTGGATTATCAAATGGTCCTTGATGGAAAGCCTTTGACACCAAATGGGACCACACGGGGCCAAGTGGATCCAACCCAGGTTCGGGGATGGAAGTTAGCAACCAATGATGTTCCTATCCTGGACAAGGTGAGGGGAAAGGATCAGACAAGAGTTTTTACTTCGATAGCTCAAATTGATCCTACTAGGTTCTATCCTTGGGAACACCTATGCAAAACTTGATCCTAGAGCTAGGGCTTGAGGTATTCAGAGATTCCATCGTCGGAATTGGCCCAAGTTCTAAGGAGAGTAGGGGTACCTAGCAACATAGATGCCTCTGGGAGATAGAATTTTTCCTCTAGCTAGATTCTCGGGAGATAGGACTTCAACCCACTATGTTATTCCTGTGCTGCACCGATGAAGGCCAACATAGGGCATGAAGGGCTACCACCTATCACTGAAAGATTTCTATATCCCACAATGAACATGGGCTAGGAGGACTTCCCATCATTTTTTGTAGAATTCCTTCTCCACACATGAGTCTAGGGCTACACAAAACTACTCCTGGTTGATCAGACCCTTGACCTCTAACAATCATCGAGGTCCATGAAGATGATGCACACCGGGCCCCAACATGGGTACTATCACACTATCCTCCAATAGACCATAAATGCACAATCCACATTCACTCTTGGCCCACTCTCACGCTGCCTTCCAGCAGACCACGAGTGACCAATAATTGTTGTAGCATCTGCCTCTGGCTAGGGCATCCTCACACTTAGTAAACCCTCCTCTTAGCTACCAAGATACTTCTCTAACAGCCCTGTCCTAGAACACCCATTACTTCATTGCGAGATCTGCTCCTAGTTGGGGTTTCTTAACACTCAAGAGAATGCCAACACATAGCTTCCACAGGTTTCATATGAATTTGATCCAATCACCAATCATTACACTGGTTAGGGCTTCTAACCAACACATTAGCCCTCCCTTCTTTGCTTCCACAGGCTATACTAAAATGATCCAACTATCCAAACTAGGACCAATAATTTAACACAAAAATGTACCTTCTAATGTGTTGGTACCCTGTTGTATTCTGCAATCTAGTCAGGGCTTATTCACAGTCCATGTCATCCCTCTCAACACTTGCCAACAATCCCTTCTATCAATGTGGCTTGCCTTCACCCTAGATTTTATCTCGTACACTGATTGTCCCTTAGTTATGTTGTAGGAATTATGCCTATGACCCCTCCAACAAACCTAATATAGACATGTGTTATCCCTGTAATAACTACAGTGCCTGAGACTCTCTTAAACAACAAATATGCCACCCCTTTTGGTACCAAAACAACCCTCTTACCAAATTATTTACGCAGCTACTCCTCAACCTTGTTATATCTCCTAATCTAACCTCAAAATAGTCATTTCAGGCTTCAACCTTCTCTTCTTCAAGTTGTGGCTTACATCAGAAGGTGTTTTACTCCTAAATTTTTTCGCTTGGATGTTATCTTAGCCTCCAACCTCACCTTCTATTTATACACAAGATAAGGGCTTCATTTGGGCGTCCACATGGGATTGAAAAGTTTTCACATGGCTTATTAACATCAAGCCCGCCTAGACTCTTCTTGTGCAAACCAAACCATATAATTCAAAAATTCACAACTCCCTCTGAGCATACACGATCTCCACTAACGTTTGTAGGGTCTTAGGGGAAAATAAGCATCAAATTCTAGCTCTTTGATATACTAACGAGTATAGATTATATGAGTAGTTTATATGGTTTATATGACATTGAATAAACCTTAAGATGGAGGTTGTTATGTGTTAGATAAATTAAGGAGATGGGAGTTAAAAAATTTCTCTTATCATGAAATTATATTATGATGTTTTGTTATTATTATTTCTTCTTTCAATTTATCTTTTCTTATCATCAAGAGTCATTCCAATGAACAAATAGAAGAATACACAAGATGTAGGCACATGTTAGGAAAACCCCCACCTTTTGGGGAAAATCCAGTCACAATTCTTCCTTCATTAGATTTAAGATGAGATGACCAAGACCTTAGACTATAGACTTCCTCCATCAAGTCATCCCTTCACTTTGTTAGCACTGATATCTCCATGACACCGAGATATCCTTTGCTTGCACCTAAACTCCATCCTCATTACCCTAATCGAGTTTGAGATAACAACATAGCACTGAGCATCATTACTGAGATCACCGAGCATCATCATAGCATTGAGAACCATAATTGAGATAACCAAGCATATTCATTGAATTGAGTATCATAACATAGCACTAATTCTGTGTTAGATATGTGTTGAAACCGAGGCACTTTTTTGCTACAACATCATATCATGGAAGTTACCCAATTCATAGCATAAATGGTTACAAAAATTCTATAATATGTTCGAGACCTTATCCTCCAACACCAAACCTATGATCATGATCCGAACTATATCTGTGGTCTGAAACTTCAGAGATTTCCAAAATTCTATGGTAGAAATGAAAACTATACCCCTGTATATATAGTTTTTTTCCATATTTATTGAGCCGACATGACAGTGTGAAGTGTTGTGTCTTGATTTGAGTTGACTTGAAGACTAATTGAATTCGACTTAAGGATGAAACTTTGATGACTTGTATCACTTGAAATGAGGGTTGTATTTGAAGTAGATTTCGAGAATGATGACCTTGAAGAATATGACTTGATGGAGGATCCTTTTGACAACCTAATGTTACATGATTTAAAAGCCCAAAAATTGGATCAATTTAAATTTGTAGCAACTAACCTAGATGTCCACAATTGGGAGCTTAATCTAAATACGACCCAAGCATGAAACCCATGCTTTAATAAGTTGAATAATAATAAGTTATTTTGACAAATACATTAATAATGAAGACCGAACCTAGTTACATTCTTCCACATTATGACTCCTAGAGCCTCATCCTTTTTCATGTTGAAGAAAAAAAATTATTAGTTATCCCTTGGATAAGAACCACCATTTTCATAAAGTCCTATAACTCTTCACTCTTCAACAATGTTCCCATATCTTGTGCCAAAATTCCATAATTGTGTCCATTAAAATTTATAAGATCTAGCTTGAAACTCATAATTTTGACCCACTGATTTGATCCTAGATTTAGTTTGCAATTAGAAACCTTGAACCAATCCACTAAACAAATCTGACTTTTTAAGAGCATCTACAACTTGCATGAGAGTTCTAGGCAACATGCTACATCTCAAGCCATTAGCTTTAATACCATGTTGGAGAATCGAGGGATTTTGTATATTAGAAAACTCGTATTCTAAAATAGAGGTGGTGTCTAAATTAATTTTTATCACACCTAAGAACAACCAAACATAGTTCAACATACTAAGAACTGTAAGAAACAAAATTATTTCCATACACAAAACATATAATCTATTGTTCACCATATAATAAATACACCCATAAGACCATCTTTTGTAGCACCAAGATGCAACCAACACATTCCATACTTTTCTTAAGATAAAATTGATAATAACATAAGAATGATTTGAATGCAAACTAAATGGAAATGAGTCATGGTAGAATGGATGAATTCAAAAGGTTGAGTTGGAAATTCAAAAAATAATGCAAACCCTACACAAGGAATAAACACATCACAAGTATTACCTTAGACAATGATGATAACAACTCCTCTTAACCACCCAAGCTAAATCTAATTGACATCCTAATTTCTTTTTTATCCTTTTCTAATGCTTCATATATATGAAATTGAAATGAATATTTTTTTTTTCTATTTATAAAAACTATACCTCGAGCTCCATTTAAATTTGGATAGCATGGGTTGTCTTTAAAATAGATAAATTTAATTTACATTAATCATAACCATATTGAAACCTCATCGAGAACATGTTTTGGCATTAAATAATTAAATTTGGTGATAGTGTGGGTTGTCCTTAAAATAGATAAATTGAATTGACATTAAGCATAACCATATTGAAACCTCGTCGAGAACATGTTTTGGCAATAAAGAATTGAATTTGGTCATATAATAATATTTAGAATTGTTTCAGATTGACTAAAAGATTGTTTTCCTTATACACAAGGAAATAAGTTAACTAAGCAATAAAAAAAATATCTTGCAATAGTGAAAGTACACCCCTTAATGGCCTGCGAATGAATCATTTCAAATAATTTAATTTTACTTAAATAAAATTAATGAATTACCTCTCACTCTATTTTGATTATAGAATAAAATAAAAATGATTACTAAAAAATGACCTTTTTCAAATAACTTTCCATAAAATATGGTGATACAAAATTAATAAAAATTATACACTTGAAATAACACAGTCCCTTCCATAGAATGAGAGGCAAAGTCTAAGATTGCTTTAACAAAAATCCAACACTAAAATTTACCTTTTCCTACTAGAGAGAGCAAGGGTTCCCTCCCTACCCTCATCTACATTTTCCCTGAAGACGAAAACATGGTTCCTCATTCTTCATGCTTTGTTTCTAAGCTCTAATCTTGCTCAAGCTTTCTCGATATAGGTTGTTCAATTTTATAAAAATGTTGTGATAGAAATGCTTGTAGGTCATGAATGCATATTTTTTTCATTTTTTATGTTAGTTTCATCATATTCCTAGAGGTTTAAAACCGTAACCCTAGAATCAACTTCCTAGTGGTGCAAATTTTGCATAAAATCTCTATTTGGGGAACACAATTAGTCCATCTGAAAGAACTATATTTAGGATTACAAATTTTGGTTAACCCTAGGGAATGAAATAAAAACCTCTAGACCCATAAATGGCCAAAAAAAATCATTTAGGGCCTAAAAATGATCGTATAAGTTCAAGACCCCAAAAACCATAGAAAAACTGATAAGAAGATAAAGAACCATTGAGTTAGTGGAAGATGTGGGTGGGCACCAAATATCCACCTGGATTAGATTGCCACATAAGTTTAGGGTGGGAGATAAGGTATGGTTTCATTTGTATAAAGAACACCTCTTAAGATCCCATTGGAAGTTCCCCTGACTCTCCATTCCGATATAGGCCTTACACCAACAAAAAGGTTGTGGGTGAAGATTCTTCTAAATTAAAAATTCCCTTTTCTTTGGATTGAACCTTATACGTAATCTTAAGAAAATGAAACTAAATATAAACACATATGTCAAACAGAATAATCAAATACCTACCATAATTAGTTGCATGTTGTTCAAAATATTGAATGAATGACATGCAAACTCTAATTTTGTTTCAAAGTGTCTCGCTTTTTGAGGAAAATACCCAAATATTGAAGGTCTATCATATGTGCTTCTTTGTATTCGGAAATAAAGCTAATTTATGGGATAATTGTACAAGATGGGATGTCAAAGATAAAAGAACCACACTTGCAAAACCGACCTTGAAGGACTACGATAATCAATGCATGGAGCATAGTTTTAGAGAATCACATGGGCTAACGACTAGGCTAGGTATGATACTGAACCTATCGCATTCTAAACAAGTATTTAAAGATAAGAAAATATGAGTAATAGACCTAGCTATGGATTGGAGATAGAGCATTCCGTGGGATTTAGGCTAAGTTTCTAAGGCTCATCATCATAACGATATCTTCGATAGAAAGGTTTGGATTGGCGCACAACCAATAACCTAAACTTCCTTTAAGAGTTATAATAAACCCCTTCATTATGAGGAAGCATAAAATGTATTTTTTAGGGGTTGAGTCATGTGTTGGATTCATATATCCTAGAGGTTCCTACATGCTAAATAAGCTATGAATATATAAGAGGCATATAGTAAATCATGGAATGAGGGAAGTTGTGTGCCAGTCCTAGCATTTAAGCATAAAATTGATATTAAATTCAGTATAAAATAGTCCTCTAATGAAGTGTGTATTGAAAATTGGTCAATGGAAGGTGTTGGAGTTTCATTCCTAGCCTAGATAGTCTTGAACAATAAAATTCTTTTACATTTAATAAAGATTCTAGATTTTTACAACTTGGTTTGAACTTAATTTGTAGTTTGTTGACATAGGTGACATTTTATAACATGAAAAATAAATGTTTCATTTAAAATATTCCTTGCTACCATAACCACTTCATCCCCCAAAATTAGGGTTTCCTCTCTCCTTTTCCTCAACAAAATACAATCTCAAACCTTCGCTCTAATTTGACAAATAAATAGTGTGCATAATTCTTAGTCTCTAGCTCTCCCTTTCTCTCCCTCTCGCTCACTCCCTCTCTCCCTTTCTTTCCTTCTCCCTACCTCCCTCTCCATATCTCCCTCCACTTCTCCCTCTTTGTCGTCAATGGAAAAACCAGAATCAAAACCCCGAGAATTGGATACCAAAATATTTATGGCTTTCCATCCAAATTCTAAAACCCCCAACCTTCCATTAGCATCCAAGGAAATGAAAATCCACCCCTTTAGTAGGGCTTCTAGACAACTGACAACATAAACACCATATCTTGACAATTGTCACCAATGAATTAGAGGATGTTTTGCAGAGAGGAGTTGCACCATCTAGCTTTTCCTCGGTGCCCAAAACCTCCAATCCATAACCCTTTTCTAACCTAATATGTACTTTCCTCTAGATGGATATTCCTATGTAAGAAAATGGAAGCTTATAGTTTTTAGCCAAGTGCCCATACCTATGGCCCTGCCTACACCTAAAAGGTATTCCTTCATAACCCAATATCTGAATACACTCCACCCCAATCCCGATATCCATGCCTTCAATAAGCCCTTCTCTGAGGTTCATTTTAACCAAAATATGGGTGTATGTCTTAATCCCCATCTCTAAATATGCATATTCATGGGCTAGACAAGATCCCAATGAGTTACCTATATCTTTGAAAATTATGGCGTCCCAATAGTTATGAGGGAGACTTAGAAGATGAGCCTAGATTGGGGCCATATCTAGTCTCTCCTACTTTCCATCGAAGAGGGACATCTAGAAATTGAAAAGGATAGGAGATGGATCAATTTTCTAAACCATTTGTTGTACCTTATGGGTGCCTGCTACATCTTTGAGGCAGAAATGAATCCAACCTTGGGCTAACAGTGACACCTCTGGAGGAAATTTTACAATAGGTAAGATTTCCTTGTCTGCCGACAAGTTTAGGGTTGAGGACCTGAATTTTCAACCCCTTACCTGCCCCACCAAGGATTTTTGGGACATTTCCTCAGTATTTTGAATGGTGAAGTTGACTCCAAAGAATAGAGAAAGGAGGACTTTGTTCTTCTTCTCTACACTACAATGTATTTTCCTCTTCCTTTATTTCTCATACTCCTTTTGAATCATAATTCCTTCTTATTCACAAGAGTGTTTCTCCCTGAAAACCACAAGACCATTCATGATGTTAGTTTGACCTTCTTACGTTTTCGAGGCAAGGCTCTCCTTCACTAATTAAACGAAGGAGGGTGAGGCTGATGGCACTTGAGATTAAGGATATACATGAAAACAATCAGGAGAGGCTTCTAAGAGTGAAGAACCCCCACTATGTTCAAAAAATTCTGAAAACCCTAAGGAAGTAGTAACACATTGTATGTCTTCCTCCAATATTTGGGACAATAGGGAAACTAAAATTAGAGCCAAACACACCTAAAGAGTCCTCTAGCCCCTGACAAATGTCCTCAGGCCCCAGGCTAGCTGAAACTAAATGACCCGAATAGTGCGTGGCTGGAGCAAGGGTTAGGGCCTTCGAACCGCTAGATAGTTACCTATTGAATTCTTGACTTTGCTTTCTAAAGATTCGATAGGCCTAGAAAGTACGGTATGGTGACCTTCTAAGTTGACTTTGAAATGAGAATGGATAAAATCCTTGGAACTAGACCAATTTTGTTGAGAACTCCCCTCCTCTAGTTCATAATCCACCGATTCCTCCTCCTCCATGTGGGTCCAATAGTAAGAAATTGACATCTCATATGAAAATCATATTTGATGAGTAGTTGTGTTCCTTCAAAGGGTTTATCATGACGACCATCTCTCTACAAAATATATATCATGTGGATAAAAAACTCATGGTTACCATTTAATCTTATCTTGCATTTCGACAATGATATCAAATCTTGGCACTGTCTAGAGCCTGTTCACTCTTTGTCAAAACTACGACCCTTTCTTCGCCTACAATTTTTCCGTGGGCCTCTAGGGTTTTTCCAGTGTTTAGTTCTTCTCCTATGGTAAAGATGTTGTAATGTTCTCTTTAACATTTTGAGTCCGTCAAAATAAAATAAAAATTAAAAGCATAAAATTAATAATTAAATCAATCTAGATCTATCTTAACTCTAGATCTACCAAGGGGGTTGAGAGGTAAGAATGAAATATCTTGAGGTGCAAACCTATTTAGATTTGATCTATAGACACTTGATAAATTCGAAATTAAGATAAACCTAAATTAATCATATACAATGAAAAAAATAAAAAGCATAAAAAAATAAAGTGATTTGCAAACTAAACATAGCATCCACCTTTATTTTGAAAAATATTAAAATATTTACCATATTTGAATAAATTTTAAGAAATTAAAATTTGTATTATATTGGAATAATTTTCTCTATATTGTGATAAATGCTTTTGACCCTTCCGATCAAAATTCTTTGAGTCATCCGAAAATCATTTTCCCACCATTTAAATTTCAAGAAGTTGTCATGGAGGATTGGCGGGCAAAAAAAACATAGAGCATTCGGTTACCAAAACAGTAGGGCAGAGCTAGAGATCCATTAGGGGTGCCTTAAAACCCTCTCTTAACACCCTCTCATCAATATTCAGTGCATTTAAGAGTTCGACTCGAGCAAAGATGACGAAGCTGTTATCCAGTTTCAAGAAGAAGAAGGCAGCCCCTCATCCATCTGTTGAGAGGCATATGAGAAGGTAAGAGTTTTAATTTTAAGCAATTATTGCATGTTTAATGTAGCTTCCATGCCATGGAAATCATAAATCAGACCATCATCTGTGCACTCTCTCAAGACAGATTAAACTCCACAAGGATGTTCGTAAATGATGACGACTCATGAATTTGAGATCGAGAACCTCTATAGCAACAAAGTCTCTGGTTCACGTGCTTATTGTTTCTTCCACACCACCATTTTCTTGAGCTCTTCAACCTTCAATTCCACCTTTGTTATCCCTTATTTTCTCGCAAAATCAGCAACACTCTCAATAGTGGCTACACCCTACTGCAAGATGAACTGCAAACACTGTTGCTTAACAATGTTAGTGAAATCCATATCAAAGGTTAGCCTTGTGTACCATGCACCTCCATTTATCTCCTTTGAAGGTGTCAATTCTGCTAGCATATACACCTTCATTTCTTGGTTAGAAACACACTTCACCCCTTTTATTAAGTCACAAGATTCTATATTTTTCAATGCTTTGTTAACCTATGATGTTGTAAATTTGTTTCTCTTTCCATATATTTTGTCCATATACCCATATTTCCAACATTTTTTATGACTTGATATATGAGCATATCTTCAGATGACAGGCCCTTGAACCTTACAGATTCTTCTTTCGTCTGTTAATGCTTGTAAACTATGAAATCACCCTGCTTGAAAACCTGGAGTTGACGATTTTGAAGCAGGGCATTGAGTGCCTGAGCTCTAACATTGATACCAACATCTTTAAGATTTTCCTCCATGATTTTATTTGTCAATCCATCAGAGAAAGTAGTGAAAATACCCAGTACTCTATTGATGCTAGCAACCATTTGTGAAGCTGATGCTGCTATCTCTAAGATCTTCAAAACTATAGTGGGCTTCGAACCTTAGAATAGTATGTGCATTTGCAGTGTCTGGTTATCCTCATTACCCCATTTATAGTATGGGCTTCAAACCCTAGCCACAATATGTGCAATGCGTGCCCTCAAGCAGAAACAAAATATGTATGTATATATGCTCTGCATTTTGAACATTTGTGTGGCTATTACTATGTTTTGATCACATAAAACAAAATTATGCACAACTAAATTTTGATAATTTGGATACTAAATGTAGAATTGAGTGGTGCTTGAAGTGTTGTTTGGTGGGGGACAATTTCAAACCAGTGGATTCAGTTTCAAACTGCTTTATGAATAGTCCTAACTTATTTTTCAGTTTTTTTCGTCTCAAACATATCAATGTCATTTTCCAACATATATTATTATCATTTACTCATGCAACCTGTTGTGCATAGGGTTTCCATGTTTCATTTTGTAGTTGTCACTATAGACGCAACCATGCCCTCCTTTTTCCAAGCATGTCTAGCTATAAATTTTTTCCCTATTGTTTACAAAAGGGGCAGGTAGGTGTCATTTATTCGACTTTGTATCATCACTACTCAAAATTTAATTCAATGATATCTAGAATCCCATAGGTTTAATTTCTTATCTTCCTATGATCTATCATAGCCCAGATTCTCATGGTTTGCTTTTAGAGCCAAACATTTTGCAAATATTCATCTTTTGGTGATCATCTTGAAACCTTCTTTAGAGATTATGATGTGCTCTTTTGATTTTGAGTTTGCATTATTGAATTTGAAGTGTGCTTTGAATTTTCTTTAACTTTTCCTTCACATGAATTGTATTCAATTTATTATTGTCTGTCTAAACACGAAATAGCTCTAGATAAAAACCTATTGATGTATGTTGTATTCGGTGCTTCTTTCTAACTTGTAATCCAAGGGACTTAATGCGATAATCCACTGTATCCAGGAACATGGATATGTGTTTCTATCACCAACCACTGCTTCAACTTACTATTATTATTTTGGCACTGTGAACGAAAATTTTCCAGATGCTTACTTTGAGATTGCTTATGCCTGGCATGTGATACTGATTTGTTTGTCTAATTTTTTCTGGGCCAGGATTATTTGGAAAATGCATCAGCTGTTGAAATTGGATATACCATACTTTTAGAACATGCGCTTGCGGAGAGGGACCGAAGGTATGTTTTTTCTTCTTCTAATTCTTGTTTTAGTTTGATTCATATCCTTACCACAAGAATAAACTATGTGGTATTTGAATGAATAGTTGTTTGTGTTTGTACCAAAAGATGTGAGATGATCTACATCCTTCTTGGGTTGGGTGGGTCCGTCAATAGTTTATTTGCATGTAAATACATTTAATCTATACTATGTGTTAGGTGCATCGAATATAATATCCCAAATCCATCTAATTTTGGTTTCTATAGGGTCAATATTGCATGTCTTGAGTTTAGAGAAATGACTGATATATTAAATATTGAAATTTGAGATATTCCACCTTGAGCTTTAGAACATTGATGTGCATATCAAACACAATTTTAGATGTGTTTGTGCTAGTGTATATTGATTTCCATTTGATATTAGTGTGAGTAATCTCATTTGTTGTGGAGCTGACTCTATTTAGTTTGGAGGCTTTGCAGGTTTTTGTCATTCGGGTCAGAAATGCAACTGTGCATTTTGATATGTAGTTTCGTCTTGATTTGTATATTTTTTACTCTTTGATGTTATTTATTTGTGGGAAGCATAGAGAATTAATGGAGTCAATGCATGCCATTGGGTTCTTAGTCCATTTCTGATTTGTATACTATGAAAATTTCTGAGCACAAAAATCCTGCTAAATATTGATTTACTTCTCCTACTTGTTTTATTATGCACAAGTTATTTAACTGAAAATATTCAGAAAAACTATGAAGTAAACACAACGAGCAGCCTACACAAATATAGATCATTTATTGAACATCATGCACATATGACAAAGGACCCAGAGTTTTTGGAAAAATGTCCCCGGAAAACCAAATGTGGGAAAACTGGTGCAACAAATATGAGGGTTTATTATTTTTAAGCAGCAATATTCTGAGTACATCTAGGGTTCCATAATATGGCTCACCCAATAGAGAAAACCTTGGCTACAAAGAAAATGTGAGTTTTACCTCACTCCTGCAAGTCCCGACTGATCCAGATGAGCCACTAGTGAAACCCCAGCTAGCTTTGCACAAGATCTACACTGCCACTGTGTAAGGTTGCATGGCCCTGACTGAGGGAATATGTCACCCTTGCTCTGCGCTGATCAACTTCTACCGGAGTCTGGCTTCAGCCTTGCCAGCTCAGAAACCCTAGTCTCTAGTTGAATTTTGGACTTTCCTTGGAGGCTCTACATTGCCCCTGCGTGGGCCTGCGTCATCCTCTTTAGGGACTACGTCACACCCTTTGATGGTTGGGTTGTCTCCACTGTGTCTTTTTTTCCCTTGCTCTACATTGTACTCTTGGTCCTCCTGACCAATCACTGCGTCCACCCCTCACTGCTTCTTTGAATCACTCATATATGATCTTCGCCCAAGCACTGCTTTGTCATAAGAATTCAATCTCTTAGATTCTATGTGTGTGTTCTCCAACTGACCCCAAGCCCTTCCTTTATACTTTTCTTGTTGACAAATAAATGGTTATGATCTAATCACTAATTGATGGCTAAGATTAAAATAAGCTTGATCCACATCACTTAGAATGTTCTCGTCACATGTGTAAATTAATTCACTTTAAATTTTTTAATTTCCCTAAGTTAGACTTAGGGTCCCCATTAAAAATTTAATTATTTGAATAACTTTTACAGCAGATGGAATTTCTCCAAACACTTTCTGGGTCTTGGAGATCTCATGTGTTCTAGCCCCTCCACAAAGTTTCGGAGCTAGAGCACATCTGATGCTACCCCAAAATATCAACACTCCTTCTTAGTGAGGAGTGTGCTCTAGCAATAGTTCCCCATTGAATTTTCACCCTAATCTCTGGCATCATTCTTTGCATTGATGCTTGGAATGTTGCCCTCCATCCACTACAATGCTACTCTTTTTATTGTTTCCCATGTCACTACTACTGACACTGCCACATCTGTACTGCATCTCCCTCTCAAATTTCTGCATCATGCTGCCCATAGCACCGCCACTGCTAACTGTTGCACTGCAACTTACTTGCTGAGAAGTAAGCAGCTGAAGGACCACCACCCAATCACTGACAAAAAAGTTAGTCGGGTTGCATCTCATCACTGAAGCACCCTTTTTTGCTACGCTGCGTTATCTCTTTGAAGCTCTGCGATGTCTGTTGCACTATACTGCGTAAGCACTACCTTTGTGTTGTTGCCTCTCCTTTGCGCTCCTCCAAACTTCAGCATCGCAACACTGCCTCTGCTTCTCCATGATCTTATGCACCCACTGATCCAGTCATCCTACTATTGTCTTAAGGCTCTTGTAGCTCGTATGTGATCCAAGAGTTTGGGCACCTCAAGGATCTTGCCTACCCATCTGTAGTTTCTCTACAGATCTATATCGCCCCACCTCTTCTCTCGAGGCACATGAGCACTCATGGCCACATCATCCTCACTACCACTGTCCCCTCTAGCTGTTGCTACCTTGGAATCTGAAGCTTCCTTGTCCTTCCTCTTAGGAAAAGTGCTGGCGAAGTGTCCAATTTCACCACATCTGAAGCATCGGAGCTTGGATAGGTCCTTCTTCTTCCCTTGCTACCAATGTCCCTTTGATTCTAGGGCCGCATCTCCCTCCTCCTCCTTCTTCACCTTGACACTTCCGCTGCTGAATTCCTTCTTGGTCATCCTCCAAATCTCCTCTTATCGAAGAATAGTCCACATGTCACCCCAATTTGGGAGTTTTTCTCTGCCCAAGATGCCTTCCAAATCACAAACTTGGACACACCGTCCAACCTATCCTGATCTCTCAGTTTGTACGGGTCCATCTCTATTCAAACTTTCAAAACAGGTACTCTTCTCCCTTCTACTACTGCTGCACTCAACAGAAGACCAGATCTGGGTTTCTTAGTGTTAGGAACCCTTTAGAGATATTGCTCCCTCTGAAAACTGATTTCCCTCCTAGAAATCCTCCACCAATTGTGCTGAATAAAGCCTCTACGATCATCTTGTTGATCAAATCTTAGACTTCTTGGCAAAAGTTTGCTGAGGAATTTTTTCTCCTCACTTTTTCACCTTTTCTAGGCACTGTTCTACACCGATAGAAGTGATGCCTCACCAAAAAATTTCGAAGATCATAAGTTGCACTCCCAGCCTCGAAAAAATGCACAACGTCACTCCCTTTTGGACTGCGTCACCTTCCTGGTGCTGCATCAACCTATGCCTGAGAAACTTGGCTCGGTGTCCCTCTCCTGGTGCTGCTTCAGCCTCTGCATGAGCAGACTGGCTCTGCATCACCTTTCTAGAGCTGCGTTAGCCTCTACGCGAGCAAACTGACTCTGCATCACCCTTGCAGGGTATATGTTGTCCCTCTAGTGCTGCACTACCTTCTTCTAGATCTGTGTTGATTCAGCTGCCCTCCCTGCAAAAAATATCTTCATCCCCTTTGTTGATGGTTAAACTTGATCTGCAATGCTCTGATACCATGAGAAAAATTTTGAGCACAGAAATCCTACTGCTAAATATTAATTTACTTCTCCTACTTGTTTTATTATGCACAAGTTATTTAACTAAAAAATTTCAGAAAAAATCTGAAGTAAACACAACTAGCAGCCTACACAAATACATATAATTTACTGAACATCACTCACATATGACAAAGGACACAGATTTTCAGATAAATGTCCTCGGAAAAACCCAATGCGGGAAAACTGGTGCAGCAGATCTGAGTGTTTATTATTATTAAGTAGCATTATTCTGAGTACATCTAGGGTGCCACAATCTGGCTCACCCAATAGATAAAACCTTGGCTACAGAAAAAATGTTAGTTTTACCTCACTCTCTCAAGTCTCGGTTGATCCAAATGAGCCACAAATGAAACCCCGGCAAGCTCTGCGCAGCCGCTACATTGCCACTGCGTGGTTCTGACTAAGGGACTACGTCACCCTTGCTCTGCACTGATAAGCTTCTCCAAGAGTCGAGTTTTAGTCCCGCCGGCTCAGAAACCCCAGTCTCCAACTGAATTTCAGACTTTCCTTGGAGGAAATTCTTTTACTATCAATATTCTACTCAAGATTTTAGACTTCATATCATTAGCTTTAACACAGATATTACTGAGAATCAACTAAAAGTGAAATGGAGACAAAAAATTATACAACATCCATACATTGAATATAAGATATACCCTAGGAAAACTCAATACAAGACAAACCCAACTAGAAGGAGAGGCCTATGCTTTTCTCTTTTGTTCTCTGGATGAAAAGTGAATACAAAGAAAGGGGTACTCGCATTGGGCAAATGTGGATGCTACATGGTTTTCTTCTTCCTATTTCATGCTTCAATATCCCATAACTATGAACATAACTATGAAACATAACTATGAAATAGATATAAATGCAGAGAACATAGCGAAATACAACTTGACTTGTTTATAGAGAGTTGAAGAAGTTACATGGTCACTAGGTTTTGTGATTTTCCTTATGAGGATCACTTTTTCTTTCTAATATTGATCCACTCAGTTCTGTTCACATGGGTACATTGTGATATATTGATTTTTAAAAGAGAGTCATGAACACAAGGTGGTTAGGTCTAAGCTTTGCATTTTTTGATTCACGAAGATGCTTTAAACCTCAAAAGAGATTTGATGGGACCAAAGTTAAGTGTGTCTCCCAACCACTACCAAGGGGAACTTGCATAGGTTTCTTTGCTTTTGGTTGATCCATTTTCTTTGTTGGAGCACATATGTTTCCCTGTATTACTTACCATCATTCGGGATTTTTCCTATGTCCATTGGATGTAGAAGATGTTGGTGAAGATGAATAGGTCTCTAGGAGGTGTACAATTTGTTGGCATGATCTACATCTAAATTTTGAGCTTTCAATGTCTTAAATTTCGGTAAAAGTGAGATCAACCCATTATATGAGCAACTAGTTGGGAAAATCACAACTTAAGTTGAGCATTACACAGATATGGGTAAAGATGTTGAGCCCATGACAATATGAGCTCCATTAACTTTAATAAAATAACCCAGGGAGTTCCTAATAGTTACAAGAAAATTAGGATACCATAAGTGAAGAGGAGATTTGGAACTCTTACCTAGACCACAGTAGTTGTAATAATAATGGTGTTTGGATCAAGCTTTGAGAACTAGGGATGAAAGGAGGTGAATTTTCCCCTAGAAATAGGGCCCTAGGTTGATTTTTTTTCTATCCACCATGGCCTTAAAAATTACAATGAAGTAACACTTGGAGTGGAGGAAAAGCTCATTTTTGGTAATCCAGGTTTGATTTTTCCACCCATGAAGCATTTTTGTAGATGGCCAAAGCCCATTAAAATTACAAAGAGTGCCATCCCTTCAATACAAAAATTTGTGGGCATATACCTGCAAGTTCCAACACTGGAATGTCCTTTGATTTCTCCACTATGAAGGTAGGATTGAGGGGCGCCTTTTTCTTTGAGGGAATAGAAAGCCTAGGCTTCACCTCATCCTTGAATTGATGGGATTGAGAGGAGGAGGGCATATTTCTGCATAGGGATCCTCCAAGAAGGATTGAAATCAAAATCACGATAACATCCTTGCTTATGCCAAAATCCACGGAAAAGAAACTATCAAGGAGTTGCCTTCTTGCATAGAGTCATTTCTAATGGCTTGGAGGGAACCCTCTCTTTGTTGTATCCATGAATTCAATATAGAGATAGAACCCATGGATTTCATATGAAAATAGAAGGATTCCCCTTAGTGGGACCTCATAAAGACTTGAAGATCTACAGTGACTCCACCTTGTTTTTTAAGATTTGTGTTATATAGGAGTGAAATAGTATTAGTCGAATGAAGACCATATTAGAGATAAAATTCTTATCTAGTGTTTTTGTATGTTGTGACTCTTAAAATGTGATGGTGGCACCTCATCTGGCTTAAAATGCCATGGATATAGCCGGTTACCACATGCTCTCTCTAGTTATAGTTTTAATTGCCAATCCTAATGTGGTCCTAGCTCATCCATTAACCCCTTTTATTGTCATGTTCATTTAATTAGGGTTAAATATTGCAAGCATGATGATAGAGCACTCATTCAATGTCTTATTGACCCATTGATGAGTGTTTTTAATGTATCAAATGCAGGATCAACCATAATTTGAGCCTTGAGCTCAAGATAGACTTTTTGAAACTTGAATCTCATTTTGACACTGGCATTTGAGGCAATGGATTTACAAACCCTTTATTTCATGAACTTTCTTGACTCTTGAATATTTGCTTGAATCCCTAGTTGCTTATATTAATCCCAAAAAAGAGACAACATGCGAATCTAAACTTGTTAATTAGTTGGAAAAAAAAATGTTATCATAAACCTTGTGTAGAACAGTGTTTGATGGCTTGGAGGGATCCCCTCCCTTCATTATTTATATGAATTTAATATATAAAAAAATATGTGGATAATATGGAAGGAATTTCTCTGAAAGGGACCTCATAAATACGTGAATATCTACTATGGCTCCCCCTTGTTTGAATATTCATGTTAGATAGTGTCGCAATTATAGTAGTTAGAAAAAGACCATACTAGAGCTGAGAGGCCGGCTTGCCCTAGTGTTTGGCAAGTGAAGACTCTTCAAAAGATATGGTGGCACCTCATTTGGCATGAGATGCAAGATATAGCCACTAACGATATTCTCTCTATGGTTACAATTGTAACTACTAGCCCTAATGTGGACCTGGCTTGGTCATTGACCCCTTTTGTTGTCATGTTCATTTATCCAGGGTTTTTTATTGTAGGCATGATGAAAATTACTTCTTGACCCATTGATGTGTCCCCTTTCACTTTCATGTTCATTTGTCTAGGGTTTTTTATTGTAGGCATGATTACAATGACTTCTTGACCCATTGATGTGTGTCGTCAGTGTAATCAAAAGAAGTATTTGCCAGAATTTGAGCCTTGACCTCAAGATTCACTTCATCAAACTTGGATCTCATGTTGATGATGTCATTTGAAGCCATGGATTTACAAATCCTCGATTTCATGCACTGTCTTGAATATTTACAGTTTTGTTTCGATGTTCTTCTTTAGTCACTTGTTTATAACTTTATATTAATCTTAGAAAGAGACAACATGCAGATCTAAACTATAAATATAGGGGTATTGTTTTGCATTTCAACCTCAGGAATTTAGACTTCTCTGAAATCTCGGATCACTGTATACAATTCAGATCATCTTCTGTAGTTATCACAGAACCATAGATTACAGGGTTATAGGGTTATTGTTTCATATGAAGCTCTATTATCTTAGAGACACTTTTGTTGTAGTTTCATCATGCAGCTCAATACGGATTTACAGTGATATTGTAATATTGCTGAAAGAAGTTTCAGACATATAACAGATAGTGCAATTTGTATTTTTTTCAAGAAGGCAACATCACTACAGCTTGGATATGGTGTTTTTCTCCGTTTTGATACTCGGTGATGTATGACATGAGGCTGTCTCCATTCTCAGTGCTATGACATTATGAAACTCGGTACTATGATCAGTCATATGATGATGATATATTTGGTGCCATAATGATGCTATTTATATCTTGATATTCAATGCCATGATGAAGGTTCAGTCATGATGCTTCAGTGCTACATCAATACAGAGCTACAGAAGTTGGAGACACTGCAAAAGTGATCACTATAATTAAAAAATTTGAATAGAAACCTACAACTGAGATACTACAAAAGTGATCACTGTAATTAGAAAATTTGAATAGCAATCTACAGTCCATTTCAACATAATGAATACAGGGATGTTCAAAATTTCAAGAGTCTTACTCAGCATGGTTCAACATAATGAAACAGGGATGTGCAAAAGGTTTTAGAAATCTGCATTTTCAAAAGCTTTAAAAATAGGTTAATGATGTGTGTCCTGTATTTACATATGTATAGCACATACAACACATTTGTATATGAAAAATTTACAAATTAGACACTTGAGCACAAATATCATTCATAAACATTAAACCGAAAAGCATGTTTCAAGCTTGTCATGTGAACACCTTCGACCTACATAAATGGAAGTGGATATAATGTGCTCAAGATCCTGATTTTTTGAATTGAAGGCCAATAAAAATGCCCTATTACATAATCTGTGCTCAAGCATGCCATGTTAATATCTAAAAGTTACTTTTATCTTGTTTGGCATTGGGTTCCAAATCCATGATCTAACAGAGACAACCTACAGGTAAAGATCCACGGCACACATCAAATACAGGCGAGTAGCCTTGTTGCTCAAGGACTGCTGGCACTCAAATATGGAAATTAGAAACCTATAAACTACTTGAGGTTCAATAAATGAGAAATGAGTGTTGATGGAAAATTTAACATTTACCTTGAGGCTTGAGTGAGAAAACCACTTTAATTGAATATATATTGTTAATTCCTTCATTGCAAATTTATCAAAGTCACAAAAAATTGCCAGGCATAATTCTCACAAGGATATTTCATATGTTTGAAATGTAACTGCAGCTGTAAGTCTTCTACCTCCTTTTTCAAGGGATATGGGCTAAAAATATGGCTTCATAAATCTTCTCTATGACTACAAATCTTCTTCTACTGAACATATTATATATATACCAGTGGTTAAAATATTGTTTCTCTGGAGCATGGCTTAACTGTAGCTCTTACAACTAAAATGTCAAAATATGATGCTTGAAGTTTGAATTGATTGTTCCAGCTTGATTCTTAGCTAAGCTCCAAGCTTCAATCTTGACCCAACTTCCAACTTCAGTCTTACAAGCACTTGTGTGCAGTCTGTAGAATGATGGTGCTAGTCTATAGCTGTATATTTTCCATTTCCCAATGGAGGAATTGGTCTTATTATACAGTAGGAATGGGGTGTAGGGTTTTATCCTTTATATGTTTAAGGTTTTGGGGCATTTTTACTCGAAAAAGTCTCTTTGACTGGGGATACATGTGTCAAAATAGTGTTGAAATTCTTGGCATCTGTTTCATAGCTATGGGATCCATTCCATGAATTATGTACCCATTTCCTACTCTGCAAAGTATCCTTCCATGATTGAGTGTACCATGGAATAATCCATAGAAATTTAGGTAGCCATAACTAACGTTCAAGTTCTTTGGGGAGCACACTCCCTAAAATTTGCTCCATGGTCAGATCCTGTGACTACCCCAGTCTCAGGAAGAAGTCCAATATTGGGGGCACCTCTACTGTACTTCTGATTTTGTAGAAAGATAGATATGGGATGGGGTTGAGATTCACATGCCTACAAGCTCTAAGCTCTGCACTAAGCTCTAAGCTCTGCACCAAGCTCTAAGCTCTGCACCAAGCTCTAAGCTCTGGGATTGAGATTCAAGATCCCTATGAGCTCTACGCTTTGCACTGGCTCTAAGCCTTTTCAAATATTACTTCCGAAAACACTTCAGATATGAGTAATGTTGTTAATCTTGTCACACAAGCCACAAATCTAAACTGTCCTTTGGCCACAGGTCTTCAATGATTTCTTAGAAATATTGTTGCTCCAGAAGTTTTTTTTGCAGCCCCTCAATCCAAGGTATGTCACTAGTTGAAGACTTCTTCCTATCCACAAGGTTAGAGAAATTGTGTCACAAGTCCAATATTTCTTTGTCCAGAGATTCAAGGTTTTTTAACTGATGTCTTAGGTATGAATCTATTACAAGATCCTTTGCCACAATCACAGGTCCAATATTTGTCCACATATCAGAGTACTCAAGTCCAAAATTTTCTTCAGATGTTACAACATAGATCTGAGCTTTAATAAATATGATAGATCCTAATACTGTTGGTGCACAAGTCCCTCGCAGGTCTGATTTTTTGTAGAGTGTAAGCACAAGGTCTATATCACAAGTCTAGGAGGCTAATTCAAGTGTTCTGCAAAAGGTAACATGAGTATTACAATTCCATAGGCCCAAAAATTTACCACAATCACAAATTCACAGGTTCAAATGTGAATTTCAGTGTCTCAAGTAAAAACTTCAGTGCTTTAGATCCAAAAATTATAGTCCCTCAGTTCGAATTGCAGATGTGTCCAAGCTGCTACAGGGTCTGCAATTGAGATTTTCCATAGGTCCAAAAAATAGCTCTATTATAGATACAGAAGTGTCAATCTCCACAGGTCAAAAGAATGTCACATTAGGTTTGAGCTTCAGTGCTTTCACAAGTCTGCAATATCTTTGAGGTGCGAGTATGTTTGCGAGAAATGTGCCAAGATGTGCGAGTACAGGTTCCTCAGATGTGCAGTATTATTATATAGAAACTTTGCCCAGAATTCAACTTCTGAACTTACTCTTTGTTCTCCACTACGCTTCTATTTCTTGCTATATATTTGTTTGAGTTTTTCGTTCCACAGAAATTATGGATCGATCTTCAGTAGGTGTGAACACTGCCCCAGTGTCAGGAAGAACTCCGCTATTGGGAGCATCTTTGATGTACTTCTGCTTCTGTAGAAAGATAGTTCTGGGATGGGGCTGAAAGTCAATATCCCTACGATCTCTAAGCTCTGCAATAAGCTCTGAGCTTTGCACCAAGCTCTAAGTTTTGGGGTTGAGAGTCAAGATGCCTACGAGCTCTAAGTTCTGCACTGGCTCTAAGCCTTTTCAAATATTGCTTCCAAAGACACTTCAGGATATGCTTAATGTTTGTAACCTTGTCACACAAGCCACAAATTTGAACTATCCTTTGGCCACAGGTCTTCAATGATTTCTTTAAAATACTGTTGCTCCAGAAGTTTGTTTTGCAGCCCCTCAATCCAAGGTATGTCACTAGTTCAACACTTCTTCCTATCCACAAGGTTAGAGGAATTGTGTCACAAGTCCAATATTTCTTTGTCCATAGATTCAAGGTTTTTTAACTGATGTCTCAGGTCTGAATCTATGCCAAGATGCTTTTCCATAGTCATTGGTCCAAGAATTTTCCACATATCAGAGTACTCAAGTCCAAAATTTTCTTCAGATGTTACAACATAGATCCGAGATTTAATAAATATGACAGATCCTGAGACTGTTGGTGCACAAGTCCCTCACAGGTCTGATTTGTTGCAGAGTGTAAGCCTAAGGTCTGTATCACAAGTCCAAGAGGCTAATTCAAGTGTTCTGAAATAGGTTACAAGAATATTTCAATTCTATAGGCCCAAATATTTGCCACAATCATAGATGTACATGTTCAAATGTGAATTATAGTGTCTCAAGTAAAACTTACAGTTCTTTAGATCCAAAAATTATAGTCCCTCAGGTCGAATTGTAGATGTGTCCAACCTACTACAAGGTCTGCAATTGAGGTTTTTCATAGGTTAGCAAAATAGCTCTATTATAGATCCATTTAACCCTTAATAATGTGTCTTCAAAAATATTTATAGAACCGAGAGCGGAAGTATCAATATCCACAGGTCAAAAGAATTTCACAGTATGTTTGAGCTTCAGTGCTTTCACAAGTCCGCAATATCTTTGAGGTGCGAGTATGTTTTCAAGAGATGTGCCAAGATGTGCAAGTACATGTTCCTCGGATGTGAAGTATTATTCTATAGAAACTTTGCCCAAAATTTGATTCTAAACTTACTCTTTTTTCTCCACTATGCTTCGATTTCTTTCTATATCTCTCTTCGATTTTTTCGTTCCACAGAAATTCTTGATCTATCTTCAGGAGGTGTCAACACTGCCCCACTGTCAAGAAGAATTCCACTATTGGGAGCACCTCTGTTGTACTTATGGTTCTATAGAAAGATAGATCAGGGATGGGGTTGAGAGTCAATATCCCTATGAGCTCTAAGCTCTACACTAAGCTCAAGGCTCTGCACCAAACTCTAAGCTCCGGGGTTGACAGCCAAGATCCCTATGATCTCTAAGCTCTGCACCGGCTCTAAGCCTTTTCAAATATTTCTTCCAAAAACACTTGAGATATGTTTATATTTTTTAACCTTGTCACAAAAGCCACAAATTTGAACTATCCTTTGGCCACAGGTCTTTCATTATGTCTTCGAAATACTATTGTTCCAGAAGTTTGTTTTGCAGCCCCTCAATCCAAGTTATGTCACTAGTTCAAGACTTCTTCCTATCCACAAGGTTAGACGAATTGTGTCACAAGTCCAATATTTCTTTGTCGATGGATTCATGGTTTTTTAACTGATGTCTCAGGTCTGAATCTATGCCAAGATCTTTTTCCACAGTCACAGGTCCAAGAGTTATCCACATATCAGAGTACTCAAGTACAAAATTCTCTTCAGATGTTACACCACAGATCCAAGATTTAATAAATATGATAGATCCTGAGACTGCTGGTTCACAAGTCCCTCACAGGTCTGATTTGTTGTAGAGTGTAAGCCTAAGGTCTGTATGACAAGTCTGAGAGGCTAATTCGAGTGTTCTGCAATAGGTAATTCCACAAGCCCAAATGTTTGCCACAATCACAGATGCATAGGTTCAAATTGAATTGCAGTGTCTCAAGTAAAAACTACAGTGCTTTAGATCCAAAAATTATAGTCCCTCAGGTCGAATTGCAGATGTGTCCAAGCTGCTACATGGTCTACAATTGAGGTTTTCCATAGGTCTGAAAAATAGCTCTATTATAGATCCATTTAACCCTTAGTAATGTGTCTTCAAAAATCTTTATAGAACCGAGAGAGGAAGTGTCAATCTCCACAGGTAAAAATAATGTCACAGTAGGTTTGAGCTTTAGTGCTTTCACAAGTCCACAATATCTTTCAGGTGCGAGTATGTTTGCAAGAAATGTGCCAAGATGTGTGAGTACAGGTTCCTCGGATGCGAAGTATTATTCTATCGAAACTTTTCCCAGAATTCGACTTCTGAACTTACTCTTTGTTGTCCACTGCACTTCTATTTCTTCCTATATCCATGTTTGAGTTTTTTGTTCCACATAAATTCTGGATCGATCTTTAGGAGGTGTGAATACTACCCCAGTGTTAGGAAGAAATCCACTATTGGGAGTACCTCTGTTGTACTTCTTCTTCTGTAGAAAGATATATCTGGGATGGGGTTGTGATTCAATATCCTTACGAGCTTTAAGCTTTGCACCAATATCTAAGCTCTGGGGTTCAGAGTCAAGATTCCTATGAGCTCTAAGCTTTGCACTAAGCTCTGCACCGGCTCCAAGCCTTTTCAAATATTGCCTCAAAAAACACCTCGGATATGCTTAGTGTTTTTAACCTTGTCACGCAAGCCACAAATCTGAACTGTCCTTTGGCCACAGGTCTTCAATGATGTCTTCAAAATACTTTTGCTCCAAAAGTTTGTTTTGCAGCCCCTCAATCCAAGGTATGTCACTAGTTCAATACTTCTTCCTATCCAAGGTATGTCACATGTCCAATATTTCTTTGTCCACAGATTCAAGGTTTTTTAACTGATGTCTCATGTCCGAATCTATGCCAAGCTCCTTTGCCACAGTCACAGGTTCAAGCGTTTTCCACATATCAGAGTACTCAAGTCCAAAAGTTTCTTCAGATGCTACAACACAGATCTCAGCTTTAATAAATATGACAGATCCTGAGACTGTTGGTGCACAAGTCTCTCACAGGCCTGATTTGTTGCAGAATGTAAGCCTAAGGTCTATATCACAAGTCTGAGAGGCTAATTTGAGTGTTTAGCAATAGGTAACAGGAGTATTACAAGCCCATAGGCCCAAATATTTGCCACAGTCACAAATGCACAGGTTCAAATGTGAAATACTATGAAGCCTGTGAATCCCTTTATCCTCGATATTGAAGAGTTGAGAGAAATGAGAATCAACTCAAACCCAAAACAACTGACAAAAACACAACATAAAAGTGAAAAGGTCCCCATAAATGATATGAAATAAGGAACCATTAAATAATCCCCCTAATGGTTGCCACAAGTGCCCAGTTATACTATAGAAGTACGGTAGACCTAACCAATGAGGAAGATAGGATTCTTATAGTAGTACTTTGCAACACATTGGGTGATCAACTTTGATGTCCTGTTTTGAGCATCTTTTGGCAGAATAAATGCCCCTCACTCAAAATCTCTTACTGGATACTATTGGTTTTGATTTGTCTCACTTATCTAGCCACATTGTGGTAAGAGGAGGCTAGTTTAGATTCTCTCTTCGAGACATACAAAAAGGGAAAATTTGTTAAAATATGTTAGAGTAGTAATCTCTATCAAAATCCCTTTTCAAAATCCTGGGTCAAGATTGTTGACTAGCTTAGGAAAACATAATTAAGCTCATTGCATCTTGGACGAACTTGAAAAGATTTGACTAGGTTTGGCCCAAACTCAAACAAATCAGACATATTTAGAAACAAATTTGGGAACTCTTATTAGTCCCTACCATAAGGCAACATGGACTATAGTAATCACCCAGTTATTTATTATTAGTCTTTGCATGAGAATTAAAACATCAAACAACATAAAACCTAATGTTTTAAGGAAAATATTATAATAATTTTTTTCTCCACCTATCAAATGTTGACATTGCTTTTTTTTAGCCAATGAAAAATTGATCTTAATTGGCCTCTTCTTGAGGTGGAGAGGAGAAAAACTTAGAAGTAAAAAGCATATGGTAAGGAATTTTTTTTTCTTAATCAAGTAATGATAGCATTACTCTAGCATTACTTAGGTTAGCATCAATTATTTTCTCATAAGAGTCTAAACGTATTGCTAACGAGTCTAGCCATGATTTCTTGAGCACTTTGCTACACGTGGCTACCCAATTGTCCAGATTGGGCACATGTTCTTCTCTTCAATTTCCATCTGGCTTGGCTTTAATTTTATTGATGTTTTTCTCATATAGGAACTAAATTCAGCTAAGAGAGAGTCAAATGAAGTTGTTATAGACAAAAATCCTTTGCAGTGTGCTAACAGTTCTTGGATAACAAGCTTAGTTGCAGGCCTAGTACTGGGTATGCTAATTATTCCCTTGTTTCTGATCTCCTTCTTTTTACATGTACGACTAGTAAATACAACTTAGCCTATGTTCAGGTCAATAGTAAGGATCATAAACTTATGAAATTCACTGACTCATCCAAGGTTACAACTAGTGTGTGAAGACCGCTTGAACATATTAGCTTAACCATGGCTTATTGAGCATATTACTACGTGGCTAACTCAAAGCATAAGTGGTGAAATCCTAGTGTTTCTTTGAATAAATCTGATTTACCATTCATTATTCTACATATGAATATATGTACTGGTGAACGCCTTTGTGTTGATAAGTGCAAGAACTAAAAAATCACTAAAAGGCCTAGCTCCAGGGTCACTTATTTTTGTTCTATCTAGGAGCTTGGATTCATTCAATTTTTGCCTTTGTATCAGTAGTTGCAAGCACCAAAAATCCCAACTCTAGAGTCCCTTTTCTTTGTTCTATCTTGGAGCTTGGTTTCATTGTCGAGATTTTAATTTATTGAAAGTTGTATAGTTTACAATCTATAAAGTTTCAAGATATAATTTTTAAAAGTCTAATTCTTTAAAGGGTGCTAGCTCAATGGAAGAGCACTTGCTTTACAAGCAGTAGGTTGGTGGTTCGATTCCATCGTGTCCTGATATTCATATGGAATGAGAACGATAGTTTTTGGTGACGCTCTTTTGACCATCACCAATGAGCTTATGGTGACATTTTTCGACCCTCACAAAAATATGAAATGGTGATGGTCAATGAACACCACCATATATACACATCAATAATAACGACCATGGAGGGTCCGTCACCATAAATTGTTGTTATTGATATGAAATGGTGAGGGTCATTGTTTGTCATTATAGTCATTATTCATGACAAACCTTGAAGTCACCAATGAGTTTATCATGGCATTTTTTGACCCTCACCAAATATGAAATGGTGACAGTCAACAAACGTCACCATATATATGCACCAATAGTGACGGCCATGAAAGGTCCATCACAATAAATCGTTGTTGTTGATATGAAATGGTGACGGTCACTATCCATCATTATAAACAATATTCGTGACAGACCTTGAGTGTCACCACAACACCTATACTTTCGGCGACGCCACTTTTGGTGACATTCAGTTTTTTGGTGACCGAGGCTATGGTCCATCACCATTGCTCATATGAAATGGTGATGGTCACTATCCGTCATTATAAATCATTATTGGTGATGAACTTTGAATGTCACCACAACACCTATACTTTTAGCAATGCCACCTTTGGTGACATTCAATTTTTGGTGATGAAGACTCTTTTGACCGTCACTAATGAGATTATGGTGACATTTTTCGCCCCTCACCAATGTGCTTTTTTCTTGTAGTGAATGTAAATTGACATGAGGGCATGGCAGGACATTATGCAGGTGCACTTACTAGGTGCCACTTATGAGCATCATGGAGGAGTGTCAATAAGGAAATGTTGAGCATGATCGATTGTTGGTGCTACATGGAGATCTTTTATAGATGGGCCGATGGATGTTGTTCACTTTGAGCAACAAGACATTGGTTGGATGAGCAGCCTATGAGCACATTTATTTGACTTGTAGGGTGAGAACAACTTGTGGTGGCACTCATGGGAAATACAAGTATTCTTGCCAATGCTTTGGATAGCATGATGCATGGGAGTTCATGATGGAGTTTCATTCATTGGAGGCTTCATACTACAATGATATTGCAGTATCTGGTTCACTGAGGAGCTGAGATCGATAATGGTCTTGATTTTGATGCACTATGGGATGCATACCTTTGAGCACATTTATGGGGTGTGTTTGTGAGGATTCACTTGATGGAGATGATCAACAGGATGAATTGGTGGTTGATGGAGATGCGGTGATGGGATGCCTTGGTGGTATACACTTGGGCATAGATTGAGCCTTCTTGACTTAAATTTGGTACACACGTTGGATGCATATTGCGGATGGGATGAACATAGCTTCATGGACCTGAATATGGCACATTGTTGAGAGGGTGTTCTTGTCTTGATTTGAGGAGGACCTTTCACACGTGGATGATGCTCGATAGTTGTGGTTGTCTTTTGAATAGCACGTGGAGCTTGGCATCATGGGCAACACATTTCAGATAGAGATGGCTTGTTGGATGGGCAACGTGTTGTGGATGAGACGGATCTCCGTGGATTACTTTACACTCATATGGGATGGATCCTTGATTGATTTTATGGGTGTGACAGGATGTGAGAGGGACAACTAACGCATGGTATGAGGATGCACATTCTCAAAATGAGGATCTCTGGTTGGACTGATCACCCAACCAGTTTGATTTATGAGGGCTATAGCACAATGCAGAGTTATGTTGGATACATAGCAAGTTTTGTTACGTTGAGTTGGTTGGAGTACTTGATGCAGAGATTCACATGATATTGACAATACATGATGGGTTGATATGATATATGTTGCAGCAGCATGTGGCCATGATGGAGAGATTGACTTCCATGATGGTATATCACGTGGTGATTGTGACGGATGTGTTGATGATCATGGATTTGGGAGATATTTCCCTTGGATATGTTAGACATGAACCTTGAATATGCTTTATGTGATGATATTGGGCGATGATACATTATAATGATGATGGTAGCACTATCGGGGACGACAGTCTTATTTTAAGTGGGGGAGTATGTTAAACCCATGAGTCGAGGATGATGACAGAGGGCATTGGAAGTGTTTTGTGGACATGCAAAGAACGACGATCGACGAAATGACGAAAACATCAACCTGCCAAAAGGTTTGAAAAAGCCTCCCTTGACATTCTTCCCAACTTTCCATGTCTTGTTATGTGGCTTTGACCCTAACCAGTGCCTTGCCCATGCCAATTTTTCGCTGAGACCAACCAAAATAATGTCCAAGATTTGATACCAAATGAAGCCCCATCATTGTATTCCTGCTTCAATATTCAAACTTCAAAAAAGCTCAACTAACCCTGAACCGAGCTCTAATACCATCTGCCATGAAGTGGTAGTGGTGTCGGTGCTTCGCCCATGTGAGGACGCCCAAGGAAACACGTTCGGGTGGGCTGGGTCAGGTCGAGCCTATGTTGTGTGAGGGGCCGTGTCAAAAATGCTAAGTGGTGATCGTGGGTGTGCCTTGTGTACATTCGGGCCGGTCGAGTTAGGTCGTGTGAGGTTGGCTGTGTTAAAAATGCTAATTTCTCACCACCTGTGTGCCTTGTTCATGTTAGTGCAACCCATTTTCTATTTTCTCCCTCGTGCCTTTGTCCCAGCGGGTTGAATCCTGCCATTGGAGGGCACCCAAGGAAACATGTTCAGGTCGGGTCGGGTCATGTGAGGGAGGCCATATAAAAGATGCTAATTTGTGATCACCCCTATGCTTTGTGCATGTTTGTGCGACCCGTTTGGCGTTTTCTCCCTCGTGCCTTCGTTCGGGTAGGTCAGGTTGGGTCGTGCCATGTGAGGGTGCCAAAAGAAACACGTTCGAGCGGGTCGAGTCAGGTTGTGTCATGTGAGGGCACCCAAGGGAATGCGTTTAGGGGGGGGGGGGGGTCGGGCTGGGTCTTATCGTGTGAGGGCGCCCAAGGAAATGATTTCGGGTGGGTTTGGTAATGTCTTGTGAGGGCATCCAGGGAAACGCGTTCGGGCGGGTCAGGTCGGGTTGCATGAGGGTGCCCAAGGAAATGCATTCAGGTCGGGTTGTGTGAGTACGACCATATAAAAAATGCTAAGTTGTGACTGCCCGTGTGGCTTGTGCACGTTCGTGCAGCGAGTTTCTGATTTTCTCCATTATGCCTTCGTTCGGGTGGGTCAGGTCGGGTCGTGCCATGTGAGGGAGGTTATATAAAAAATGCTAAGTTGTGACTGCTCGTGTGCCTTGTGCATGTTCGTATGACCCATTTTCCATTTGCTCCTTTGTGCCTTCATTCGAGTGGGTTGGGTCGTGCACTGTGAGGGCACCAGAGGAAATGTGTTCAGGTCGGGTAGTGTGAGGGAGGCCGTATAAAAAATGCTAAGTTGTGACTGCCCCTGTGCCTTGTGCACATTGGTGTGACCCGATTTCTGTTTTCTCCTTTGTGCCTTCATTCGGGCGGGTTGGGTTGTGCCATGTGAGGGCGCACAAACAAACGTGATCGGGTCGGGTTGGGTCATGTGAGGGAGGCCATATCAAAAATGCTAAGTTGTGACCGCCCATGTGCCTAGTTGTCATGCCCCTATACCTTCGGTGTCTTTCAACCATGCTATAGACGGGTGCGACACTACGCTCAGGACCAAGAGTTAAAATCCTGAAGTGCTAATCGCATCAGAAAATTAGAAATGGGTAGATTAAAAGACCAACATCGTGCTTCCAATACGATTGGCCCTTATATATATTAGCCCTAGGCCTATTATCTTCCATATAGACCAATGGTCTCACAAACAGGCACCAAAGCATTTCATATATATTATCTGCCCCAAGCCATAAAAAACCTTTGCAATTCATAAATATTTTGGTTTTCATATAATATAAATGGGTCTCGACATTCATTAATCTAACCCATTCCCGACTGTTGATCTTGAGCTGATCAAATGGCCTGTGCAACATTGCATCGCAAGTTTTATCAGGCTCATTTTGTTTCCCCTCTGATTGATTTCTCCTCCGATTCATCCTTCATCATCGATCTGATCCTCAGATCAACGGCCATCACTCAATCACATCGTCGCCATACAAGTTCTTCCCCCCACCGATCACATGCCTCCGATTGCATCTGGACCGTCCATGTGTCCAGATCAGATGATCTAGAACGCAACCCTCCACTTTGGTTAAAAACATACAGCCCCACTCTATAATGTTTTCCAACCAATCTTAGTTGTTGATCTCTGCAAATCAATGACCCATATTTACCCCTCTCTCTACCTGTGTATTAATTCTTTTATACCCCATATCAGATCTTAACCGTTGATATGTTCAATCTAACATTTCTTATTAATCCCGACAGGCTTGCCTCCTGTGGGTCCTGTCTTCCTCAGTTTCTAATCCCAGCCATTCATCCTTGATCCAATGGCCTAGATTTAGACCACCCATCTCCCTTCCACCCGCACATCTTGCTTATATCATGCTCCCTCCCCCACTATTAGATATGAGGCCATAGATCTAACGACAGACATTCTAAATTGCGTAACTTTAAGCGCGAGGGTTAATTTCCTGAGGGCTGCATGATATAAGTGGTTTCAAGAAGACACGTGTCGGGCGGGGATCCATATCACGTTCCAAAAGGAAAAACTGCCTCCCTGCCCTTTCGTTGCACGAAACCCATGGTTTTCTCCACCAAAAATACCTTTCCCCATTTCTATTATAAAATATTGTACACGCTCCCCACCGATGATCTCTGCAGATCAACGACTTTGATCTAATTTGGCCATACACTATCACCCTCCACCGTTTCTAAAGGGTTTTAAAGTGCAATCTCTGTCGTTGATCTCATGGCCTAGTCTCATTCGACAGCCCACGATCATCCCGAAACCCCATTTTCAATTATTGTGCATTTTTCTTCTGCCAAAGGAAATTTCCCCTATTTCCTTTGTTTTTCTTCAAAATTTCCACAATGTGACCACTTGAATTATGTTTTCTCTCGATTAATCCTGACCATCGATCTTTGTAGATCGACGAATCCAACTTATTTCTTCCCACTGTTCTCCTTTTGAACACTATGCGCAAATATCCACCGTCGGATGCTGTCATCCAATGACCATGCTCCTCCCCACAGCCTCCTAACAATTTTTTACCAAAAATGTAGGATTTCTTAATTATTTTTGTATTGTGCAGGATTTAAAAAGGGTTTTCAAATGTTTTAAAATAAAATGAAAGCCGAGGATGACGATCCTCTAGACTTTCGTCCATCAAAAAGGAAAGCCATATATAGGGTTCAATTTCACGTTTCATCAATGACTCATGGGCATTGATGCCATGTGGACCTTGTAGATACCTGCACATCAACAAGACACAAACAATTAAATCAAATCAAATAATATCACTGTCGAAGACCCACACACAGCAGAAATGAAGGATTAAACATTGATTGTACAATTCAATGGATTACAGCTAAAATCGATTATAAAAAGCCTTATCCATTGAATTAAGCACAATTAAAGGAAAATCAAGGATATTTATCGGACAGAGGATGCCTCCACTGCCACATCAGAGGAAAATTGATTCCTATCAACTACCAGATTACCACCTGTGACTTCACAGCATTCAAACAAAGGTCGGGTAATGACCAAAACAGAGCATATCTACCCCTTATAGTTGAATAGTTATTAAGAATCAAAGAAGATAATATAAACTATCAGCAGAGTTATTTAAAAAGATGACATAGAGCATTAAAGTCAACATAATATTCCAGCAAGCTTAATTACTTAATGCAAACCAATTAATACAGGAAAATATCTGTAAACTTCTCCCTTGAGCCCCTCAAAATGCCGAGAAGAATTAATTGTATTAATTGAACTCAGAAGATATTTTCTCTCTTCCAACCTCCTCATCCCCCTATAAAAACTTGTTGAGGAATCCATTGTAAACGTTGGTTGGTTGGTTGTTTTATTACTAGTTTTAATACTATAACTCTCTGAAATAATACATAGTCAGTTGAAGTTGTAGAAGAAATTGAAGTCTTGGAAGCCCTGATGATGTTGTTGCATTCTTGTTCTTGAGAAGGCTCTATCATTGGATCCATGAGCTTGGATTTTGGTGAAGTATTCTGAACTATTTAATGTTTTCCCCTATTTTCATTTTGTTCCATAAATTATTACTATAGTAGGATGAAAGTTTTAGGCTAAGAAATGACTCTTGGAAGTACCTTAGACTTGTTTATCCCTCACTGTTTTATGTTTTCTTCTGCTAAAGTATTTCATAGTCTTTAATCTCTCTCTTTATTCTTCATGCCATTTTATTTCTTTAATAGTTCGAGTAGTTGGTTTCAGCATGATTTATGGTTTTCCCTGCTTATCTGCTGCCACTTAAAGGTTGTTATTGAGGTCTCCCTTTGAAGTATATTTGTTTATAGTGAGCCAAGGAGGTCTGTTCTAATCATGCCCCTTGTACTTGCTTGAACAGTTGGCTTAAAGGTCTTTATAGTTGTGATCATAGATGTATTTAGGTGTTCCCTCTTCTATGACCATAATTATCAGTGAATCTTTTATGTTTTCTAAGTCATTTGAAATAAAATCTTTGAGGAAATTGGGTGTTCCCCGAATCTTAGATTTCATTTTAAAATTTGTTTTGAAATAATTATTTGCTTAAAGTGTGATTTTTAGAATTCATGGTTAGCCCTGCCTATCAAATAGATCTTTATTGTTCAAGTTGTGCTTTCAAATTCCCTTTGTTGAGAATTAAACTTCTCTTTCCAAATCATTGATGTCCATCTCATTCCAAAACCAAAGGATCTTGCGGCCAAGTTAGATTTTCCCTTTGATATCCCATATCCATTGATAAGTTTGTCATGAACTTTTTTTGATTCCATTGCCCAATGAAGCTGATATTTCCTCTTTCTATCTATCTTTCCTAGACCTTTTAGGTTCTGCTGTGTCAATTCCAACCAAACAAACAAACAAACACTTGCACTTAATAACTATTCTAAAACCAATATTCAAAGCACACAAGATAAACCTTTGTAAAAAAATAAATAATTTGAGAGATCCCTCTCTGAGAACAGGAGGACTAGATCTTGTAACTCTAAATATTGGTTCTGATGTTGCCTTGTCTTTTGATTTTCCAAACTATCAAAATATGGGACACCAACATAATGGCAATCACGATGGGACCTACTGAGAATACAGTGGCTTGAAAACACTTCTTAAAACTCTTTAGGCACTTAACTTGATAAAGAACACCTTCTGGACTTATCCCACCGCTCACACCAAAATAATGGCGATCACGGTGAGACAATGGAGTTCATAGTTACTTGGCAAGCTCTTATAAACTCATTAGTCTTTCAAAAAACCATAGAAACTCAGAAAAACCCAAAATATTTAGTTTGGATTCATAATAAACATGGTGGTGGAACCATAAAACATTTTACCTTTACAAAAGCTAAAAATTTTCCACCTGGTGACTCCACTGGCCTCCAGAAGGCCTATTACCCTTCCAGTATTTGTAAACTCCTTTGTGAATGCTTTAAGCAAACAAATTCATGCTATTTGTGGACAACAGAGTTCAAAATATTCCACCTGATGACTCCTCACCTTCAAAAATACCTAATGACTCCACTGGTAAAGGACTCTGAATTGGTTAGAAAGATACAGTGACCTCTTATTACAAACATGGATCCAAGTATGGACAGAGAAGCTAAAATAAACACATTATTGAACCTAATTTGGAAAATAGTGTACATACTGGATAAATGATTGGAAAGGCATGAGGATGATATAGATGTTGATTATCCAGAGGAAGCTATGCTTTTCTCAGATCAAACACAAACTCAACCATTACAAGACCTAGACAATGAGCAATATATATATGATGATCAAGACTTTATAGAAGAAGATGAGAAATATTATAGGGAAAAAAATAAATAAAAAATACTGATCATGATGGAAAAGATGGTGTACATGCTTGGAAAGAGAATTGAAAGGTATGAGGCTAATTTCAATATTGATGATCTAGAGCAACCCATGCCCCTTTCAAATAAATAACAAACCCAAACTCTATAAGATATGTATGACGAAGAAGATTACAAAGAAATCAATGAAGAAGGTTGTCAGAAAATTCCTGATTACCTACCTATGTCTTGTACAATGATATTAAGAGAAATTCATGACCAAATTGCAAAAATTAATAGTAAGCAGTGCCTTGAGAAAAACATAAGCCATTTTGAACCCATAAAATCTAAAATAGAAGAAGAGAAAAAATAACCAGCGTCTCTGCCTTTATGTCATGACTCATTTTAGATTATTAAAGAATAATTAAATCCTGATAATCTATTAGAAACAACTCTCGAATCCCATATTTTAAATAACTGTCACAAAAATCATAAGGAGTTGTTCAAAACTAAGGTAGACCAAGAAAAGCAAGAGAAACCTCAAAATTCCCCTACAAATTCAAATGGAGATCCATTAGGAGAGGCTCAAGAAGACCGTTGTACATATTTCCTAAGCAAAAAGAAAATCCCTTCTCTCTTAACAGAAGAAGAGATTGATCTAATATTAAATAGATAGCCAACCTCTAAACCTTCATTTGAACAAAACACTTCTTCTCATCTACTTACTGAACCTTGTTGTCTTGAATCAAAAAACACAGTTATAGAAAAGCTGAAAGAGGAACAAACTAATAACCCAATATGTTTAATTGGTGAAATTGTGTATACTAATGATTTTTCAACTTCTGATCAATCTGATGATGATGATGAGCTTCAAATAGAAACTAATCATGCAGGGCAACCAATAGTGGATTGGTGTCATGAATTTCATTATCATCAACTTGAGAGCAGCAATCAACCAATCCAATCCATCAAAAATAGCTTTCACATAATTGGGAATCAGGGTCGAGATTAAAAAGGAAGAGGAATTTCTTGAGCAGGATGAAGATAAGGGGCCTTCTCCTGGGAGGATTGAGGTAATAAAAGATACCCCCGCTCAAGAACATGATGATATCTTCACAAAGTATAGTCCACTAAATCATACCATACCAGGACTACAAGAGGACAACACTGCAATATATGATGAGTCCTCCAGTTTAGATAACAATGAAGATGAAGAAAAGGTTCTTTCCCAAAATAATATTTACCTTGATCCAGTAAAGAAGGAAGAAATGATCCTGGTAGAACCATGTCTTCCAAATACTCTTCACCAGGCATTATTTCAAGATCCCTATGCTCACTTCTTAAATACATTTAAAGAAAGGATAAAGGTTATTAGGAGAAATATATTATGAAAAGAAAGAGGATTATTTAGCACTGACGCTAAAAAAAAAAAGAATGGGAGTGGCCATGTTTGTCCAGCCTACCCAAAGAGATGAAGAAGGATCAATCATGGAGTCATTTACTGGATTGGTTGTACTAGAAAAGAGAGTTCATTAGCTAAACATGTAAATATTCCAAGTTAGATTAGGATATATGGGAATTTAAATAAAGCTCAGCCTTTGAGAATTTAGTTAGTTTTTAATTTTTGTCTTGAAGGAAAAAGAAAAATACAAAAAACAATAGAAAAGAAAAGAGAGCAGATTTTAAAACAAGAAAGGTACAACCCCATATCAAAAAAGAGAAACAAAAATATGAAAGTGTGCAAGCTCAAATGCCACTCCTGAAAAACACACTTCTAGTTATCCATACAACCTAATCATGGCTAATTAGTTTTAAATTGACTATTGGTAGGTTAGTGAATTCGATTTGCCAAACAGCTTAATCTTAGCTTATTAGTAGGTAGATTAGGTTAGAAATTAAAGGTTCAAACATGCTCAAAATCTGAACCTTAGTTCTCAAAGAAAAGAATGACTCCAATCTGTTTCAAATTCCGAGTCAAAATAGAGGCAAAACTGGTTCTAATCAGCTCAAAATCTGAATTAGAGAACAAGCAAAGAATAGCTCAAACAGAAGTAAAAACAGAGCTGAAAAAATATGAAGGAAGTGCTCGAACTTTCAGATCTTAAGCCTTCCATTTTTTATTTAATATTTCTGCAAAATAATTTTTATGTTCAGCTTGTTGTTTTATGCCATAGATCAACAACAAGTTAGACTGTCCAATCCTGACTTGTATGCTTTTAAATTTCTGTTTTAGAAATTAGTGAATAAAAATCTGTTAGACTGTTTAATCCCAACAGATTAGTAGATTAGGTAGAGAATCATATGAAATCAACTTTTTAATTTGAGTTCATGGAGACATAAGAAGTATAATTAGACTAGTTTCTTGCCTTCATAAGAATAAAATGTTGTAAGAGATTTTTCCAATCCAAGTGCACTCTAAAGAAGAAAAAATATTAGATCAGTAGGATTGGGTAGGTAGAAAGCTTGTGTTGATGAAAATCCATTATTTTTTATGGCTGCTAATATTTTTTAGAAAAAAATAAGACCATTCAAATGAGGAAAGGCAGCCCAATGGATAAGGCACTGATCAACCTCTAGAGAATGCAAGTCTAAAATTCTTGATGCCTTCAAGAAGGCACCATCCCCAAGTGGAGCCACTGTTAGCCACCTATAAAATTTTGTCATATCAAGTGGTGGCTAGATAATTTTTGGACAACCTTCAAGAGAAAATTTTATTTCCAAAATTGTTGGTGCTTGAAGTCTTCTGAGGATATTCTATCCTTTGGTTAATTGTCAGTACTATTTCCCTTTTAATTCTGAAAATCTGCCATTTTCATAGGGAAAGGACTGCTGCAAAATACCATTTCCCCCCCTCCTCCAATAAAAAGCTAACCTTCATTTTACCCCCTTTATTCCCCACAAAATTCCTCTATTTTTATTATTTCCCTTCTTCCCTTCATAAAAATCCCTTTTGCAAGGTCTAAAACTCATTTTTAGACTTTACCGAAACCCCCAAATCCATCAAAAAACATTGAAAAATTCATAAAAAATAAAAGTTTTTGACTATGTGCTTAAGCCCCTTTGGGCTAAATCTAAACCACTTCCCCACATATGCCCTAGCGCTAAAACCAAGCACTTAACTCTTTCGGTACTTATCGCATCGGCAACAAACGATGAACGGAAGTCTTCGGCCTTTATAAAACTTTCGATGCGATTGGCCTCTAGTTATAAGCCCCAAGACTTTTTGCTGCCTCATATAACCCACAGAGCCCGCAGTCAGGTGCTAAAACATTGTGAATAACCCATCTCCGATGAATATTTACCTTTGTTAATTCAAAAACCCACTTTTCCTAAGTTTTGGTCTAAACCCACCAAAACAATATTTTTAATAAAAATGGGTAGATTGAAAAGCCCCGCATCATTGTTCCGATGCGATTAAGCCCCGTTATATATACCCCCACCTTCTGCTTCTCTCCATAAAAAACTATGATCGGGACCAAGAGTTAAAATCCCGAAGTGCTAATCGCATCGAAAAATTAGAAATGGGTAGATTGAAAGACCAGCATTGTGCTTCCAATGCGATTGGCCCTTATATATATTAGCCCTGGGCCTATTATCTTACATATAGACCAACGGCCCCGCAGACGGGTGCCAAATAATTTCATATATATTATCTGCCCCGAGCCATAAAAGACCTTTGCAATTCATAAATTTTTTGGTTTTCATATATTATAAAGGGGTCCCACCATTCATTAATCCAACCCATTCCCGACTGTTGATCTTGAGCCAATCAAACGGCCCACGCAACATTGCATCACAAGTTTTATCAAGCTCATTCTGTTTCCCCTCTGATTGATCGCTCCTCTGATTCATCCTCCACCATCGATCTGATCCTCAAATCGATGGCCAGCGCTCAATTGCATCGGCGCCATACAAGTTCTTCCCCCTGCCGATCGCATGCCTCCAATTGCATCTGGACTGTCCACATGTCCAGATCGGACGATCCAGAATCCAGCCCTCCACTTTGGTTAAAAACATACGGCCCCGATCTATAATTTTTTCCAACCAATCTCAGCCATTTATCTCTGCATATAAACGACCCATATTTACCCCTCTCTCTGCCTGTGTATTAATTCATTTATACCCCAGATGAAATCTTAACCGTTGATCTGTTCCATATAACGTTTCTTATTAATCCCGACAGGCTTGCCTCTTGTGGGTCTTGTCTTCCTCAGTTTCTGATCCCAGCCATTCATTCTTGATCCAACAACCCAGATTGAAACCGCCCATCTCCCTTCCGCCCGTGCATCTTGCTTACATCACGCTCACTCCCCCATCGTTAGATATGAGGCCCCAGATCTAACGGCTGACATTCTAAATCACGTAACTTTTAGCACTAGGGTTAATTTCCTGAGGGCTACACGATATAAGTGGTTTCAAGAAGACACGTGTTGGGTGGGGACGCATATTTCATTCCAAAAGGAAAAATCGCCTCCCTAACCTTTCGCTGCATGAAACCCGTGGTTTTCTCCACCAAAACCACCTTTCCCCATTTCTATTATAAATTATCGCATGCGTTCTCTGCGATCTAATCTGGCCATACACTGTCACCCTCCACCTTTTCTAAAGGGTTTTAACGCGCAATCTTTGCCGTTGATCTCATGACCTAGTCTCATCCGACGGCCCACGATCATCCCAAAACCCCATTTTCAATTATTGTACATTTTTCTTACGCCAAAGGAAATTTCCCCTATTTCCTTTGTTTTTCTTCCAAATTTCCATAATGTGACCACTTTCATTATGTTTTCTCTCGATTAATCTTGACTGTCGATCTCTGCAGATCGACGGATCTGACTTATTTCTTCCAACTGCTCTCCTTTTGAACACTATGCGCAGATCTCCACCATCGGATGCTACCATCCAATGGCCACGCTCCTCCCCATAGCCTCCTAAGTAATTTTTACCAAAAATGTAGGATTTCTTAATTATTTTTGTATTGTGAAGGATTGAAAAAGGTTTTTCAAATGTTTTAAAAGAAAACAAAAGCTGAGGATGACGATCCTCCATATTTTCGTCCATCAAAAAGGAAATCCATATACAGGTTTCAATTCCACGTTTCATCAATGACTCGTGGGCATTGATGCCATGTGGACCTCGTGCATACTTGCACATCAACAAGACAAAAACAATTAAATCAAGTCAAAGAATAACAGTTTCAAAGACCCACACACAGTAGAAATGAAGGATTAAACATTGATTGTGTAGTTCAATGGATTACGGCTAAAGTCGATTATCAAAAGCCTTATCCATTGAATTAAGCACAGTTAAAGTCAAATCAAGGATATTTATCGGACAGAGGATGCCTCCACTGCCACATCAGAGGAAAATTGTTTCCTCTCATCTACCAGACTGCCACCAGTGACTTCACAACATTCAAACAAAGGCCGAGTAATGACCAAAACAGAGCATATATGCCCCTTACAACTGAATAGTTATTACGAATCAAAGAAGCTAATATAAACTACCAACAGAGTTATTGAAAAAGATGACACAGAGCCTTAAAGTCAAAATAAGCTTCCAGCAAGCTTAATTACTTAATGCAAACCAATTAATACATGAAAATATATGTAAACTTCTCCCTTGAGCCCCTCAAAAGGCCGAGAAGCATTAACTGTACTAATTTAACTCAGAAGATCTTTTCTCTCTTCCGACCTCCTCATCCCCCTATAAAAACTTGTTGAGGAATCCATTGTAAACGTTGGTTGGTTGGTTGTTTGATTACTAGTTGTAATACTAAAACTCTTTGAAATAATACATATTCAGTTGAAGTTGAAGAAGAAATTGAAGTCTTGGAAGCCCTGATGTTGTTGTTGCATGCTTGTTCTTGAGAAGGCTCTATCATTAGATCCATGAGCTTGGCTGTTGGTGAAGTATTCTGAACTATTTAATGTTTTCCCCTGTTTTCTTTTTGTTCCATAAATTATTACTACAGTAGGATGAAATTTTTAGGCTAAGAAATGACTCTTCGAAGCACCTTAGACCTATTTACCCTTCACTGTTTTATGTTTTCTTCTGCTGAAGTATTTTAGATTATTTAATCTCTCTCTTTAGTATTCATGCTTGTTTATTTTTTTAATAGTTCAAGCAGTTGGTTTCAACATGATTTATGGTTTTCCCTGCTTGTCTGCTACCACTTAAAGGTTGTTATTGAAGTCTCCCTTTGAAGTATCTTTGTTTACAGTGAGCCAAGGAGGTCTGTTCTGATCATCCCCTTGTCCTTGCTTGAACAGTTGGCTTAAAGGTCTTTATAGTTGTGATAATAGATGTATTTAGGTGTTCCTTCTTCTATGACCGTAATTATCAGTGAATCTTTTATGTTTTCTAAGTGATTTGAAATAAAATATTTGAGGAAATATGGTGTTCCCCAAATCTTAGATTTCATTTTAAAATTTGTTTTGAGATCATTATTTTCTTAAAGTGTGATTTGTAGAATTCATGGCTAGCCATGTCTATCAAATAACTCTTTATTTTCGAAGTTGTGCTTTCAAATTCCCTTTGTTGAGAATTAAACTTCTCTTTCCAAATCATTGATGTCCATCTCATTCCAAAACTAAAGGATCCTACAGCCAAGTTATATTTTCCCTTTGATATCCCATATGCATTGATAAGTTTGTCATGACCTTTTTTTGATTCCATTGCCCAATGAAGCTGATATTTCCTCTTTCTATCTATCTTTCCTAGACCTTTTAGGTTCTGCTGTATCAATTCCAACCAAACAAACAAACAAACACTTTCACTTAATAACTAGTCTAAAACCAATATTCAAAGCACACAAGATAAACCTTTGCAAAAAAACAAATAATTTGAGAGATCCCTCTCTGAGAATAGGAGGACTAGATCCTGTAACTGTAAAGATTGGTTTTGATGTTGCCTTGTCTTTTGATTTGCCAAACTATCAAAACAAGGGACACCAACACGACCAGGCGCGTTCAGGTCGGGCTATTTGGTCTGAGGGCACTTGTATCAGATTTGCTAAGTTATGACCGCCCGGGTTCCCTGTGCACGTCTAGGTGGCTCGTTTGCCGCTTGCTCCCATGTGCATCCGTTAGGTCTATTTGGGTCGGTTCGTTTTATCATAGAGCACCAGTATCATATTTTTTAAGTTGTGACCGCCCCGGTGCCTTGTGCACATTCGAGCGGCTCGTTCACAGTTTGATCCCATGTGCGTCCATTCGGTTTGGCATGCCATGTCGTGCCGGGTGAGGTCGTCCATTCAGGTGGGTGCGCCGTGTCACACTGGGTGAGGGCGTCCATTTAGGTCGGGTCATTTGGTTTGAGGGTGCCCATATCAAATTTTCTAAGTTGTCACTACCTAGGTGCCTTGTGCACATCCCGACAGCCCATTTTTCGTTTGCTCCCATGTGCATCAGTTTGGTCCATTCGGGTGGGTGCGCCATGTTGCGCCAAGTTAGAGCATCTTTTCAAGTCGGTTCATTTGGTCTAAGGGTGCCCATATCAGATTTGCTAAGTTTTGACCCCCCGGGTGCCTTGTGCACGTTCGGGTGGCCCGTTTGCCATTTGCTCCCATGTGTGTACATTCGGTCTGTTCGAGCAGGCGCGCTGTTACACCATTTTTGGTCATCTAACCTATATCATTAGATGGACCCAAGTACACCATGTAAGACCAGTTTTACCCTCAGTAAAATTGCTTTCACTATGTAAAATAACTTAATAAACCACATTTATTAGGTTGTTTATGGTCTAAATAGGAAACCCCAAAAGGAAATATTAAACAAATCTATATTTTTTTTATTTTCCTCATGGAATAATTAATTAAACAATAATTTAATTATTATTCCTCATCATGTTTAACCCAAAACAAAGAAATTAATTAGATAAATCTCTATTTATCTTATTATTTTCTAGGAATAATTATTTAAATCTTATTTAAATAATATTCCTTGTTAAATATGACTAAATCACTCACAAATAATTAAATAAATCATTATTTATTTGATTATCATTCAACCACTTCCTTAAAATGATAAATAAATCATTTATTTATTTATTATTTACAAATAAAGGGATTTGACCCAAGTCAAATACTTTTTCCCTCCAACAAATATAATAAATTATTCCATAAAAGGTGGATCTAGATTTGGTTAATGTTATTTTAATCATGCACCAAGATCTAGAATGACCCAATATTTTGTTATAAATAGGAGGGTTTTTCCTACAATTCTTCACCTTTTGTTGCCTATTAGATCACTCTGGATCTATACACTTCGTCACATTTTTTCCACTATTTGCTGTGTGAGCTCCCTTTGAGCTCCATTCTTTGTCTGGGTTTTCTACACCTACAAGAGATAGAGATCTTAGATCTAAAGTGCTGAGGACTTCCAAGAACCCATCCCACTGAGGAGAATTAGATACGCCTTCTTGTTTTCCTCCCAGGTGCCCTTAATACAAAAATTCTTTCAAAAATTGTTCTTTTCTTGTCTATTGGTATATGGAGCAAACCCTTATTTTTACTGCTTAATGTCTTTCCATGCATAGATCTGGTTTTTTGCAGCTCTTTTATTGATCAATTAACTGCATATCTGAAGATATTGGCAACCACTTTTGTTGTTAGGGCTATTAGTTATGCGTAGCTAAAGTGGTCCTTTTTCGTACACTTCGACAAAGGATTCACACTAACAAATGGCGACTCCACACGGGTTTTAAATTATGACTGCTGTCGTTCTTCATATTCCTGCATATCCAGCTACTTCAGACCCTAGGGTTTCTTTTCAACAGTTTATTTTTCCTATTTTTATGTTTTTTATCTCACATAAAACCCTAAAACACTAAAATTTTTAACTTCCGCGTGTTTCTGGCCCTATTGCGCAGGTGACAGACATCAGCCGCAACTGAGACGAAAACTTTTCCGAAAATCTGCCATCGAGACAACGGGAATGGGAGGTCGCACTTTTTAGCCCAAAAACTACGAGCTGGACCTCCAGGTCGCACTTTTTAGCCTCTTTTCTGCGACCTGCATTGAAAACAGGTCAGAACCTACGACCTGCCAATTTTTCAGTTGTTTTTCTGCAATTTTTCTGGGTTTTGCTGAAGCTTCTGTCAGGGTTTTCCAGCCTCTGTCTCAGCCTGCTTTGACCTGGTGCTGATTTTTTTTTGCTCATCTGTTGAGTCTCAAAAATGTTCTCCATATTCATACATATTTCCATTATGTCATAACCATTTAGCTCTTATTTCATATCCATTTGACCTAAAACCCTACATCAAGTAACCATTTTCATAAATATGATAATAGGATCCTCGTTTTCCAAAGTTGTTTATTTTATGTATTTTAAGTGAATTTATGATTAGAAACTAGAAAATTAACATAGTTTCATATATCTATATATGTGTTATGAGTTTTGTGACATGTGTAGGTCAAAAGGAGACTTCTAGAAGACCCTTATGTGGCACTCTAAGACCAAATTCGAATTTGGTTGGAGAAGATTATGGGATCAAGAAGATATGTGTCTCACTTCCTTGTTGTATTGAAACTCTAAGAGGATATGTGTCTCATTCCTCAAGTTGTGTTGAAACTCTAGAAAGACATGTGTCTTATCATTTCCTATTTTGATTGTAACTCTAGAGATGGAGGGAGAGATTCATGGACTCCCATTAATGAGATGTCACCTCATATTTTGTATAAATAGGAGAAGCTTTCTCCTATCATAGGTAATGAAGAAGTAATGAGAAAGTAATGAGGAAGTAGATTTGTAACAAAGTTTAAGATGGAATGGGATGTAGATTTATGAGTTTTTGAATAAAGAAGCTTAGTTCTTTGATGCTATTGTGATCTTATCTTTAAGGAGCTGAAGGACTTCACCAAATTGGTAGTAGAGGGCCCCTGCTATCCAAGGAGGCTTTTACATGTTTTCTAGATAAGTTGCTTTCAATTCTGTTTTGTCATATTTCCTTACTTAGATTGCTTTCTGAAATCATAGCTTTTAACATAATTTTCATGGCAGCCCGGGCATTTGCATATCTTTTTGACTAATGACATGGAATTAACATTGTTCTGCTGCTAATTTGTTTTTTTTAGTTTCTGTTTAATTTCAGTATTGCTTTATGTATTTAAGTTTTGCTCATTTTCTTCAGTAGCTAAATTTAGATATATTAAACTGCTCATAACATCTTCAGTTGCCTCCGAAAGACACAGCTAGACTGATGGTGAGGGATTGTATTATGAAATGTGTAGTTTGATATTAGTTTCCTTTCTGCAAATTTAGATATATTAAACTGCTCATAACATCTTCAGTTGCCTCCGAAAGCCACAGCTGGACTGATGGTGAGGGATTGTATTATGAAATGTGTAGTTTGATATTATTTTCCTTTCTGCAAGTTAGATATATTAAATTGCTCATAACATCTTCAGTTGCCTCCGAAAGCCACAGCTGGACTGATGGTGAGGGATTGAATTATGGATGTGTAGTTTGATATTAGTTTCCTTTCTGAAAGTTAGAAATATTAAATTGTGCATGACATCTTCAGTTACCTCCGAAAGCCACAGCTGGACTGATGGTGAGGGATTGAATTATGAATGTGTGGTTTGATATTAGTTTACTTTCCGCAAGTTAGATATCAGTTACTCAAGTTGTTTATGGTTACTTCCGAAAATCATAGCTGGACTAATGATGAGGGATCAGAAGACAAGTTGATGTAATTTGATTTAGATTTACTTTATCGCAACTTTTGGATTTCTTTCAGCATAGTTTCTTTTGTGTTTAGACAGCAGCAAGAATAGTTTGGTTTCATGCTCACTAGTTCACTATTTTGATTTATTAGATTAGCAGCACCTTTTTCATTTCAGTAGCACATTTTCATTTCCTTTCAAGTTTTGTCATTGTATGTTTCAAATTCCTTTTTCAGTTTCAAGTTGGTAAATCATTATAAAGGACATCATTGTCTTGAATATTCATAACCATACTTGTCTTTTAGAATTTCCATCTCACATTAGGAAACCAACCAAGATCAATAAAAATCCAAAAACGACAAAAAGTAAGAGATAGGTTATCTTGCACATATAGTGCGTCACACTTCGTCAGCTTACGAATCCCTGGTTGATAATTTATGTTAGCAATTTAGGACACACTAAATTGACCAAACATTTTGGCGCCGTTGCCGGGGAAGTGTAACTAGGTAGCCTTATTTCTTACATAAAAAAAAATTAATAATTCTTGAGTATGCTCTCCTCCTGCACTTTGTGTGATCTGGAGGATCAGAAAAAGGATTGTTATGTAAAAAAATTTAATAATTCTTGAGTATGCTCTCCTCTTGCACTTTGTGTGATCTGGAGGATCAGAAAAAGAATTGTTATGTGAAAAAAAAAAGGAGACAAAATAAAACTTCATCATTTCAATTGATTCAACAATTTAAAAAAAAATAAAATTGTTTTCATGAAAAACTTTGATTTCAATAAAATTGTTTTGTTTAATGAATATATATGTGTATTTTTAAATTTTTAAAAATATCACATACCTAATTTTATTAAACAAATCAATTAAAAAAAAATGAAAATAAAAAAAATAAAAAAATAAAAAAATTAAATTGTTTTGTTACTAAGATATATATGTATATTTTTATTTTTGAAAATATATATATAATTTTAATAACAAAATCATTTAAAAAAAAAAAAATTCAATAAATTGTTTTGTTTAGTAAATTACATATGTATATTTTTAATTTTTCAAAATTTAACATATGTAATTTTATTAACAAAACAAAACAAATAAACAAAAAAAAAAAAAAAAAAAATCATTTTGTTTAGTAAAATATACATGTGTATTTTTAAAAATATATATATATATATATATAACATGTGAAATTTTATTAACAAAACAAATAATAATAAAAAAAAAAAAAAACAAACAAACAAACAAAACAAAACAATAACAAATCAATAAACAAAATGAAATGGCCAAGGCATTTTGAAAAAAAAATGAATTACTCTCAACAGAAAACATAAAAATTCAACCATTTACGATGCTTGCAGCTGTATTATGACTCGGAAACATCAGATTTTCTTTGCTTTTGATAATGAAAATCATGTAGAAGTTGAAAATGATGGAGTTAGAGATGCTGCAAGGCTGCTAGGTTGCTGTGTTTCAGAGCTTATGACAGCATTATCGATCTGTAGGATTCAAGCTGAAAACATCATCAAATTCCCCAAATCCTTGAAAGAATTTGTGAGGCCTTCATGCAATCTCTTTCCATTCAAACCTGTCAAGTTCCCAAATGCCAATTCCTTTTATTATACCAGGCCTGTCAGCCTTGCCAATGCCGCATGCCATCATCAAATGCTCCTTCAGATTCATAAAATGGCATGTAAGAGAACAAGGCAATGAAATTAACAAAATTTTCAAACAGAAAAAAAAAATGTGCCTTGACTAAACTGAAGAATGCTCAGGATAACAACACTCTTTACATATGAAAATCAGCAAACCAGAAGTTGTATTTCATTCTCAGAAAAACACAATTTTGAACCACGTTCTGAAGAAAACGATTTTTTTTGCTGAGGCAGAACCCAGAAAAACGCAAACTGTTTTTGACACGTCCATTTGAAACGCGTTTTCTGAACGATTTAGGATGAATTGTGAAAATCCACGACATGGGTTTTTTCGCTAAAGTGGTCAATTAGATAACCCAGAAATCGTTTTACAAAATTCGTGGCGGTTTGGGAGAAATGTTCGGTTCTTTGAAGGCCATTTTTGCCTGCCGCGTGAGGAAAAACGATTTTTTCTGAGTGAAGAATTTGAAAACGACACTCTGCATTGATAATTCGGTTTCCTGATTTCTAGAAAGAGGAATTCTAATCAAAATAAAACTCTTATCATGGCATTCAATGCACATTCCACTCATTTTTGAATTTAATTCAATTTCGTTTTCTGAATGTTGGATTTCATATCTCCTTTATCATCTGCCCAGCAATTTTTGGTGCTTCAATGACATTATTAAACACCAACCATTATGATGTTTATTTCAAAGGGATGCCACATCACTATGGAAAGACATTAAGAGGGCATGGGGATGAATTGAGCAAACTACATGAGGATATTATCAAGCACATGGTCGTGCAGATGGCACAATGAACCTTAGTAGCATAAAGGTAAGCTCAATTGAGATTGAACGTGTCTGTAATGGCAACTGCTGCAATTGGAATTCCAACTGAGGGGGTGGTCCTGAATTGTTATTGATTGTGATAGTCCTCAAGGATCAAACAGATACAAAAATAAATTTTGAAGAGATGAAAGATTATATTTTGAAATAGCAATCATGCCTTTTATGTTCTTCAATGCTTACCAATATATTATTTTTCATCTTATGTGATCTTCACTTACCATTCTATGGTCATTGCAAGGTCACGATTGGTCAATGTATCTGAGTTTGCTTTATTTAGCATCATTTTTTTGAAATTTAAAAAATTGCATTTCTCTTTTGTTGTTAAAAAAAAAAAAAAAAAAAAAATCAATAATTTTGAATCAATGAAATGAACAAGTTATTTGCTCGTTTTTCTGAAGGTATTGATTAAATTTGAACTGATGATGAATGATGAATGGCTAACTTTTTATTCAAGATTTTTAGCTACAGAAACCGTCGACATTCTGCAGCTGAAGTTCAATTCCGCAGCTGTTCTTCAATTCTGCAGCTGAAGTCCAATTCCGCAGCTGTTCTCCAATTCCGCAGCTGAAAAACCTCATTGTTCAAATCAGCATAACTTTCTCATACAAAATCAGATTTTGATGATTTAAGTATCGTTGGAAAGGTCTCAACAAGATCTATACAATGAGAAATACATCATTAGAGTTTGAAATGGCAAATAATGAAATAAATTGCTGAAAAGAAGCTACATTCAACTTGAGGCACTAATTCCAAAACATGTATAAATTCCTTTGATTTTTCCTTTGAGAACTTGTTTCATTAATACAAATTCTTAGTTGTGTGTGTAAATATCATAACTAGAGAGATTGATCACCTCTCTCCCTTTGATAATCTTACATTCCATTGCAGAAGAAGTATTAGTTTTTTTGCAGGTTCCAGGAGGAAGGACAAATGACTACAAGAGAATGATGTCTCTTTAAGAGGCCAACTTGTTTCATAAGAGGATGATCAGCAACAAAGAGGAGGAAATATGTTGATGCAAAATCAGATCCAAACACTTGAAAAACTTTCAGATACTATTGTCTCCATCACATCCATACCTCATAATAAACCATTCACCTCATTTCACTTCATGTTTTCCATTTACATTCACATCCACTTTCCATTTCTTTTTTTCCATTCATAACCCACAAATAAAAGCAAGAGGCTCATTCACATGTTTATTTCCCATTTCCATTTTCATCTTCCATTTCCATCTTCTATTTCTTTGAGTCTAAATTCTTTGTAAAAACACCTTGAGGCTTGCATGTCTTAATGGCAAGTTCTCATGCTGACAAACAATGGGAATACATTAATGTCTCTTGTTCTTCAGATCTTCTAGGTGACTCGACATCAGCAAAATCATTCGTACCTAGCAAGATGTGTTTGGGCATCTTGACTCTCATTGTCATCAATGGTGAGAGTTCTCGTGTTGACTAGTGGCATCCATTAATGACCACTAATTCAACAATTTCCTACTATGTTCGACATCAGAACATCTTTTCACATAGTAGGAATTGTGCCAATGAGTTTTGAAGACATTAAGACTATTATTTTCAGCATTTTGGAGCAGATTCAGCAAGTTTTAGTAGAAGCAATAAAAAGTCATCTCATCTCTTTATCCATGACTCATCTTGTTCTGCCACTTGAAGAAGAATATGATCAGAATTTTGCAGCCACCACACATACACAACTCATCCACATTTAAGGTAAGTGAAGGTATGTTGTTTTCTAATTTTTAGTCATGTAATTCATTAGAATGCTAAAATTGTAACTTTGGAAAAATTCCTCACTCCCTTTTTCACATTGTCATATCTTTAGTTGGGGGAAGGGACATCATTTCATATCCACATGTCATACACTATCACACATTTTCATTTCATTTCCATACACATACACTTCCCAACCAACTATTGTTGCAACATGATCCAAAAGATTATATGCCTTGCAAATGATCAATTCATTGATGAAGTAATTGATTCTAAATGTTTTCATAAACTTTGATGCAACAAAGAAAATAAAGCATTGTTACACAAGAACCAATGCTTCAAAAAAAAAAAAATGGTTGTTACACAAAAACCAACCATTGAAAAAAAAAAATGTTGCAATCAAATGTATTATACTTTGCCAAAAAATCAAAAATCAAAAAGCAAAGTTTGGAATGAATCTATATGAGTCAAAACTCATAAAAGATCAACTCATGGACAAATGAATCATTGCAATGGTTGCATGATGACATGCAACAACTTCAGTTGGGGGGTATGTTGAGTCTCAAAAATGTTCTCCATATTCATACATATTTCCATTATGTCATAACCGTTTAGCTCTTATTTCATAGCCATTTGACCTAAAACCCTACATCGAGTAACCATTTTCATAAATATATGGTTTAGGACCCTTGTTTTCCAGAGTTATTTATTTTATGTATTTTAAGTGAATTTATGATTAGAAACTAGAAAATTAACATAGTTTCATATATCTATATATGTGTTATGAGTTTTGTGACATGTGTAGGTCAAAAGGAGACTTCTAGAAGACCCTTATGTGGCACTCTAAAGCCAAATTTGAATTTGGTTGGAGAAGATTATGGGATCAAGAGGATATGTGTCTCACTTCCTTGTTGTATTGAAATTCTAAGAGGATATGTGTCTCATTCCTCAAGTTGTGTTGAAACTCTAGAAAGACATGTGTCTTATCATTTCCTATTTTGATTATAACTCTAGAGATGGAGGGAGAGATTCATGGACTTCCATTAATGAGATGTCTCCTCATATTTTGTATAAATAGGAGAAGCTTTCTCCTATCATAGGTAATGAGGAAGTAATGAAAAAGTAGTAGAGAAGTCTTTTGTAACAAAGTTCAAGATGGAATGGGATGTAGATTTGTGAGTTCTTTTTTAATAGAGAAATTTAGTTCTTTGATGCTGTTTTGATTACAACTTTAAGGAGCTGAAGGACTTCACCAAATTGGTAGCAGAGGGCCCCTGCTATCCAAGGAGGCTTTTACATGTTTTCTAGATAAGTTGCTTTCAATTTTGTTTTTTCATATTTCCTTACTTAGATTGCTTTCTGAAATCATAGCTTTTAGCATAATTTTTCATGGCAGCCCGGGCATTTGCATATCTTTTGACTAATGACATGGAATCAATATTGTTCTGCTGCTAATTTATTTTTCTTAGTTTTTGTTTAATTCCAATACTGCTTTGTTTATTTCAGTCTTGCACATTTGCTTCAGTAGTTAGATTTAGATATATTAAATTGCTCATGTCATTTTCAGTTACCTCCGAAAGCCACAGCTGGACTGATGGTGAGGGATTGTATTATGAAATGTGCAGTTTGATATTAGTTTCCTTTCTGCAAATTTAGATATATTAAACTGCTCATAACATCTTCAGTTGCCTCCGAAAGCCACAGCTGGACTGATGGTGAGGGATTGTATTATGAAATGTGTAGTTTGATATTAGTTTCCTTTCTGCAAGTTAGATATATTAAATTGCTCATAACATCTTCAGTTGTCTCCGAAAGCCACAGCTGGACTGATGGTGAGGGATTGAATTATGGATGTGTAGTTTGATATTAGTTTCCTTTCTGCAAGTTAGAAATATTAAATTGTGCATGACATCTTCAGTTACCTCCGAAAGCCACAGCTGGACTGATGGTGAGGAATTGAATTATGAATGTGTGGTTTGATATTGGTTTACTTTCTGCAAGTTAGATATCAGTTACTCAAGTTGTTTATGGTTACTTCCGAAAATCATAGCTGGACTAATGATGAGGGATCAGAAGACAAGTTGATGTAATTTGATTTAGATTTACTTTATTGCAACTTTTGGATTTCTTTCAACATAGTTTCTTTTGTGTTTAGACAGCAGCAAGAATAGTTTGGTTTCATGCTCACTAGTTCACTGTTTTGATTTATTAGATTAGCAGCACCTTTTTCATTTCAATAGCACATTTTCATTTCCTTTCAAGTTTTGTCATTGTATGTTTCAAATTCCTTTTTCAGTTTCAAGTTGGTAAATCATTATAAAGGACATCATTGCCTTGAATATCCATAACCATACTTGTTTTTAGAATTTCATAAAAATCCAAAAACGACAAAAAGTAAGAGATAGGTTATCTTGCACATATAGTGCGCCACACTTCGTCAGCTTACGAATCCCTGGTTGATAATTTATGTTAGCAATTTATGACACACTAAATTGACCAAACAGTAAGTCCAACACCTACCAAACTCACCTATGCTTTCTTGTAGCTTCAACTGTTCCCATCGCTTAATCTGTTATTCATGGGGCAGTGTTAGATCTACATGGATCATAGGTCAAACGAGAATGACCCACTTATAGAGAAAACTATAGAGGATTGTGCCATAATTGAAGTTGTTGAGACACCTCTATGACACATGGTTCATATAGCCAATCATGCCTTAGTGAACCACTTGTGCCCAATTAAAGAAAGTACTTGTGAACAACGACTCAAATATGCCAATAAACATCCCCGTAATCGTATGGGGAGCATAGGTATTAAAGATACGGATGATAAAAGCTTCCATCACTTGCATCCTAAAATCCAATATAATTTATATTTGATGCCCCTGACATTAAATAATTAGTGGCCAAAATACTTATAAACCTACTTAGATAGTTGAATCCCACTCCTGGGAGGATCATCTAGTAGCACCTCACCACACGACACTAACCCCATCAAGAAGTAAATATCAGTCTCCATTGATATCAGAAATTGTCTATCTCATATCATAAAAACCTCTCAAGCATCATCACAATGAATGATGAAAAAGTGTAGGAAATCCACCTATGATCATATTAGTGGGTTTTGGAGGAACTTTAGAAGCCCCACCTTGCTAGAGTCTAGCAAGCCCACACATATGTAGCCACATATATACAAAACCATTGCTAGTCCTACTCATGCCAAACCACCATCCTGTGAGGCAAGGTGTACTCTGGTCAACCAAAAACAAAATCACTTGGGTGCAGCCTTTCGGATGTGTAAAAAATAGTCATGAGGGTCACGTGACTATTCAACTAACACTTGTGCATATACCCTCATGCCTCTTTGAGGAATATCTACGATCATCTTCACAATTTTCTCCACCACATATGTGAGGGTCATCATGTCCATTCACCTAATAGTCGAAACTATCATGGCTTTACTTGTGAGGGTCCCATTGGGAACCCTTTCACCTGTTCTAGAGATATCCATGATAACATCATGGTTGTATAACCCTTCCCCATGGATTTCATTATGATTTTTTGTAGTTAACCGTTATGGTTTTTGGATTTTGACCTAAAATTCCCATACGATCCACTTTTGTATGGCTTACCTACCATATCCTACTAAATCAATAAAGGAGAGCCCATGATCACTTACCTAACTCCTTTCGCTATTTGATCGAGTACTCAGGCTAACCAAAAACACACGTACAATTTCCAAGGTCCACCAGAGCTGCCACATAACCAAAGTACAAATTAGGTTGTAATGTGGGCCCACTACCTTATATACTCCCTTTTTGATGTGTTCCAGAGACGTGTGTGGGAGCCCATGAGCTCCATCTTCCAAACCATGTGTAGCATTAGGACCAAGACATGTAATATTTCATCATGGTGCTTTCCATTCAATTTGCCAATTTTTTTCCTACTGGGCTCATTTTATGTTAGGTAAACTTGACTCAGGATAGAGTCAATATTGACTAGGGTAAATAGTAGTGGTTTTGGGGCACATGGTATTGTGCACCCATGGTTTTCAGCTCATGTTATGGAGCCTATAAAAATCTCGGAGGACTTCATTGTAATGTAGGTCTGAAGGTGAGTGGTGGAGGCTCACTTGGCCTAATTGGCTAGGGTTTTGGCCAATGCTTAATGAAATTTCACTGGTTGGGTTTTGCCCCAGATTTGGGGTTTTCCCTGATAAACATCTCTGTTGGAACAAGGTCTCCTACAAGCTGCAAAAATGGTCCATTTTGAATATTTTTTATTAGATTTAGTCTAGCGCAGGGGTTTTGGGGTGGGTCAAAGCCCCAAAAGCATTGTAATGGGTAAAAGGGTAAACCATGGGTCTGAAAACCATGGTTTGTGGACCATAGGAAATTCTAGGCTAGATTTTTATAAATAGAAGAACATTTTGTATTGTAAAGAACAAGAGTGATGAGCTATTGATGCGATTTGTTGATAAAGCTATCTTTTTGGGTTTTGGGGAAAGGACTCCTATTGGCTGTGTGCGCGAAGATCCAAGTTCAGTTGTGTGTAGACCCTGCTGTTGTGTGCATAGGTTGGGAAGGGAATTGTAAGGAAGAATTGATGAATGAATGAATAAGAAATATTGATAGAGAACTGAATCTGTGAGTACTCTTGTGTGAATTGTTGGTAGCTAGTGCATTGTGCCTTTTCTATATTTGAGCTACGAAGATCTGTGTAAGTGTGTTTCTGGATATGGATCTCTTCTATTATGTTTATGTAATGTTGTGTTACTGTCATAAAAGAATATAATTATAGATCTAGTGCACGTGGATGCAAACAGGGACCTAATTAACCCTACGCAGAACAAGGTAATCTAGGAATTACAGGACCTAGCACAGTGCTACTTGCCTTACCCATCATTTCTTAGGGTGCAGAAACTTGGTTCCAACACCCACCCATACTACTTCGGGTGAGACTTTGACCTGTGCAAGCAGGTCACTGCCGAAAGGGCCAGTAGTATATGGGGTTTGTTGGCAAACCTTGCACACTGAACCTGGGTCAGGATCCCTCAAGCCAACAAATGGTTCCGTTTCCGGGACCTGAAGAAGCCTGAGAAAGGAATCGGGTAATGAAAAGAGAATACTGGAAGCCTGAAAGAAAGGAAATCGAAGACTGGTTCGAAAGGCATATCCAGGAATTTGCAGTAAGAGAAAATCGGAGTGAGAAGTTAACAGCGGAAAGGTGGAAAAATAGGTACATCCTTATAGAGAGCTACAAAATATTCTTTGTGACATTTGCAATTGAGCTCCAGGAGTGGCTGGCCAGACTTGTAGAATTCCAGAAGTGGTGGAAGGACGAATGAGCCACTCAGTGGACCCTAGAGCTGATCCGGCAGCTAGAAAAGACTAATAATACTATCACGCGCACGGTAGATTACTAGGTGGATAGTGTGCTAGGAGGATTTGTGACAGAATTTTCCATTGATCAGATTGTCTCATACTCTTAGGCCGAATGATGATTCTTTAAAGGGTTCCGGGGAAAATTTTTGAGGACATTAACACTGCTGATTAAGATATTACTGCGTGAAAACAACATTCTATGTAGTCATACTAATTGAATGACCTCGGATCTAGACGGGAGCACAACATGCAGTGGTAAATACTATCGGACCAACCTCGATGGCGGGAGGTCTGCATATAATCTGCTGCAAGAACTAGCTGCACAAGATCCCTCGCCACCTGGGCAGCACAAAGGTAAGAATTCACCCATACCACCACTCCCCCTAAACAACGATATGGCTATGCACCTGAAATTTCCTACCTTCAAGGGGGTAGGGGATGAGGACATGGACCGGTTTTGGTTTGTCGTAGACTCCATCTGGACTGCACAGAATGTGGCGAGTGATACGGTAAAGAAGGCACAGCTGTCTTTGGCATTCAAGGACAGGGCCCTGGACTGGTATATGCGATACATTGCCCAGAATGGGAGCGCATCAATTCAAGATATCAAAGACGCTCTGAAGAAACAGTTCCAAAAGACGAAATCTTATTCCCAGCTGGTAGCAGAAGTAAAGGAATTCAAACAAGGTGCGTCTGAGTCAGTACGGGAGGCTAATCAGCGATTGAAAAATGCAATCAGGGAAGGAGGATTTGAGTATGATGATATACAGCATACGGAATGGTTCATCTCTATGTTGTTACCTCACCTGCACACGCCAATGAATCATCAGACCTTTGAGTCGCATGATAAAGTTGTGGAAGTCACTATGAAACTATAAGCTGCACCCCAAAAGGATACATCGGTAGGGGTACAGCAAACCCAGGAACAAATTGGGGCTATGCATATGGAAATACAGAACCTATGAAAGGAGCGAGGAAGGGATGGTTGCGCATATCTATGGCACATACGATGTCAGGTGTCTGGCCATACGAAGGATCAATGCCCTCTACTAACAAATTACATGTAAGTGGTAGGACCTAGCCCGGTACGCCCAGGAGCAAGTAGGGAACCCATCCTATCATGACTAGGTTCATGTGGACCTGTGCTGTGGTGTGACGACTGTCAGGTAGTAGGACTGCATGATACAAACCATTGCCCTTGGCTAGGTTCATATGTCCTAGAACTAAAGAAACAATGGTGTAGATTCTCCCAGTCGGTGGGACATGATGAGCAGAACTGTCATACTTATGACTTGATGATAGATCATGGGAACTTGTATAGGGTACAATCAGACCCAACGTCGTCGAGGCTTCCTACGCACTTTGGGGGATTGCCAACTAGAGGCAGAGGAGGTCGGAGAGGAAGCACAAGATGAGGACGTCGGCAGCTAATCTGTTATAACTGTGAGGAAATAGGACACTTTTCCATAGAATTCCCAAATCCCACCAGGCCGTTGTGCAAGTATTGTAGATAGCTGGACCATGTGGTGGAGGATTTCCCGATTTTAATAGCCAAGATGCAGGAAAAACAACCCACTCCTACGCATGATGTGAAAAGAGTTAAAACTGAGCTAAGGAATGCAGATCCGAGTGTAAAAGTCATGATACGCAGCGGGAAGATCACCTAGTGAGCAAAGGAGGAGCTTGCCTCTCGGAAAGGAGTGAATTTCAAAGAACAAGGACCACTGGTAGCCCCTGCACAACTGCCGATGCACCTCCAGATAGAGGAAGGGGTGGAGCCCTTTCTGAAGGCATGTCTGAAGCTGCTACGAGACCCGCAGGCTATAGAAAATCTCCAAGCGCTACTGAATACCTGTGCAGCTCGGCCCAATTTTATTCTTGGGACCAAGGATGTACAAAAACTATACAACTATAAGAAACACACTGGAAGATAAATGTGGTTGACTGCGTAGATTGGTGACTATGAGATGGATCAAGTTATCTTAGATCTAGGATTGGATGTGAATGTATTACCAAAGAAGACATGGCAAAGCATGGGAGAGCCTAAATTAGAATGGTCCACCATCCAGATACGAATGGAAAATCAACAAAAAATCATTCCTCTAGGTAGGCTACCAAAATTCATGGTTGATATCGTAGGGGTAAGGGTCCTAGCTGACTTTGAAGTAATAGAAATTGTGGAAGATGCAGATCTCTACCCTGTGCTCCTAGGACTGGACTGGGCTATAGGCATGGGGGGTGTTGTCAATCTCAAAAAGTGCAGCATGGTGTTTGAAAACAAAGGTACACGCGTCATAGTACAACTTGATCCAGCAGAAGGCGCATGGTATACAGAGCCAGCCTATGAGGAGGAGGAAATAGATCACATTTACAAATTGACTGCCTGGGATGACGATTGGGTTAACCCCACAGCTGAAGGAATACTCTGCTAGGAAAAGGAAAGTGAATGTTTCTCCGACTTTGATGAGGAAATAGAAAATTGGCAAGGTCAGTTGCACGAGGTTTCGGCGCTACGATGTCTTCGGACCACCAGGAATTTCCATCGCATCTCTATCAAGGCAAGAAACCTGCCCTGCCATGATGACGCAGGTGATATTAAGAAGATTTTTGAATCCATAATTCCCAAGGGACACAGGCCCGGGACACTACCACTAACCCTGCATGGAGCCCCTGCGTGAGGGTTGGTATTCCTCACTTAGGAGCAGTGTTGGAGTAGGATGATCCTACGCTTGGAGACCCCAGCTGCCCGATGGGCCCCGAGGTTAGTAGACCTACACAAATACTTGCAGCATATAATACTCAAGGGTGCGATAGAACCCTGCCCAAATAGGCTCACCTGGTTACCAATGACCTAGGTGTGCATTCGATTACGGAGCTTCCTGAACCCATGTAAAGTTGGGAGAATTTGTGAACACTTCAAGTAACAGATGGCACAAGGAAGCTAGACGCAGTCCTACCATACCAAGACATCCCGACCATGGGTGAAGCGCATCGCTTGAGAATATTGGTGGCCAAGTGGCTAAGCTGGTACCTGGCGTCAGTCTTAATTCGGGGTACATGAACCGCACACAGGCATCATCTGAGGTCTGACGATTCGTGGGAGAATCCTCAAGTATGAATAACAACCATCAACCCATCCCACATTGATAAAGAAGGGACCTTAGAATTACGCAATTTTGGCGGCATATCATCAATGCAGCCATTTATGGTAAGTTTGATCTAAATGATTGATGGTAAGTTTCACGTACGGGTTACTCCACCATTAAGTAGCTCCGGCCGGTGTGGAGTTGGCAGGATAACTTCGCACCAGCTACTTATTGTCTCCCCACCATGATCCTGTTATCTGCCTACTGGCTTTCTAAGATCATTTACATTCTCTGGGACGCCCATTCTCTTGTTGCTATGATGGACCCTAACCTGCCGAATGCTTCATTCCCAGGATGCTCAGCACCCACAGACATCATCTTGAGAGGGTCTGGGAATTTTGAGTGTGATCAAATGATTGGGCATTGGCTTCCTGTAGCCAGAATTGCCTGTCAACCACGCACAGAGAGGCACCATCGCTGTGCGATAGGGGTACCTGACCTTCTCACCCCGGGGACAACCATGGAACCCAATCGGATGGCCTCAGATGATATAATAGAGGAGGGTACATTAGTACTGCGGTCCTTCGCCCATAGTATCACAGTCAGGTCACGACTGGTTATGCGCCAAGAAGGAACGCTGAGATATAGGGACATGCTGCGGCTTCTTCGCAACTCCAGAGTACCACCCAGCAGAAGCAATATTTGTTCACTACCTCGCACTGCCCCAGTTAAAAATCATGATCCAACCACTGGGGACATCCAAATCGATTTAGCACAGCTATCTCGCATAGCGCTACAAGGACTATACACCAAAGTGTTGCAAGAGTTTCGCCACCATGACTAGACTACGTGACAACAGTATGACATACCTCTAGAAGTACGGGCCCAACGGATTGAATCGGTCATAGACGTAACGAATATTATTCAGGAGCAGCTTAGGGCAAGCAATTGGTCAAAACAGTTACGCAACTTTAGACAGTAGTCCGGCACCATTCTATGCTTCAGCATATCCAGAAGGAATTACGACAGGCAGAAGATGCTCTGGATCAGGTCAGAGCTTCCTCGCCCTCCAACTTCCCCGCGTAGCGTCTAGCCATCATGGACACGATTGAGAACCTTCGCCACACCAAGCATGTCATCTGAAAACAGTTGAAACCATGGGCGGACACCGCACTCCAGCTCTCCCAAGATGCTCAGTCCACCATTGCATGCCTCCACTAGCTGCTAGAATGGGTTCTCACGGCTCCGGACGGCCCTACCTCCCTAACACTTGTCAGCATTGCACAGCGAGCTGCTGCCCAGAGTTAGGAAGTGCTCCCTCCACTCGTCCATGCTCTTAATACCTTGCGTGCGCAAATAGAGGTCGCACCACCACAGTGACTCAGGACGAGTCACAAGATTGTGTTGGGGGACTGTTGGAACAGGGTCTCCTACAAGCTGCGAAAATGGTCCATTTTGAATATTTTTGATTAGATTTAGTCTAGCGCAGGGGTTTTGGGGTGGGTCAAAGCCCTGAAAGCATTGTAATGGGTAAAAGGGTAAACCAGGGGTCTGAAAACCATGGTTTTTAGACCATAGGAAAGTCTAGGCTAAATTTTTATAAATAGAGGAACATTTTGTATTGTAAAGAACAAGAATGATGAGCTATTGATGTGATTTGTGGTTTAAGCTATCTGTTTGGGTTTTGGGGAAAGGAATCCTGCTTGCTGTGTGCGTGGAGATCCAAGTCGAGTTGTGTGCGGACCCTGCTACTATGTGCATAGGTTGGGAAGGGAATTGTAAGGAAGAATTGATGAATGAATGAATAAGAAAGATTGATAGAGAACTGAATCTGTGAGTACTCTTGTGTGAATTGTTGGTAACTTATGCATTGTGCCTTTTCTGTCTTTGAGCTGCGAAGATCTATGTAAGTGAGTTTATGGATCTGGATCTCTTTTTTTTTTTATGTAATGATGTGTTACTGTCATAAAAGAATATAATTATAGATCTAGCGCACATGGATGCGAACAGAGACCTAATTAACCCTGCACGGAACAAGGTAATCTGGGAATTACAGGACCTAGTGCAATGCTGCTTGCCTTACCCATCCTTTCTCAGGGTGCGGAAACCTGGTTCCAGCACCCACCCATACTACTTCGGGTTAGACTTTGACCTGTGCAAGAAGGTCACTGCCGAAAGGGCCAGTAGTATAGGGGATTGTTGGAAAACCTTGCACACCGAACCTGGGTCAGGAACCCTCAAGCCAACAATCTCTGTTTATTTTTATGATTTGTTGCTGACCTTTTCATGGTTATTGTTCCTCTCGTTAAATATTTTATTTTTGTGGTAAATTTCTAACAAATGGTATCGGAGCCATATTTGGCTTCAGAGGGACGCTTTTGTAGCCAAGGGTTTTATTAGCCTGCGAATGGAGAAATCAATGGATTTTTTGACATTCTGGCATATCAAATCATCATGCAAGTAAATGGGATTGGTGTAATCCCATTCGCCATTTTATAGTATGATAAATGAGATTTTCTGGTGAATTAGATACAGTTTGGAGCCTACTATTTTCCATCCATGTGTAGAGCTACGTGGATTTGTGAGATCCACAAACGACGTGAAGTTGTCATTTGTCTTGTGAGCCGAAGGTTGTGTTTTGGCTCCAAGGGCAATAAGGAGAGAGGACAGGTTTGTGTAAGATCTACATGTGAATATGCTGGATCAACAAAGATCTAATTAGATATAATGCAGTCGGAAAAATGATGAACGCAAACATGTGGAAGAGATTGAGTTTCGTTTCGAAGGTGATCGTAGCAATAGCCTACGAGTAGGAGTTTTTTTCTCTTCCACCTCTGATCCGTCGACCAAATCGGAGAAGAGGGGCACTACAACTGGATCCTCCAACTCATAATCTCTCTTAGTTTTTTTTGCAAGTTGCTCGAGGTCGAGTTCCCGAGGGTTGCCAGATGGAGGAAACCGGGAAGAGAAATAGTCGTGAGTGTTCTATTGTGGTTTCGATCCTGGGATCTCGAGAAAAGCTGAAGTGGAATGCGTTGGACGATATGATGGTTGAGAGAAACCATAGTGATATGTTGGCTGTAACTAGAGGCGATATTTTATTAATGAAGATGGGCTTCGTGAGATCTAAAGTAGTGGCAACGTTTTGGTGCTCAATGCCAAGAGTGACGGTTATTGCGGCGGGGGCAGTTTAAGGATCTTGAGGCCAAAATCAAAGCTACAGTAGTGCACAAATAAGAATGGTGTGTTGGATGTAAGATGCGCTAGAAATATTTGAGGCAGTGGAAATTATGGAAAAGGTTGTTAAGCACCGACTTGTGAACGAATGACTCTTAGAATATGATATTTTCTCACATCAGTGGAGCCATGGTGGAAGAAGAATGAGATACGATCTCCACAGAAATAACATTGTTGAAGCGAATATGAATATGTCACTTGTGGTTAGAAAGTGTAGGAGTAATGTCATTGTGTAAAGGTTGAAGTTTATAGTGGAAGTGATGAGGGTCACGATGTCCATAGTTCCAAGTTGTTCGAAAGAAAATGCTGCCAAAGGCAGCGAGTTACTATTTTGTGGTGCAACGCAATGGGACTTGATCAACGAGAGTACCGGGAACATAAAAAGCCAAATAAGTCTCGTATCTTCCACTTGGGAATCAATATATTATTTGAAACTGTTCTTGCTACATAAATTCATTATGTTGTGCTAGATTTTAATGGTCATTGTTACCCTTTGAAGGAGCGTAATGCTACCATGGTGGTAGGTGTCAAAAACAAACCTTATTATGAATTTAATTTGACAAGGAGATAGTTTTTTATAATGGAGGAGAGCATTGGGCATAGAATGTGTCAAGAGAGGATGAGAGAGCATATGTGTATGTGGATTTATTTAATGAACCATGTATCTGAAGAGAACTCCTAGAGGACTGGCGGTTATAGAGGCTGGTGACCCATGTAATCCAATATATGGGTTCTTTTTATATGGACATTGAGGTCATATGTACAAAGACAGTAACAATGAAACAAATATATATATATATATGTATATATATAATGGAGTTAATTTATTACATGTAAATGGGCATACTATTGTAAGACCTGGTATGGTATGCGTACCCCTGGGTAATCACTGGTAAAGTCTGGGTTAGATCTAGGTGATAGGGGGGATGTCAAGTTAACAATTACCTTGGGTAAAACAATTTGAGGGGGGAAGAGCTAGAGTGAGAGGGGTTGTCTCACTTAGTAATTTTGATTGGATTTAGTCAAGAAACCCTAAGCCAAGTTTAAGGGGGGAATTGTTCGGTAAACTTGACTCAAGATAGAGTCAATGTTGACTAGGGTAAATAGTAGTGGTTTTGGGGCACATGGTATTGTGCACCCATGGTTTTCAGCTCATGATATGGAGCCTATAAAAGGATCGAAGGACTTCATTATAATGTAGGCCTAGAGGCGAGTGGTGAAGGCTCACTTTGTCAGATTGGCCAGGGTTTTGGCCAATGCTTAATGAAATTTCGTTGGTTGGGTTTTACCCCAGATTTGGGGTTTTCCATGATAAACATCTCTGTTTATGTTTATGATTTTTTGCTGACCTTTTCATGGTTATTGTTCCTCTCGTTAAATATTTTATTTCTATGGTAAATTTCTAACATTTTACACCTAGAGTACTCATCAGGTGTACCTTGCTGTCATTTTGGTCAATTTTTTCTGCAATTTACCATATATATTTATCAAGATTCTGCTTGGGGATTTAGTTTCGAAGCTTTTGGTCATTTCCCGATTCCAAGAAAAATCAGTATCCTTGTTTACCAATCGATATTGAAGGTATAATTCCCCACTAGAATGATAGGTTTCCTATAAAACATTTCTTATTGTGACATCATTTGTCCTGGGTGAACCATAGATTCCACCACATCATCCATGTTTATCACCTCATTCTACTTGCACCCAATAAATGTTCATGTTGGTTGATAGTGCTTTTACCATCATGGGTTACCCCATTAAGTAGTTCCCTTCATAGTATCAATATCCATGACCATATACTCTGCCCACAATCCACTCATCTGCATGAATTTGAAGCTAAGCCTCATTTCCTTTATTTATCTTCTTAGTTGCCACCCCCCTCTTAGGCCATTATTCTTTTTATACTGTCATGAGTGCACCACTACGTTCTGAATTTTTCCAACCATCCCCCAATTCTACATTAAAACATCTATGTTAGCAAATTTGTTTCACCCACCTCACACCAAGAACAACCAATGGGCCCCCCACCCTTTGTATTTACCCACCTACACCATCACACAGGAAACTATTTCATTAGGGGACCTGTCTCTACGTTTTTACATCCCAAAACACTTTTAAATGATTTTGGCAAGTGTATAAAGATTATTTTTGAAAAGGGCCCTCACTCATATTTTTTTGCAGTTACCTGATGGAAATCCCTAGTTTCCCTTGGTTGGAGCTCACTTTATATACCATCTATATTATTTCATCATACCTGGATCATTCCCACCATCTCATTGCTTTCCACCCATTTCCCATGACAACCAGAACAATCATGCACCTCCCCTATACGTCCTACAGACTCCAAGGGCCTACCCTTCAAAGTTTTGTTTTGAGTACCACCACTTTCTATATAACTCCAATATTGGGCAATTCCCATTATTCCTCTTATATTGTTAACCTCGGTCTTAACACCTATTGACCCATCATATTTCAATACCTACATTAGCTTCAAATGGATTTTCCATAAACATTTTACAAATAATCAGTGCTTCTGAGTCTATCGACCTCAACATTCACTTTCCAAAATCGAAGCAGTACCTTGATTGGTCCCTCCCATTTTGGATCAATCTCGAGAGAAAAAATGGAAGGAATCATTACCCACTAAGTTCACCAATCCCACTAATGTTCGACATCAGCATAATTTTTCACATCAATGGTCTATCATACTTCATGACCATTGCAATTATTTAATTTAGACGAAGACCCATGTATTCGTATGGCACTTCCTTTAGTAGTTATTTGTATCCAATGCATGGGGGAATCCAGTTTCGTTTATTTGTATGAGATTCCCCATAGGATGAAAGTGGATATATTCTTTAACTAAAAACAAATAAACTACTCTAATGCTAATTTGACAAGATTTCCCTATGTATTTGTAATATCTCAGTCATAGTCATGATCATGAGCATGGGACATGCCTACATCGTATAGACACTTTTTGTATAATAATTTATTTCAAGAATGGTTCTCTATCATTAATCAATAATTTTTTTATTAATCCTCTCCACCACAAGATTCTATCTCTAGGGAAGTTAGCAAGGCTCAGCATCAGGCAGAACAAAATGTGATGTATTTCGACTATGTGCTTGCTCCTAAACTCATACATTAGGGGGGAACTGCTAATATGGAAAAATATTGCACATATTTGTACAGGTCATATGGCACTTAGATTTAAAGAACTACATGTAAAATTGAAGTGTTTCCAGCCAGAAACATAATGAATAAATTTTATTTAAAAAATCAATCCTCGCAGTTGCACCAAAGGAAATTTTTACCATATCTCGTAATTTTTTCTTCAATAGTCGTGATGGTTTGGGAAAGAACATAGTTAGCATTCCAAGACCATTCCACATGATTTGGGGTTAATCTCACTGATATTACCAACTCAAAAATATGGTTTCGAGCTGCATCAATTTAAATTTTCATGTATGAAAACACCAAGGAATCCTCTTTTCCTTCTCCAAGTCACTTTTTCATCATTGAGAAAAGGGAGGGAAGGAGTGATTCAAATTATATAAATTCAAAGCATTGGAGAACAAAAACACAAGATAAGTTTGAGCACTATTATGATGCCCAAAATTACCCCTAGCAAGCAAGAAGCACATTTAAAGAGGAAGGATTCTACTAGCATTGATATTTTTTCTTCATTTTTTTGAGAGAGAGATTGCAAGGAGATTGGAAAAGGAATTCTTTAATGAGAGCCATTGAGAACCATTGGTCTATACTCTCTTCAAATTGTCTTTGAAATATTTTGTATTGCTTATATCAGCAATCAATAAAGAGGACCCTTTTCCCATTAACTTTGTTGATTTGTTCCTTATAGTTTCATGTGTTTGTTTTCATTTCTTAGTTTATTATGTTATGTGCATTTTTTCCATCTATTATAGTGCTTTGCTTTTGCTCACATTAAAAAACTAATATCGATCATTATTTGTGTGGCTCTTTGTAAGTGTTGGCTTAAGGGGTATTGACCTAGGCTTAGAGTGTTCTGCGCAACCAAAAAAACCCTCCAACTACCGGCCCTTTCGGCATTGATCTGCTTGCGTAGACCAAAGTCTCACCTGAAGCAGTATGGGGGTGTGCTAGAACTAGGTTTCCACACCTTGAGGGATGAATATGTTGTGGATCTAACCCTTTGTGATCTGATCTAATCAATATTGTTCTGTGGAAGTTATTTTTAACCCAGTTCAGATATAAATTTAATAAACCCTTAAATAAAATGCAGATATCGTGCAAACACATAGATTTATTCTTATTCATATTTAACTTGACAGAAACCCATTTTATAAATTGATATAAATATTGCGCAACTATATAATTAACTCGAAAAAATACGCATCAATAATGTAAATTTTAGTAGATCTATAATAAAATTAACACATAAACAGAGATCATGCAAATAAAATAGTACTTTTTCCAATATTAGTAGATCTTCAATGACTACAATTATTCTCTTGCACACATAGCCGCAGAGTCCTTCCACACAGCCTAGGACTTACATCTCTGTGCACACAGCTGCAGGAGCCTATCTCTACTCAGACTTATCACAAAAACTTGTCCAAAATCACATCAACATCAGATCATATATGACTTAATGCCTCTTGACTTGACTCTTACATGTATTTTTATATGACTTAGACATGCAGAAACCATGGGATGAAACCTTGGTTTGAGCCCCATGTTTTACCCTTTTACCCATTACAAAAATAAGGAGCTTTGACCCACCCCAAAGCCCCTTGAACTTCACGCCGCGCTTTAACAAAATAAACAAAGTTGACTTAAACTTGACCATAGGGGACCCTAGCCCAACAAGCCCCCAACAAAAACTTGTGACTCACCCTCGAGTCACTCTGGTTTGCATAACTACATATTTTATTTAATAAATTGGATGGATTCTTGTAGAGGATGGATGGCCTCGACACTCTGCGTGGTAGCGCTTTTTCTTCTTCTGTTACACCATTTTTTGGTCATCTAACCTATTATCATTAGATGGACCCAAGTACATCATGTAAGACCAATTTTAATCCAAGTAAAATTGCTCTCACTATGAAAATAACTTAGTAAATCACCCTTATTGAGTCGTTTATGGTCTAAACAGGAAACCCATAAGGAAATATTAAATAAATATACATTTGTTTGATTTTCCTCAAGGAATAATTTGTTAAACAGTAGAATAATTAATATTTCTGGTTATATTTAACCCAAAATAAGGAAATTAATAAGATAAATCATTATTTATCTTATTATTTTCTAAAGAATAATTGTTTAAATCTTATTTAAATAATATTCTTTGCTAAATATGACTAATTCACCCTTAAATAATTAAATAAATCATTAGTTGTTTGATTATTACTCAACCATATCCTTAAAATGATAAATAAATCATTTATTTATTTATTATTACTTAATCACATCCTTAAAATGATAAATAAATCATTTATTTATTTATTATTTACAAATAAGGATTCTCGACTCAAGTCAAATTCCTTTTCCCTCCAACAAATATAATAAAATATTCCATAAAATTTGGATCTAGATTTGGTTAATAATATTTTAATTAATCACCAATCTCTAGACTAACTCAATATTTTGTTATAAATAGAAGGGTTTTCCCATTTATTTGCCACCTTTTGTTGCCTAAAGATCACTCTGGATCTCAACTGTTGGTCTGGCTATTGATCCACCATCATAGCCATATTTTTCCATTTTTATTTGGGTTTTCTACACCATCAAGAGAGTGGAATTCTAAATCTGAAGTGTTGAGGACTTACAAGAACCCATCCCATTGAGGAGAACAAGGAACACCCTCTTGTGTTTTCCTCCCAGGTTCCATTAATAAAAATTTCATTGGATATATTCTTGTCTTGTCTATTGGATCTATGGAGTAAATCTTATTTTTATACTGTTTAATGTCTTCTAATGCATAGATCTAGATTTTTGCAGCATTTTTCTTGATCATCTAACTGCAGGTCTGAAGATATTAGTAGTCATTTCTGTTGTTAGGGTTGTTTGTTATGTGCAGCTAAAGTGGTCTTTTTTCGTACATCTCGAATCAAGATTCATACTAATAACTGGCGATTCCACACAGGTTTACAATTACGACCGCTGTCATTTTTCTAATCCTTGCATATCTAGCTGAGTCAAACATTAGGATTTCTCTTCAGCCCCTTTTTTTTCATTTCTTGATGTTTTTTTTTAACCCATAAAACCCTAAAACGATAAAAATTATGACTTCCGTGTGTTTTCAGACCTATTGTGCAGGTGACAGACATCAGCCACAACTAAGATGACAAATTTTTCTGAAATCTGCCGCTGAGAGTGTCGGAAGTGCAGGTCACACTTTTCAGCCCAAAACCTATGACCTGGACCTCCAAGGCGCACTTTATAGCCCAAAAATTGCGACCTTTGCTGAAAACGTGTCAAAAACTGCGACCTGGACTTCTTTGCAGGGATTTTTATGAAAGTTTTCTAGGTTTGTTTGAGCCTCTGTTTAGGGTTTTCTGACTGTTGTCTCCACCTATTTTGGACCTGTACTTGTTCTATTTTACTCAACTAAGTGGGAACCTAGCCCCCTAGGGCTTCAGTACCCTCCACTTTTTGTGGAAGAGTTTTCGTTGTTGCAGGTTGTCTGAAATTTCAGAGTCTTCAGCCACTTTTTCAGATCTGATATCTCACCTTTAGATCCACTTTAGATCGGCTTGTTATCCATCCATATCCCCTCATTTAGCTTTGTTTTGGTTTTCCTTTATGGTGCACTCCGCTTCCCTCCTGGAGATAGCCTTTCGCCACCTCTTTCTACAACAATTTTTCCGCTGATCTGTTGTTGTTTCTGCGCCACTTTCCAGCAGGTTTTGTCCTTTAGATCCCTGTCCCTTCTGACCTTAGATCTATTGGCTATTTTAATGTGTTTTGATTATTTTTTTCACTCACCTATAGACTAATTTTTGAGAGGCCCACCTTCTTGGGTGTAGATTATTGCATTATTAGCTGTTTATTTTCTGTTTTGCAGGCTTATATACTGTCATTTCTAGGTTATTTACAGCTATACAACACACTCTTTTATTTTTCTCTACAAATGTCTAGGTTTAAAAATTAAAATTTACACAATTTTACAAACACACCCTAAGCGAAAGAGGGCTTGGTTAACACCGCCAAGCAAAGACTATAAAACATTGAAATCAATTGATCCTACACCTCTCTGCCCTTGTCTCGACATTTTAATCAGTTTATCTTGCACCTCCCTGCCCTTTTCGGTCTCTTTTTCCTTTGTGCCATGTGTATCTCATCATTGCTCAACCTCCCATGGGCTCTGATTTTCCTCAGGAGGGGGCCAACACCTTTTGCATATCTTCCCCTCCTGGTAGCACGTATTCAAGATACAACATGCCTCCTCTCTTTGCCCAACCTCCTGTTTACCACACTATTACCCAACCTCTTCCATATGGTACCCCCAATGACCATATCCTCATGATGAAATCTGATCAACCTTCAATCGTAGACATCAATCTTCAAACTCAGTCTCGTCAGTACAACAAGCCTCCTACTACGTCTGTCTCCGAGCCGCCTTCTTCAGTCTCTACAGAGCCTCTTTCGACACCTAAGGGTCCCTTAAAGATCCCTCAGCCTAGGGCGGAGGTTCATACCAAGATCCTTAAGGGACCACTGCATCAAAATGCTGCTTCCTGGAAAAGCTTCCCATTCATATAGCATAGTCAATGATTTGGCACAATCCCCTGCTGCCATTTCAACGCAGGAACTCCTACAGTCGTGCCCTCCACAACGAAAAGTTCTTCTATCTGTTGTGGGAACTGTAGATCTTTCTGACGATCGATTGATTGTGTTTTATGTTGACCATTCAGAACATCCTCCTCTCCCTGCTTCTGTTGCTTTCCAAATCCCAGTCAAGATCCGGAATGCCAACATTTCTCGGAGCATTATTGATGAGGGGGCATCCACCTGCGTGATGTTCGCTTCGGTTTGGAAACAACTCGGATCTCCTGAGTTGTCTCCTTCCACGGTCACTCTTCAAGCGTGGGATGGCCATGCCTCCAAGCCCATTAGCTTATTCCGCAATTGTCCTATTACTCTTGCGGGCAAGACGGTTTGCGTTGACATAGAAGTCATAGATGCCCCCTTAGATTACAACATTCTATTAGGTCGTAGCTACACTTATGCGATATCTTCTGTCCCTTCCGCGATCCACCACAAGATTTCCTTCCCCCAAAATGGAAAGATAGTCACCATTGAATAGTTGACGTATTACGAACTGAAGTCTCAGACCTCCCCTGAGTCCACTATTTCTTCAGTGGCCAATAAGCAAACCATCGACCCTTTGATCAATGTCTCACCCGGTGTCTACAAGGACTCCTCCTTTCTTGGTACATTCCCTCGTCTTCCTCCTCCCATATCTGATCCCAGCTCATTGAATGGTTTCATGATGCAATCATATCGGTCTTCTCTCAAGAGGCCCACCTCGACTAGTCAGCAGCCCCCTCGCCCTCCGCAGCCATCTCCTACTCCTTCGATGCAGCCTTTTGGACCTCCTCCTCCTGTCCCTTGAGCTAGTAGTCATGAGCCTCTTTATCCTCCTGGGTCGGTTCCTCAAGGCCTTAACCATTTAGGAGCCGTCCCACCTGGCCATTACCCCTCCGGTCAAATACCGTTCCTAGTCCCTCCACCAGGCATCTATACGGCACCTGTCATGGCCACCCTCTCTCTTCCTAACTTGACCATTGGGCTTCTGGTTTGGTACCTTGATCCTCCAACTTCAACCCCGCCAGGTCAACATAAACCTTATATTTCTTTGACCCTGGTTCAACCGGTCCCCTTAACTTCCCCCACTGTCACAGTGCCTCAGCCACCTCAATAGGAACCGCCTCCTGTTGCGACCGCTTCAGGTAAGAAGGGCATAGCTCGCAAAAGGGCCTCAAAGGAAAAAGCTGCCCTGACTGACCCTGCACCTCCTCCACCTCCAAAGCCCTGCACTTTGTGTGATGTCATCGGTCATGCCACCCATACTTGTCTCGAGTTGCCCCACATCAAGCCCATGGTTAATGTCGCGTTCCCTAAGTCTACGGTTCCCAAAACCTCTGCTTCGTCATTGAACACAACCAAGAACACCAAGAATATTCACACCAAACACCCTTGTGCTTTGTTCAGTCTCCATGGCCATTACTCTCATCATTGTCCCCACCTTACGCACTACCATGCCTCTTTAAAGGTAGTTCGGGAGTACGAGATTGAACAGAACCAATCCTCTTCTCACGTACTTGCACAGTATACTGCAAGCCAGACTAAGGATTTACCCGCTCCTATTGACATTCCCCCCTGATGTCGAAATGACAGAGCATGCGGCTACCATCCTCTACCTTTCATCATCCTTGAGACCCTTGGGAGAAGCTCCCTCTGAATCTTCTCTTGTTGTTTCATTTGACCTTCTTTGAGTGATCACCCCAGGCTCAACATCAGTGGATCCTTCATCTGCTTGTTCTTACATCATCTCCCACGACGATGCACATGTGAGCCTTTCTTCTCATGATGATGATTCAGGTAGCCTCGCTGCATCATGTGGTCTCCCTTCCTCCTGTCCTTCCACCTCCTATTGTGACGACGAAATCATGGAAGCCACGTCCAGCCCTGACTTCATCTTTCCCACCCATAAATTGGATGCCATCATCCATACCCTTGGTGACTTATACAGCCTGAGCTCAAGCTACGCCTCCAGTAGCTCCTACACTCCCCCTCACTGGTGGTATGTGGGAAGTAGATGTCCTACCCAGATCACTCCCTTCCGCAGTGTTATCACCAAAATATGACCCTGATAGGCTGCTGATTAGGCTACCTCAGTGTAACTATTTCAAACCATACTTTTAGTTGAGGCTTAGCCTTCTCAACCTGAGCGGGCTCTCTTACTAGGTTTAAGATTTTGAATTAAGGATTGGATGGCTAACTCTAGGAATAAATTGGATATAAGTGTATGACTAGTTGAATTACTGATCAACAAACATATATTGGGCTATGGAGTCAAGGTATGTTTCCACAAAACATCATAATTATCTTATCATGGAAGTCAGGGCATTTCAAAGTTTTTAGATATATCAGCAAAACAGTAACAGGGTGAACAAAACACAGTTTACAAACATATGTAGGAAGTTAGAGCATTTTCCAATGAATTCTAAGTAACATATGTTCATACCACTGCAAAAAGGTAGATAAAGAAAGCCATAGAAAGATCCAACATCAAAAAATCTTTCTGAATCCTGAGTAGTAAGCCAATATCTGTATTAGGATAAAAACACAGAGTCTGTTATAGTGACATAGTTTGCTTGTTAATGAAAATTTGCCAACCTTTAGCAATTCGACCTCATGTCTCTTATAGAGTCATCATTACAATATTGGATTCCCTTATCCATCATGAAGAGAATTCTAATTTCTTATATTGACATCTATTTGCTCCTAAAATAGACTATTAATTACATCTGACAGTTAACTGTCTCTTCTAGAAGTCCTAATACAAATAGGAGTAAAACTCCTTATTATGTCTAACAACCTTATCTAGAACTTAAATAATATTAATGACAATTGTTCTTCCATATCTTCAACCTTGATGATGCCTGCAATCTTTTTAGGTTATTATGCTGGCTCATGTCTTATTTTCCCTACAAAACAGGGGACATGTTTCCGGTAATTTAGCCTTTTCCTTCTTTGATGATCTTCAAACCCTTTTTGCTGGCAATGTTGACTTTGGTAGCATGGTCATACCATCTCTCCTTTTACTTTTTCAAAGGCTTAGCTTCTATACAGGTTGAATTTTAGGATAAGTTCACGTAAAACTATCAATTTAACTAGGCCATGATGGAAAAGTGAATTTCCACAGTAATGAGCTTTCATTTGCACTTTATCTACCATATAAGCTAAACTTTGAAACAAGAAGAAAAGAAAATCCAAAGCAATCATTCTGGTAAAATGCAACAAGAATTTGAAATGATAGGAATACACTTTATGGTATCTTCCCTCACAGGTGAAGTACCATTGAATGTTGCAGAGTAGATTGGCATAGGTGTTCTTGATGTAGCTTCTTGGCACTGCTTTAGTTAAATCTATCTCTTCAAACCCTAGCTTCAGAAATTTTTTACAAGGTTCCATCTCAAACCTGAAATTTTTGAACCATCTTTCTTCTCCCCTTGGAATCTCTGTCACTGAAGATATAATTTCAGGGGAAATTGTCAAGTTTAAGAGACCAACCTTTGTATTCGAACCTGTGAAATGAAGAGCAAACTATTTTGTCACTTGATTATGACATCCCTACAATTTTTCACAGAACTTCCAACATCCTGCCTTCTTGAAGGCCTCCTCAACTGATTTGTCTTTTGTAAGAGCCTCTATGCTTTCAAGCTCCGTCCTTAAACAATGGCCTGACCTATGATTTTTTCTTTCCTCTGTCATCCTTTCCTTATGCTTTTTGAAAACCTGTAACCAACAACTTTGCTTGATTTCAGAGTAAACTGCCTCGCTTGATGAATGAAAGAGAAGATTTGGTTTCTACTTGCCATGAGCTTACCATTCAGAAGAGGGTATGCATCATGTGTTTCTTACATGAGACAATAAAACCAAAACCAACCCCTTTCAAATTTGAAAATGACATAAGACAAATGAGCTCAAATGAATGTTATGATGGCTATGAATGGTTGCATGCGTGAGAAAAGACTTGTGGCTGACACCTAATCATGAATGATTAATGGAATTCTGGTGGATTTGATAACTGACAAGAAATGCTATGAATCCCCGATTTTGTAGCATGCTCAATGCAATTTCAAGGTTTTGTGCTACGAAATGAGCAACCTTTTCGTAGCGCATGTTAGGTCTCTGTAATAAGCAAGACTGGAAAAAGTCCGATCACATAGTTAACATCATTTCAACCAACTTTGGGATTCTAGGATCTAGCCCTCCTGAATCCGGAGAGGGACCTCTCCAATATGTACAAAGATGGATATTGTCTTTGAAGTTTGAGATAATGATATTAGGCTAGTTATGAAGTCCAAGGGTTTTTTTTTGTTTTTTGAAGGTTGGGCATGATTTGCTGTTTGAGGCGGAAAGATCTATATGCAAAGAGTTTCAAAGGTGAGAAGTTGCAAGAAAATAGAACAGCTTAGGATAACAGATAGATATAACGCTATTTTTTAGTCCATTGGGCTATGGAGTCATATCTGGGCTTTAATTGAACAACAACATCAAGTGTGATCCAAGGGGAAAGTCATCTATACCACTAGATTATTGAGTTTAAGATGATGGAATGGAAACATTAAAGTGTTGGAGGGGTGGAAACTGATAATAATTTCTCATAGGATTTATAGTCAGTCCAAACAAGAAAAGCCTCTTAAGTAACTGTTTGAAACCAACCAAGGACAGGGCTAACCATAAACTTCTTAGGCAAGTTTGTATTAAAGCAGCTTAATTCACAAACAATCCAGTAATCCACATAATTACCTTCAGAAAGTATGAAAACATATAAGAGAAACAAAGTGCAACTTAAGATCAGATAAAGTACTTTTAAACCTATTCTGCTTTTAGTCAACACCAAGGGAAACTTTCAAAATCTGCTTTTGGAGAAAAGAATCTAGGAATCAGGGCAAACCATATCTTCGCTAGTCTAACTTTAATAGCAAATAATGGAAATCACATTCAAGAACAATGTTTAAGCATATAGAAGGACGAGGGAACGACAACATTCCTAACTATTTAAGCAGTATTGAATCATTCTTAAATAGACAAATCTGAAGAAAACATTAAGATAAATATTTCTCAGCCAGATAAGGTTACTGATATACAGTAGATCCTAACCCTGTTTAAACTGTTCTTTACAGCAGAACATGAACAATATGACATACATGAAAGGAAAACAATTTAACAAAGAAAAAAGCACTTCACCAGTGATATAGACCAAGATCCCAAAGAACAGCTTTTATATTGATGTCAAACCAGTTACAATCTTTAAGTCCAATTTTTCATTTCAGCAATCATCTTCACTATTCAACCTAACTTATTTATCACAAGCAGAGCTCCAAGGGCCATTGAACACTATTTACAAACAAAAGTCTCCAGCTCAATTACGATACGATGCTCAGCAAATACATAGCAACCAACCAACCCCTCACTCATCTTCTACTGAAGTATTTATAGAAGGATGAGGAGGTGATATCTGATAAAAGATCTCAAAATCAATTAATACAGGCATTAATGTCTTCTTGGCCTTTGAGGGGCTCAGCGAAGAAACTATACAAGTGTTCTGCTGCATTAACTGACTTACACTTATGATTTTTAGCTCGGTGGGAGATTTGTTGACCTTTTAAGGATCTGTGTACTATTAGGGTTACTCTGCAAACATTCGGTCATTAAATCTGAGGCAGAAGTAACTTCTTTGGCTGTTTCGAGGCAAAAAATATGATCTTGTTCAATAAGTTCGGCCTCTGATTGAGTGTTTTGAGACAATAGGTGGCACTGCGGTGGTTGAGGAATCAATTGGCCTCAGATATGGCGGTGGAGGCAATATGTCTAATAAACACTTTTAGGTTTTCTGTTTAAACTTTGTTTGAGTTGGGGATTAGGCTTTTGATAACTGTCTTAGCCGTAATCCTCGCTCATCTGATCATTAACTCTCTACCCTGGTTCATCTTTGGCTTTCTGCAATCTGATACTCTTTCTTTGTGGTTTCTTTGCTGTTTTCCAGGTTTAACAGGGGAGCATAGCAACAAAGTCTCATGAAACCTCGTTGACGACAGAGTTCTGCACCCTGTGGATAATTTCTCTGAGGCATTCGAAAGGCAGAGGATCGTCATCCTCGTCCCACGAAATTTTTCATTGAGAACGAAAAAAAACCTTAAACCTGCATAATACAAACAAAATGAGGAAATCCTGCGTTTATATGGGTAAATCTGCATTGGAGGGCGTACGGGGGAATGGGGCAATCGGAGCCGTTGATCGCGCTGTGATCAACAATCGGGAGCAACTTGGAGGGTCAGCGGCGGAGAAATGTTGACTGGGAAACGAAATCAAGCGATTGAATGTGGACTGTCGATCTGCAAAGATCGACGGCGGAGATTGATTCTCGATGGCGCCAGGGTTCAGCTAAATCACACGCAGTTTGGTTAAAGGTCGAACGACTATTGAGAATGATGGCCATTGGATGCGAGGGGCCAGATCTGATGACTACTGTTGATTTTGCTGGGCGGCTATGGTCCGGAAAATAATGCGCGGGGGATTGAATTTATGCGACAGTTTTTGAATGGTATAGAGGATGCGTGGTAGCCAGCGTATGGAATCGTTGTCCATTGGGTTAAAACCATTCTTCGCTGGAGAGCGGTGCGGAAAAGAAACAAGTGGTTTTGGGAAACAACGTGGGGAATGGCGGGGTCCACATGGCAAGCTGCGCTCCGCACCATCCGATCTGCAGAGCAGATCGACGGTCGATATTATTTCATAAATTTATACGGGCGGAAACATTAGAAATAGATCAAACCCGAAAAATTTTATTTAACAAAGGTTTTTGGTGCTTCGGGCAGAGAAAAGTGGATAAGCGCCCGATAGGTTTAGCATTTGGTTCTGGCGCTCGGGCGCATGGAGGAAAAAGATATAGGGGGCTAAGCCTGAGGGTCTTAAGTCCAACGCATAAATAAAATGTGTTTTTCTATGGTTTTTAAAGGAAAATGAAGGTTCTAGTAAGGCTGAGAAAGAGTCTTAGACCTTAGGAAATAAATTTTGATGAGGGAAAATGGAAGAAATGCGGAAATGAAGGATTTCGATGGGAAATGGAGAAAAAGGAACTAAGTTAGTTGTGAGGAGAAGGAAAGGGAAAAGGGGTCCTTTGCAGCAGTATTTAACTATGGATTTTTGTAGGATTTCAGAGGTTTTTGAGATGTGAAACAACAGTGAAGGATTTTGGACAGAGGGAAAAAGGCAAGAGGCCTTACAGAGACTTCAAGAGCCAACAAGTTTTAATGGTAAAATTTGTTCCTTGGAGGCTCCCAAAAGTTTTAGCCACCTTTTTTCTATTACAAAATAGTATAGGTGGCTAACAGTGGCTCCACTTGGGGATGGTGCCTTCTTGAAGGTATCAAGAATTCAGACTTGGATTCTCTGGAAGGCAGGCATGTGCCTTATCCATTGAATTACTCTTGGATGCTGATCTTGTGCCTCATCCTTTAAATTTCTCTTGCTTTGCTGGATGATCTAGCTTTGCTCTGGAAAGTGATATTAGTCATGAAAAAGAATGAACCTCATCAATACAATTTTCTACCTACCCAGTCCTACTGATCTAACATTTTTTCTTCATCAGAGTGCACTTGGACTGGAAAACTCTTTTCACAACATTTTATTCTTTTGAAAGCATAAAAACTAATCTAATTCTACTCCTTATTTCTCCCTGAACTCAGATTAAATGGTTGAGCTCAAGTTCTTCTCTACCTAATCTATTGTCTGTTGGGATTAAACTGTCCAACAGACTTTCATTCTCTAATTTCTACAATAGAAATTTAAAAACAGTCAAGTCAAGATTAAATTGTTTGACTTGTTGTGATTTATGGCATAAAAACAAGCTGCACATAGATTATTATTTGCAGAAAAATAAAAACAAAATGGAAGGCTTAAGATTTGAAAATTTTGAAGTACTGCCTTCTCTTTTTACAGCTCTGTTTTTTACTTTGTTTGGGCTGTTCCTCCTTTTTTTCTGGTTCAGATTTTGAGTTAATTAGAACCAGATTTTTACATCTTCTGACTCAGAATTTGAAACGGATTTGAGTCATCTTTTTTCGAAACCTCTGGTTCAAATTTTGAGCTTGTTTGAACCTTCAATTTCTATCCTAATCTATCTACTGATAAGCCAAGATTGAACAGTTTGGAAAATCAAATTCACTATCCTATCAGTAGTAAATTCAAAAGCTAATTAGTCAAGTTTAAACAGTTTGACTAACTAGAAGTGTGTTTTTGAGGAGTGGCATTTGAGCTTGCACACTTTTAGATTTGTTTCTCTTTTTTGGCATGGGGCTTTGCCTTTCCTGTTTTTATTTCTGCCCTCTTTTCATTTTTTCTTTGTTTTTGTATTTTTTGATTTTTCATAACTTTGAATGCAATGGTGGATGGACTATTGATAATGGAAAAATATAAAAAGGTTTTGAATATAAAAAGAATCAAGAGAAGTAATGTTTGAGCATCCTGCCATTGACAGGACCCCCAAACCGTTCAGTTCCATCCGGTTCTTGTAAGAAAAATGCATTATGACCAGCAACTGAATGAATAGAGTAAGGGCCAAGCCATAGGCTGTAAAATTTTCCATGCTTGCCCTTTTCTTCCCTCCTTGAGTCCCATTTTAAAACTTTGTCCCCAGTCTTGAAATTGCTGGCCTTTGTTCTTCTATCAAATATCTTCTTGATATTGTCTTATTTCTGCAATGCTTTGTTATACACTTCTTCTCTGATTTGCTGAAGATGAATGGTCTGATTTATTCTTCTGGTCATGTCATTTTCTTCAGTCTGTAGTTCTTGAATCAACTTCATAACTGGTACCCCAAGACTTTTAGGAAAAATTGCATTTGTACCATACACAAGTTGGAAAGGTGACATACCAATAGATTTCTTCAAAGTTAATCTGTCAGCCCAAAGTGCGTGGACCAACTTTGTGTGCCATGAATTTTTGTTGTCCTCCAACAATTTCTTGATTATGTTCACTAGGCTTTTGTTTTAAGATTCTGCAAGTCCATTGCCTTGAGGGTAATAGGCTGTGGAGTGTCCCAATGTTATCTGATACCTGTGACAGAATTCAACCATTTTCTTTGATCCAAATGCTGCTGCATTATCAGTGATAATTTTGGTAGGACAGTCGAATCTGGAGAGGATGTTAGTCTCCATAAATTTTATGATAACTGAATCATTGGCCTGCCTACAAGGAATGGCTTCTATCCACTTAGTGAAATAGTTTGTGGCAGTAAGGATCCATCTATGCTAGGCAGAAGATGGGGGATGGATTTCTCCTATGAAGTCAAGTCCCCACTATTGAAATGGGGCTTCAATAGTGATTGGATGCAGTGGAAGGGGTAGAAATTTTCTCTTGCCTTCAAACAATTGGCATTTATGGCAAGTAGTGGTCATCTCGAGTATATCAGAAAAAAGAGTAGGCCAATAGAAACCAGCCCTCAAAATTTTGTTGGCTGTTGACTTCCAGTACAAATGACCTCCACACTCTTCTTCATGGAATTCATTCTTAACCTTCTCTGCATCAAACTCAGGCAAACATTTAAGCAATATACCACTTGAATTTTTCCAATAAAGACATCTATCAATAATGCAATAGTTTACTGCTTTCAGCTTCAAAAACCTTGCCTTTGTTTTTGATAAACCAGGAGGTGTATTTAATTTAAGCAGAACATAAACAATATCAGCATACCAAGGAGAATTCATATAATGGTTTTCAACAATGGGAGTTGAGAATTCTTCTTGGTTATCCAAAGCATTAATCATATGAATATCAAGAACTTCACAATTTGACTTAGCCATTAATCTAGCTAGAACTTGGCCTTTGATCAGCTTAGTGGGTTTTATCTCTAAATCATATTCAAGAATAACAGCAATGCACTTACCTCTCTTACCATCTGGGTCCTGTGTTAGAATATCTTTAACAACTGAATTTGGGACAAAGGAAATAATGTGTGAATGAAGGATGTATACCCTGAATTCTTTTAAAGCCTTAACCAAAGCAAAAGCTTGCTTTTCCATAATGTTGTACTTCAATGGGGCGTCCCTCAATGCCTTACTAAAGAATGTAATAGGCTACTCTTGTCCTTGTGGATTTTTCTGTAAAAGGACAACAGCTATGGTATGTTCTGATGCAAATGAGAAGATATAAAAATCTTTTGAAAAATCAGGACTTATCAGAGCCGGTGTTTTGGTTAATGCTTATTTCACCAGCTCAAAGGATGTCTTTGCTTCCGAGGTCCATTTTACTCCTTGCTCCTTCTTTAACATGTTTGTGATCTTCCTAAGGAGCTCAGCTAAGTTAGGGATGAACCTTCTCAAAAAGTTAATCTTCCCAATGAAAGATTGCAACTCATTGATGTTTTGAGGATGAGAGATTTGCAATATGGCCTCAATCCTCTTTGGATCTATCTTTATACCCTCCTCAGAAATAATGTGCCCAAGAAGTTTACCTTCTTGGAGACCAAATAGAGTCTTCTTAGGGTTTAAAGATATCCCAAACTTTCTGCACTTCTCGAAAACTTTCCTCAAATTTTCTAAGTGTTCTTCATCTGTTTTTTAAAACACAGTGACATCATCAAGATAGATAATGGTGAAGAAACCCAATTCTTCTGAGAATGCTATGTCCATGGCTTTCTGAAAGGTTGCTCCAGCATTCATTAGACCAAAAGGCATTTTCACATACATGAAGGTGCCCTAGGGTGTAGTAAAGGCTGTCTTTAATTGATCAGCATGGTAAACCAAGATCTGATTGTACCCCGAATAGCCATCCAACAAAGAAATTCTTCTAGACCCTACCACCCTTTGTAGAATGTGATCCATCTTTGGTAAAGGGTAGTTGTCTTTTAATGAAGCTTTGTTTAAGTCTCTAAAGTCTATACAAAGTCTGATTTCTCTAGTTTTCTTCCTAACAGACACCAGATTAGATACCCATTCAGAATATCTAACAGGGACAATAATACCAGCCTCATACATTTTCATGATCTCCTTCTGAACCAACGACAACTGGACAGGGTTTATTCTACGCAGTTTCTATTTGAATGGTTTTTGGTTTTCTTTAAGAGGGATTTTGTGCTGTATTATTTCAGTTTCATAGGATTTAAGATCTTCATAACTCCATGCAAAAACATCAGAAAATTCTTTGAACAGCTCTATGTATTTGAGTTTAATGTGAGCTGGCAAAGTTTTGGACAGTTTGATCATTTTCGGTTTCTCTTTACTGCCTATATTGCATTCCTCCACTTCAGTATCTACAGGTTCCAGTTTTGGCTTACTTGCCACATCATTAAAATCAAACAACTCTTCTAAAGGGGTCAGACCCGTAGGCAACCTTTCATATTTGGAGTGCAGAGTTTCTAACTCTTCTGTTTCTGATTCTGCACTCAATTCTGTTTTGTTACTAAGTTTTCAAGAAAACAGGTTAATATTGACAGGTTCAGGAGACGTTTCTTCTTCACCAAGAAAGTTTTCTCCGCTGCAGTCTGTCTCATAATCTGAGTCCGAACTATGCAGTTCGAATTCATTTCTGAATTGCATGAAGTCTTCTATTTGTTTGTCGTTGTCAAACACTTGCCAATATTTTTTTTTATCAGGCACTGCTAGTCTAAATTTTATCGAAGTTGTGTTGTCTCCAGTTTCATATGGCGTTAGACATGTCCTGGCCGCAAAAGCTAAATTGTGGGCTGCAATGTTTCTTTTCCTTGGGACAAAACTCAGGTTGGCCTCCTCAAATGTTTTCAAAAGGTCCATGACATCATTCCGATAGGCTCTAAGTCTGGGATGATTTGCATTATACTCCCCATTGACTTGCCTAATGATTAACTCAGAATCCCCATACACGTTAATCCTTCTGGCCCCTAATTTCTTCAAGAGATGTAAGCCTAAGAGAAGGGATTCGTATTCTGCTATGTTGTTGGAACACTGAAAGTTTAATTTACATGAAATACATTCTGTATGATTGTTTTCAGTGTTAGTAAGCCAGACACCTGCACCAGCATTAGTTTTAGTGCATGACCCGTCAAAATACATACTCCAAAGAGGAACATTTTCAGTTTTATCAGTTTGGTGAACGTCCTCTGTATGATTTGATTCCTCAAGTTTTTCAATATGTTGAGGGGTGTTTTCTTTGCTGTCAAAATTTAACAGCAATGGACTGACGACTTGTAAATCAACACCTTCGTTTTGTTTTCCAAAGTTTTCCAGTGCAGCAAACTGTTTTGACAGTTGAGTGTCGTGTTCTTCACCCTCCGTATCAGCCATTAATTCTGTTGAAGTGATTTTTTCATTAAGGGTTTCATTATTGAACATGATAAACGAATCAAGGCATGTACTCACGGAGTAAAGAAGAGAGTTTTGAGGCCTGTCTTGACTTCTCACTGTGTATTGCATGTGGGACTCCCTGTAAAGTCTTCTGGTCTGATTGAACACAGGGATAGTCGCATAGGTCATGTCCATTTGCATGGTCCCCTGTAATTTAGCCCCCCAAGATCTTGATAAAAGCATTCCATACTTTGGGGGCACATCAGCCACAACAACATCCATAACTAAAGACTTGGCTGGGATCTGGGCTAAGTTAACACAGAGGTCCTTTATCAACCCTAGACATTTTACTCTGCTTGAGTCAAAGGAGTAAAGGTCTTTATAAGGCTTGGTAATTTCGAGACCCAGGCTCTCCATTACTGCTTTCGGCATTAAATTATGAGAAGCCCCTGAGTCGTGCATAGCGTTGTGCATAATTTTTTCATGAATGTTTAAGCTCACGTAAAAAGGAGGGACAGGACCCTCTTGAAACTTACCTTCAATATTTGGACCAAAAATAAGCTCTGGTTGGTCATCATTACGATTGAGTGTGTCCTCTTTCTCTCTTATGCTTAGGGCCTTCAAAATTTGTTTCCTATACATATGTTGGGCAGCTAACTCGGTTAAGGGAACATAGATTTTGATTTTCGAGATTTCCTGTTCCAGGCTGAAAGGAGTCTGATTCTTAGAAGTATTGGTTTCAAATTTATTAGCTGACCCTTTATCAAAAACTACAGCTTGCTGATTCGTTTTATTTGGGTCGATGATTGTAACAGGAGTACTAGCTGAAGTGTTAGTACTACTGATTTTTGCACTCTGTTTTTCAAGATTATGAGTGTCTTTCTCTTTACCTCTACCAGAATTATCATTCACTATTTTATCCTTTTGTTTGACTATTTTAGGCTTGGTTGCAGTGCTGTTTTGAGAAGGTTTGTCAGAGGTTTTGGTGTTGGGGGTTTGTTGACTCGATCTACTTCTGAATTCATATTCTTTTGAAGTTTCTGTCATGGCATTTTCCATGTCTTGACAACAATTTTCATTATCATCCCTTTTGTCATCATAAGGTGTGTAAAGACCCTCTCTTCTATCATAATGAACCTCGAAGTTATCATCATATACCCCAAATAAGTTTTTATCATCCTCCTCTGTTATTTGATCCGTTTCCTCAACCTCACTTACATAGTTTTGATGAAAGGGAGGAGTGATCTGTTGATCATCTTCCCTGGGTCTATTTGGAGGTTGATTCCTTCCAACATTCTGATTCTGGTTTTGGTTTCTGTTTTGAGGAGCGTTTTGATTTATACTTGCTTGCGCTCTCTCAAGAATGCTCATTTTCTTCATCATCTCTTCCATCATTCTTTCCATTTTTGAGTTTGAAGTGGAAGGTGTGGATTCCTCCCCAAAGGACACTCTCTTCTCTTTCTTCATCCTTGCTCTTTTCTCCATTAAGTTAACTTCCACAGAGAGAGCACCTCTTTGCATATCTTCAAGGGTTGAAAAATCTCTTTCTCTTAATGAATAGGTCATATCAGCATCAAACCCTTTAGGAAATTTGTTTAAAGCTTAACCTTGTGGAGGTTTTAATTCTGGGGAAAGCGCATTATACACACTGTTAAATCTGGTACAATAAGCCTGTACACTTTCCCCAGGGTTCCTATGGAGATTGTTATAGTCAGCAAGAATTTGTACAGGGTTCTTCCTTACCTCCCACTTGTTTAAAAATGTTTGATGAAAGGCCTGGAGACCGTTAATTCTATGAGGGGCTAGAGCTTTGAACCATTTTCTAACTTCTCCCCCTAAGCTCTGAGCAAATAATCTCACTTTGACAGAATCATCATCAATTTCATTTCTTTCAAAGTAGTCATTCATCTTATCCACGTGTTGTGATGCAGTTATAGCATTGCTAGCATCATACAATGGGATTTTGGACTGATAGTCCTGTGGAAGATTGACTAATGGTACAGGAAGGACTAAGGGAGCATACCATGCTGCCATGATATGTGGCGGGGGTGGATTTACAAGAGGTGGAGTGGGCTGAAGTGGGGTGGTTTGAACAGTGGATGTAGGGTGAGAAGATGTGGACGGAACAGTAGTAGATTGCTGAGCTGATCTTGGATGAGGGACACCTAAGTTCAACAAAAAGTGTAAATCAGGAGGTGTTGTTTCTCTGTTACCAAGATGTTCACTTGTTTCAGGAGATGGTAGTGAAGACTCAGAATCTATTTGTTCTAAATCACCAAATGACCTAGTCCTGAATGGATTAACTAAGTCAGCTTGCGATTGTTGTAGAGCTGAAAGATGTCCAGGAACCGATTTAGCTCTCAAGGGTGATCTGAAAACAGTTGATGATCTAATCTTAGGAGACTTCCAAAGGATGCTTTCTGGGTCATCAACTATCTCAGGTGGGTTGGGGTCAAGATGGGCTCTAGTGTGAATCTTTCTAGGAGCCACTATGCTATGTTCTTAGGCCCAAATAAACCAGAAAATTTCAACCAGATATGACAATCTTTGGGAGTTTAACTAATCTGTTTTCACAATTTTAATCCTACAGTCCTCTAACTGGATTTGAATGATATTATAATGATAAGGGTTCTTCCCAGTGGAGTCTTAAGGTCTGTTCAGGATTGTGGAGTTGCCAGGTGGAAAGTTTAGAATGTCTTCAAAAAGGTACAATGTCCACCACAGTGCTAGTGAAACATCCTTTTTCAAGGATATCCCAAAACACAACAAACTCAAACTAGAGATTGACTGGGAGGGAATTCACTAGATATGTCACCTCTAAAAGAGGATGAGATCTGGAGGCTACCTGGCCCTTTCCAGACTCTGTCTAAGAGTATAAGGTAAAACACATCAAAGGGTAAATGATATGTAGGAACAAGTGTTTTACCACCAATCTGAAATATTTTGGTATTTTCAGAATTATTTTTTATTTGTGGTTTCTCAGAATGACCTAACTTTGTTTCAAAACTTAGCTACAGTTGGGAGACAAAGGCAGTCCACTCTCATGGCTAAGCTAGATGATTTTTCAAGGTTAGATAAAACTTATAAGAATCCTAGGGTTCACCTAGCTTGTCACTGATTCAAACAAGTTTCATCATGATTACCACTTCTTGGTAGTGCTTGAAAAGGCTTATTTTTACTCACAAGGCCTTATAATATTAAGGGAAGGGTGTTCCCCAACAGAGTCGCCAGAAATGTTAGGTGGCTCCAGCTGGTTAATAAAGAAAATGCTCTATGAACCAAATCTCTGAATATCGTATAATTATCCTTAAAAACTTCCGGGTTTGTAAGTCCCCAGCGGAGTCGCCAGAAATGTTAGGTGGCTCCAGCTGGTTAATAAAGCAAATGCTCTATGAACCAAATCTCTGAATATCGTATAATTATCCTTAAAAACTTCTGGGTTTGTAAGTCCCCAGTGGAGTCGCCAGAAATGTTAGGTCTCTGTAATAAGCAAGATTGGCAAAAGTCCGATCACAGAGTTAACATCATTTCAACCAACTTTGGGATTCTAGGATCTAGCCCTCCTGAATTCGGAGAGGGATCTCTCCAATAAGTACAAAGATGGATATTGTCTTTGAAGTTTGAGATAATGATATTAGGATAGTTATGAAGTCCAAGGGTTTTGTTTTGTTTTTGGAAGGTTTGGCATGATTTCTTGTTTGAGGCGGAAAGATCTATATGCAAAGAGTTTCAAAGGTGAGAAGTTGCAAGAAAATAGAACAGCTTAGGATAATAGATAGATATAACACTGGTTTTTAGTCCATTCGGCTATGGAGTCATATCTGGGCTTTAATTGAACAACAACATCAAGTGTGATCCAAGGGGCAAGTCATCTATACCACTAGATTATTGAGTTTAAGATGATGTAATGGAAACATTAAAGTGTTGGAGGGGTGGAAACTGATAATAATTTCTCAGAGCATTTATAGTCAGTCCAAACAAGAAAAGCCTCTTAAGTAATTGTTTGAAACCAACCAAGGACAGGGCTAACCATAAAATTCTTGTGCAAGTTTGTATTAAAGCAGCTTAATTGACAAACAATCTAGTAATCCACATAATTACCTTCAGAAAGTATCAAAACATATAAGAGAAACAAAGTGAAACTTAAGATCAGATAAAGTACTTTTAAACCTAGTCTGCTTTTAGTCAACAACAAGGGAAACTTTCAGAATCTGCTTTTGGAGAAAAGAATCTAGGAATCAGGGCAAACCATATCTTCGCTAGTCTAACTTTAATAGCAAATAATGGAAATCACATTCAAGAACAATGTTTAAGCAAACAGAAGGACGAGGGAACGCCAACATTCCTAACTATTTAAGCAGTATTGAATCATTCTTAAATAGACAAATCTGAAGAAAACAGTAAGATAAATATTTCTCAGCCAGAGAAGGTTACTGATATACAGTAGATCCTAACCCTGTTTAAAGTGTTCTTTACAGCAGAACATGAACAATATGACATACATGAAAGGAAAACAATTTAACAAAGAAAAAAGCACTTCACCAGTGATATAGACCAGGATCCCAAAGAACAGCTTTTATATTGATGTCAAACCAGTTACAATCTTTAAGTCCAATGTTTCAGTTCAGTAATCATCTTCACTATTCAACCTAACTTATTTATCACAAGCAGAGCTCCAAGGGCCAGTGAACACTATTTACAAACAGAAGTCTCCAGCTCAATTACGATACGATGCTCAGCAAATACATAGCAACCAACCAACCCCTCACTCATCTTCTACTGAAGTATTTATAGAAGGATGAGGAGGTGAGATCTGATAAAAGATCTCAAAATCAATTAATACAGGCATTAATGTCTTCTTGGCCTTTGAGGGGCTCAACGAAGAAACTATACAGGTGTTCCACTGTATTAACTGACTTACACTTATGATTTTTAGCTCGGTGGGAGCTTTGTTAACCTTTTAAGGATCTGTGTACTATTAGGGTTACTCTGCAAACATTCGGTCATTAAATCTAAGGTAGAAGTAACTTCTTTGGCTGTTTCGAGGCAAAAAATCTGATCTTGTTCAATAAGTTCGGCCTCTGATTGAGTGTTTTGAGACAATAGGTGGCACTACGGTGGTTGAGGAATCAATTGGCCTCAGATATGGTGGTGGAGGCAATATGTCTGATAAAAACTTTTAGGTTTTCTGTTTAAACTGTGTTTGAGTCGGGGATTAGGATTTTGATAACTGTCTTATTCGTAATCCCCGCTCATCTGATCATTAACTCTCTACCCTGGTTCATCTTTGGCTTTCTGTAATCTAATACTCTTTCTCTGCGGTTTCTTTGCTGTTTTCCAGGTTTAACAGGGGAGCATAGCAACAAAGTCTCATGAAACCTCGTTGACAACAGAGTTCTGCACCCTGTGGATAATTTCTCTGAGGCATTCTAAAGGCAGAGGATCGTCATCCTCGTCCCATGAAATTTTTCATTGAGACCGAAAAAAAACCTTAAACCTGCATAATACAAACAAAATGAGGAAATCCTACGTTTATATGGGTAAATCTGCATCAGAGGGCGTGCGGGGGAATGGGGCGATCAGAGCCGTTGATCGCACTGTGATCAACGATCGGGAGCAACTTGGAGGGTCAGCGGTGGAGAAATGTTGACTGGGCAACAGAATCAAGCGATTGAATGTGGACCGTCGATCTGCAAAGATCGACGGCAGAGATTGATTCTCGACGGCGCCAGGGTTCAGCTAAATCACACGCAGTTTGGTTAAAGGTCGAAGGACTATCGAGAATGATGGCTGTTGGATGCGAGGGGCCAGATCTGATGGCTACTATTGATTTTGCTAGGCGGCTATGGTCCGGAAAATAATGCGTGGGGGATTGACTTTATGCGATGGTTTTTGAATGGTACAGAGGATGTGTGGCATCCAGTGTATGGAATCGCTGGCCATTGGGTTAAAACTGTTCTTCGCTGGAGAGCAGTGCGGAAAAGAAACAAGCGGTTTTGGGAAACAACGCGGGGAACGACGGGGTCCACATGGCAAGATGCGCTCCGCACCATCCGATATGCGGAGCAGATTGACGGTCGAGATTATTTCATAAATTTATATGGGTGGAAACATTAGAAATAGATCAAACCCGAAAAATTTTATTTAACAAAGGTTTTTGGTGCTTCGGGCGGAGAAAAGTGGATAAGCACCCAATAGGTTTAGCATTTGGTTCTGGCGCTCGGGCGCATGGAGGAAAAAGATATAGGGGGCTGAGCCTGAGGGGCTTAAGTCCAACGAATAGAGAAAATGTGTTTTTCTATGGTTTTTGAAGGGAAATGAAGGTTCTGGTAAGGCTAAGAAAGAGTCTTAGACCTTAGGAAATAAATTTTGATGAGGGAAAATGGAAGAAATGCGGAAATGAAGGATTTCGATGGGAAATGGAGAAAAAGGAACTGAGTTAGTTGTGAGGAGAAGGAAAGGGAAAAGGGGTCCTTTGCAGTAGTAATTAACTGTGTATTTTTGTAGGATTTTAGAGGTTTTTGAGATGTGAAACAGCAGTGAAGGATTTTGGACAGAGGGAAAAAGGCAAGAGGCCTTACAGAGACTTCAAGAGCCAACAAGTTTTAATGGTAAAATTTGTTCCTTGGAGGCTCCCAAAAGTTTTAGCCACCTTTTTGGTATAACAAAATATTATAGGTGGCTAACAGCGCAAAAGAAGTTTTTTACACCGTCTACGCTACGAAAACGTGGTTTCGTGGCTTAATCAAAAAAATTTCAAAATGGTTAAAAATTTGACTCTTTAAACATGATATGAGACTGTCAAGGTATGTAACAAGGTTGTTAGACTTTATTACATGAATGAAAATGATACGCTAACCCTATCACTTAACCCCTAAAAACTTAATATGAATTCACACCTATCTAAAAACCATGACTAGGAACCAAGCAAACTATCCAAGTTTGGAAAAAAAAATTATAGTGATAACACGCAGAGTGCATTCGATTTCTACTGTGCGCTCAGGTTTCCAGAATTCTTCTTTCTCCTCCCATTTATTGTGTTGTGGCACCTTTTAAAGGGACCCCCCATTAACACCTTATATCGGTTTTGCCGATGGTGCAAGTCACTACTCTCGGAATTTAGCCTCGGCAGGTTGGGCCATTTTTACCCCTTTACATGCGCTTTTTCTTTCGAACGGTGTATACATTGGTACTTCTACCAATAATCAGGCTGAATATGATGTTGTACGAGTTTTATTAGTCGATTCCCTTTCACATCGTATCCTCCACCTTCATGTTCATTTAGATTCGCTGCTTCTTGTCATGAAATTGAATGGTGTATATCGTGTGCATAATCCTATCCTTTTTAGAAGATATTTACTAGTGAAGCTTTTGATGCATGAATTTGAAATCATTACTTTCAGTCATGTACCTAGAGAAAAAAATCACTATGTGGATAGCATTGCAAACCATATTCTGGATTGGCATTTAAAACACACATTTAACACAAGACAATAACACAAAAATATCAAAACGATGCATATCCATAGTATGTGTCGCATAAAATGTTTTAGAGTTCATTAATTCTGATACATATGACATTTCCATAACATGTTACAAAAACTAAAAACTGAGGGCATCACCTGCCCCTACACACTAATCACTATATGGAGGATCTCAAGCCAATGGCTCTACCCCTGCAGCTCGTAGATCATGCATGCCCTGTCTGGCCATCGCCATGCGCCACATGACCCCTCGCCATTCCGAGGGTAAGCCAATACATGGATCTATGTACCAGTCATCTAAGTCTTGCCAACCGCGTTCCGAAACACCGGTCAGAAGCCTCTCACATCTACGACATATATCCTCTAGTAGGGCCGCTGCATCCTCATTTTGCTACACCCTTGATCCACTAGATCCTGGGGACCCCGATACTACAGGTCGTCCCATGTACTCGGATGGTTTTATCGGTGCTGTATCTGCATACCAAAAGTAAATGAATAAATACCACATATAATATTCTAGAAAATTTACATGCACAAAAAATATTAGCAATTTTTCACTCACCATCGGGTCCCCATATACGACTAGGCAGCAGTGGCAGGTCCGGGTCCCCACAATAACTCATCCCACTATAGGGATAGTCGTCTATATACAATGGCATCTGATCCCAATGAACAAAGAAATCAAGATGGAACACCCATCCAACTTCTCCACCTCCTCCTCTGCACAGTAGTCACCCCCACTAGTGCATCCTAGGCTCTCTCGGGCCCCCATCTGAGAGATGTATGCGAGGTCGAAGTGTCGAGATATTCTCAAAGAAGAAAGAGCACAAAACAGTACCATATGCATAGTCACGGTTCACTTGCCACTTACATAGCGACAATTATCATTTCAATGATGACAGCATCATCTGGGCCCACCCATAGTAGGTCCCACTCAAAACACTCTCCAAAAGCATCATTCCCCCCCCGTGATGTGATGGAGTGCCTGGTTGCCCAGGATCCACAGCTGCGCTGCGGCCACAGCACGAGTCTCTAACCTCTCCAAATCCGCGATGGGTATCCGAGTCCCCTTGACTTGGAGACCTGGCTGACAATGGCGCTCTAAAAACTCTATGATATTCTGCCCACACGGTAATACTGGCTGAGTATTCCCTACCATCCCAAGTGGTGGGAGACCAGTCAAGAAATATATATCCTGGACCGTTAACTCGATTTGGTGCCCCTGCACTATAAAGACCTCATGGTTTGAGTCCCAATAGCTAACAATCCAGGCCAATAAGGGATCCCCAGCTCTCATCAAAGGGTTCTCCAAAAACTTCAGAACCCCAAACCTAGCCAAAGCACTACAGACACCCTGATCCTCCCGGATCTCCAACCGTAATGCGCCTAGGTCTCTCTCTCTCTCCAGTTAATCCATAATTCTGCCATATCTGCACAAAAACATCATATTTTTCAGTAAAAATATAGGAAAGACTGTTTCTCATCACAAAATACTAGTGCTCAGCCAAAAAACAGTGCAGAAACACCCCTCCCTTACAGGTCACACGTTTCCAGCCCAAACCTGGGATAGGTCGCACTTTTCTGCTAAAAACTACTACACAGATTGCACTTTTTCCCCAAAAAGTGTGACCTAGCCGTGAGGAGGAGTAGGGGGCTGTTCCTGAGCCCTAGGGACCTAATCTAAACTTTTAATCCATTGAAAAGAAAGAGTAGGGTTAGGCCTCTTACTTGCAACTAACGGATCTCGATTCCAACGGTCGGTTTGTCCGCTATGATCACCGCAAGATTTAGAGCCTTCTCTCCTCTCTACATTCACCACAACTCCACATGCAAATGAATGAATTTGGAGGGAAAATGCCTTATTAAAAGAGAAATCCCTACATTTTCTTTTTCCTGTTACGACCCAACTGTAGCCCCAATTACTAAACCGTCTGCACCGTTGGAAAGCTCTCACCGAGCCCTCAAATGGGTATTTGTTAGTTTTTAGTGATTTGATACTTCACCGGGACACATTTTCCCAAGAAGCATCACCTCACCCTTCCTCAAAATCGAATTTCTTCACTTGCAACACTCGTACCAGGGGCACCATGTTGCCTCCATACTTTTCCATGCTCATGTTGACTTTCGTCTTGAGTTACCATCTTGTACTCATGCTTTTATGGTCCCCATTGGACCCTTTACATATGTGGTAGCACCATCAAGTCACCCTTGTTTATAGCATCCGAGTTGAGTCATCATTGATTTCATGGAATCTACCTCGAGTCACTTTATATCTCGCCATAGTCCTCCATCATTCATCGATTGGTCCCTCTCTCGTGTCACACATTATGGCCTTCAGTCCTAGTGTCCACTATTCCTCATGATGTTTTTTCAGTCGCTGCCAAGTCATCCATGCCCTTTATGCTCTAACAAGGGAAGTCGTCTGCTCACTACTTATTCCCCCCATTTCATCATCATCATTGGTGTCCGTCTGTCAGTCACTCTACTATTTTCTCTCGTGCCCTAGTTGAGGATCCCATAGTGCCTCACCTATGGCAGACCTCCTTCTGTCGACATCAACTCATTCATTCCAGAAGACAGGTCTAGAGGGAGGTGTACCTTGGTTCCAGCTTCCACTTTGGTTCGGTACCTCAGATCAAGCAAAGGGATTCCTTATTTCCCTTTGACTTGATTGTTTCTCAGCTCCAGCTCCTTTCAGCATGATCGAGATCCATATACTCGATGGTTCAGTGATGCAACAACCGACATCGATGATTCCCGAGTGTGTGTGAGATGTCTCAGCCATCATGAGGGGGTGGCCCTATAGGTAGCCCCCCACACACTCAGATGACCTCTTCATCACAGCCTTCAATGCAGATCCATACATTTGATGATGTCGACCTCAGCTACTTGCAGTGCCATTTTTTTTGCATGTATTAGTCAGATTTTTTAGAGCCCTTTCCTGTGTTCAGGGGCATCTGGGTTGCATTTATATATCATCTATTCAGCTATTATTGTACAAGTCCTGGATATTATCCCAGGCACAATATGTATGTGGGATTCATTATCATGTTATTTATTTGGCTCATGTTTATGCCAGCATATCCTATATTATTCCATCCTGTGGTTTTCCAAACACCTTATTGTTTGTACTATTGCCTCGGCGGGCATAGGTATGCCTCCCCTGCCACCTATAGCAGGTACTCACTAAAGAGACTTGTCGTACCTGCAAGTCGCCTCCTCAGGGTCTAGGTCTTTCAACACTGGTTTACGTTATACTTCTCTCTCTTTGACTTCCCCTTCAATGTTTAGTGATTGAGTTCTTACAACGTACTTCGGTCATACAATTAGCTCCTAATGCTCGCACGCTGGGGGGCAATCTGTTACACCATTTTTTGGTCATCTAACCTATTATCATTAGATGGACCCAAGTACATCATGTAAGACCAATTTTACTCCAAGTAAAATTGCTTTCACTATGAAAATAACTTATTAAATCACCTTTATTGAGTCGTTTATGGTCTAAACAAGAAACCCCATAAGGAAATATTAAATAAATATACATTTGTTTGATTTTCCTCAAGGAATAAATAGTTAAACAGTAGTTTAATTAATATTTTTGTTATATTTAACCCAAAATAAGGAAATTAATTAGATAAATCATTATTTATCTTATTATTTTCTAAAGAATAATTGTTTAATATTATTTAAATAATATTCTTTGTTAAATATGACTAATTCACCCATAAATAATTAAATAAATCATTATTTGTTTGATTATTACTCAACCATATTCTTAAAATGATAAATAAATCATTTATTTATTTATTATTACTTAATCACATCCTTAAAATGATAAATAAATCATTTATTTATTTATTATTTACAAATAAGGGGATTTGACTCAAGTCAAATTCCTTTTCCCTCCAACAAATATAATAAAATATTCCATAAAAGTTGGATCTAGATTTGGTTAATAATATTTTAATTATGCACTAATCTCTAGAATAACTCAATATTTTGTTATAAATAGAAGGGTTTTCCCATTTATTTGTCACCTTTTGTTGCCTAAAGATCACTCTAGATCTCAATTGTTGGTCTGGCTATTGATCCACCATCATAGCCATATTTTTCCATTTTTGTCTGGGATTTTCTACACCATCAAGAGAGAGGAATTCTAAATCTAAAGTGTTGAGGATTTACAAGAACCCATCCCATTGAGGAGAACAGGGAACACCCTCTTGTGTTTTCCTCCCAAGTGCCATTAATAAAAATTTCATTGGATATATTCTTGTCTTGTCTATTGGATCTATGGAGTAAATCTTATTTTTCTACTGTTTTATGTCTTCTAATGCATAGATCTAGATTTTTGCAGCATTTTTCTTGATCATCTAACTGCATATCTGAAGATATTAGCAGTCATTTCTGTTGTTAGGGTTGTTTGTTATGCGCAGCTAAAGTGGTTTTTTTCCGTACATCTCGAATCAAGATTCATACTGACATCTTCGACTAAGTTTTCTACAGTCGACCCCTCTGCTACTAATTTGATGCTAGATTGAATCTGTCAGAGCACCTTGATTGCACCCTCAATTCTTTGTGACAAATGTAGTGCTTCATCCACCCAAGGTTGTGTATTTTCTTCCAAGAGATGCTCCTTGCAATGCAACGTATCCATATCATCCTGAATATGTTGAATTTCCTGCAACCTAGCTAATCATTATGCACGAACAAGGGTCTACGCCATGACCCAAATTTTATCAAGCTACAACTACTTATCCTGAATGTTTTTCTGCAACTTCTATAGTACTGTATCTTCTTGGATAGAAGACAATATCTCGAGCGCATATTCAAAAAAATTGTTGCATTTAACTACAACGGTAGTAATGTCGGTTGTGGCCTCTGTTAGGGTACCGTGATTTGGCAGATTGGTAAACCAAATGACAGGGTAACATCAGACCAGTATTTGGAGTCCTAGGACCTAGCCTTCCTAGACTCAGAGAGGGCTCTCTCTATTATGCGAAGGATGTGAACTTGTTCGCCTTGGATGGTTGATTTTAGGCTAGTTGTTAAGTGTAGGTTTGTTTTTTTTTTTTGGTTGGTGTAAGATGATCAAGTAGGATAGGTGGAGTGAAAGGTTGTCAAATCAATGGGATATGGAGTCTATGAATTCATTGATATTTCGATAATGAATCGGGGTACATCACAGGGAAAATCTAGTGTAGTTAATGTATCTTTAAAGTTTATGTGTGAGGTGAAATGGACATTAAGTTTGGGAACCAAGGTAGGGCAAAGGGAAATTAAGAATCCTTTGTCAAATACCTATAAACAGAGATATCTTGAATACTGATAAGAAAAATATACTAGTTATGAGGTAGGGCACACCATTTACTCAATAACAATACTTTTAAACAAATACACGTTCAAGATATACAATCTAGTGGAGCAAATGAAGTAAGACAACTTATCTAACTTCAATGATTTTAATTTCAAGATTTGAAAACATATAAGAGAAAAATAGCATTAATAAATGAAGAGGGAATGCCAAAACATCATTCATTAAACTACAAAGAAATTTGAGGCAAATTGATAAGCATATACAAAGGGCAAGATCAAAACAAGACCTCTTTGGCTTAACCTAATCAATCAATACATCAAAGAGAGATTTCAAGACAGAGTTTAGATATCATAAAACAAGAAGGGCTTACCATGAATCATGTTTGTAAACAAGCATATTAATCCAATAATGAAATATACAAGCTTAGGTGGGCCTCAGGAGCAACTAATAATTCCTTAAACTAACCCAGCAGAAGAAAACATGAATACAATAGCAAGCAGGAGGACTGAGGTGCCTCAAACAACATTTCTCATCCTATACTCTTATGAGCTATTGCAATATAGAAATATGGACATATGAAAAACAAGAAAAAACATGAAAAAATGAGATATACTTCACCATTAACTAAACTCTATAATCCTGTAAGCAAGCCTTCATCATTATCAACCAAGGCAAATCATCCACAAGCTCCACAGCACTAGATGGTTCTTCAACTTTTGAAAACCATGTATTGCTCTTAAACACATAAAAATCCCATTGTTACAATGAATCCTCATGCCTTATATAACAAGAAAGGAAGAGGAAAGTTTAATAGAGAATCTAGAAGCCTATTGGCCAACAAGAAATATCCTAACTTGTCCTTGAGGCCTTGCAAGGCCCAAGGCACAAAAATATCTAACAAATATCTTTTCTGGCCATATATAGAAATTAAATTGACTTTTAGGCCCTAAAAAGCATAAAATAACTTGCTAAACAAACATTCTGCCTTGTCAACCACAGAAGCACAACACACTATGTCAAAATTTGAATTTTATGCTAGGAGTGCAGCACAGAGACAAGAAAAATAGGCCTTCTTGCAGTAGTGTTTTGGAGACCTTCCCGATGTCGGAAAAGGCTCTGTGATGGCTCGTTGGAAAGCCCTTGAAGTATTCCTTCCATATCGACCATTATTTCTTCAATATGACCTCTGAAACAGGTCTAAAAAGTGAAAATTCCAAGACTTCTAGGACTGCAGCACATGCTCAAAAAAGTGGGCAGAATGGTGAAAAAATGAGTGTTTTTTACCATTTTGGGGGACCAAAACAACTCCAATTGAGATGAAAATTGGTGAGAATGATCCTTGCATGATGAGGAATCCAAAAATTTAAGCCTCTCCTCTTGAAAATTCCCTGGGAAAAAGCGCAACACAGGGTGTGCTGCACTCGTAGCCTTAAAATTTGCAAAAAACAAAAACTTGTTCAATTTCTCCCAAATTTGGTAGATGAGTGCCTCATGGATCCTGGGAGACCTATAGAGAATCTTGGGAAAAAATTTCAAGGCTATCTTGGTCCTTTTCCCTCTTTAGTGCTTGGACCTCATTTTGGGCAATTTTGAGTTTTTTCCTTGCAATTTGGTTTCTTCATGCATAGTGCATAGCCATTCTCCTCTGCACGTCAAAATTTTTGTTGGCCTTATCTAGCTTGGCTTCAAGGTCTATGTTAGCCCTTTCAAGCCATGATTCCCTATCATGCTCAATTTCCATGGCAAGGAGTTCAGTGAGGGGAAATTATTGTGCTTGGACTGATTCTTCTTCTCTCTGATTTTCCAATGCTTTCCTAAGACCCATAGTCCTAGGTCTCCTTCTAGTTTGACCCTATTCATCACTACTCTCATCATAAGTGCCCATTAAATCCTCTAACTTTACTTGTGACTTTTGAGCCTCTTTCGGTACTTGAGTGCTCTTGCTTCATAGATGGCATGTTGGCCACTCATTTGTTTGCTTTGCATTTGATGGAAGTAAATGACATCTTTAGCTATGTCTAATTCAACTTCCAAGTCCCTGGTCTGTGCATTCCTATATTGTAGAAGGGAGTTTTCAATTCTTGTTTCATTTTCCTGATCACTATCTATGTGAATGATTTCAAACTCTCTTTCCTCTTCATGATTTTCTTCTTCCTCTTTCATTTTTTTCTTAATTTTATCAATCTTTTGAGTTGAGGAGAATGGCATGGCCCTTTTCCCTTTGGAGGCAGCAAACACATGCCTCTCTCCTCTTTGATAGGTAATGGGGAAAGGTGCAACAAGTTTCACTTGAAAACCTTTATCATTAGTGACCTTAGGACTACTTTTCTCCTCATGGATGATCTTTGTGTGTGCATCTTTTTCACCTTGCTCTTGACTGCCCTTTTGAGAGGCATTTTTACTATCCCTTATGTCATCATCACTTTCAAGACCCTTAGGACTATCATCCTCTATTTTTTCAATGATAGAGGTGTCTTTATCATTGCTTGATACATCTTCATCTCCATGACTGTCCTCTTCTTCATCTTTTGACCCATTGTGTTCACTGTCAAAAACATCCTTTGTATCACTGTTTGCACTTTCTGTGGGGTCACTGTCATAGGAAATCTCATTAGTCCCTCTTTTACTTTGATGGTCACTTTCTTCCTCATTAGGTGAGTTTTCTTCACTTCTCTACCCATTGTCTTCTCTGTCTTGCCTATGGTCTTCACCCTCAATCTCAACCTGTGTTTCATAACTTGCATCATCTTCATTTTTGTTATGCTCACTGTCCTTGTCTTTAGAATTTGTCCCTTCACTATCATGTATACTATCCTCTTGGTCGGCTTCTGTCCCTATATCCTTGGAGTCATCTTCTTCATCATTTGACCCATTGTTTTGGTCTTTTTGCTCATCATTGGGCTCACTACTTTCATCTCTGATTTCTTCTTCATCAAGACCTTCTTCTTTGTCATTGCCTTTATCACTTTCTTCTTCCTCTCCTTCACTGCTTTATTCATTTTCATCTTCCTCTCCTTCACTTTTTTCTTCATTTTGATATTCCTCTCCTTCACTGCTTTCTTCATTTTCATCTTCCTCTCCTTCACTTCTTTCTTCATTTTCTGATTTTTTAGGAGAAGGTGAAAGGCGGAGGTTTGCTTGGGGAGATGATTCATGTGAAGAGGATGAATCATGGTCAATGGAGGGTGATGTAGGTGTGTGAAGAGGAAGTTGAGATGATGATGGCAGAATTTGCAGAGGGAGAGGCTGTGGAGTTGTGAAATAATCATGGGCGATGAAAACCTCCCATGGGATGCCTTGTTGTTCTAGTTGGTGTGAGACAATCATTTTGATGAGGGAATTATGAAAAAGGCTTGAAATGTGTTGGGATGGAGGCCTCTTTTGCATTATGGAAGACATTTTCTCAATAATTTTACAAAGGTAGTAGGGAAAATGTAGTAGCTTGGTTTTGCTAATATTCATAAGTAGTCGTATGTCATAGGAATAGACTCTAGAGAACCTACCCTCACAGGTGAAGTATTTCATAATGATCTTCATTAGGAGAGCATATCTATCCAATAAATGAGAAAAGGGGAACATGGTTTTGCAACCAGCTTGACAACTTCGTGTCAAGAATGGGTGATAGTGGCTTAGGTCTAGATGCATTTGTTTGAACCACCTTTATCCCATGCAAGGTATTCTAGTGGCCATAAAGATGGCATTGGTGGTCAGCTAAAACTTCAACCCAGATAGGTGTACTTGGTGGTTATGAAGGTTTAGGGAAAATAGCTTGGTCAATTGAGGGTGTCTCTGGATCTTTTGTACTCTCTCACAGAACTCATAGCATCCCAATTCTTGAAAACAGGAAACTATATTAGGTGAGGTTATAATTTTTTTAGTGCTTATAGGTTAAAACCTTTTGGTTTCCCACCCTTCCTCTGTTGCTCTTTAGGCCTTTGACTTTCCTCATCACTGTCAACACTACCTTCCCTAGGAATTTTTTCCTTCACCCCTGCCTCAAGAGTTTTGAAAAGAATTGACACTTCTTGTGGAAGGATGTGAAAATGGTGGAAGAGATGGCGAGGTTGCAATGAGGTCAAGGCTCAGTAGTGTGGAGACCAAGTACTTTCTTTAGGATTTCAATTCCTTCTCTAAATTCAAACTTCAATATTCTTTGTAATCCTACCTTCAGAAAAATAGGAATATGTGGGAAAAACTTGAATACCTGTCAAAATATCTCCATAGATGAAACAACAGGCTCAAAACAAATTGCGGGCAAGACAGGCGCCTCCTACATGCGTTGTCGGGTAGCTCCTAAATGGACATGAGTGAAACACGAGCGCTTCCTGCACGCGTTGTCAAGCAGTGCTGAACGGGTGGTTGTGTGTGTGCTTGGGTGGTCCTGAACGTGCAGGAGTGCAGTGCGGGTCACCTCCTGCACATAGTCGGGCGGAGTCTGCACATTGGTATATCAGGTGAAGCCTACACGGGTAGGCGCGCAGAGTGTGTCAGGCCTCAGGCAGAGTCTGCACGGTGACTTTTCTACAAGAGCGTAGTACCTTTGCACAGGAACGCAACGCCCTTCAGAAAAGTATATGGGCAGTGTGCACAGGAGTGCAGCGCCCGAAAAATCTACCCAAAGACTCCGTCAGGAATTTTAAAAAACTTGAAAACCCCCAACTCCTTTGCAAATAACCAAATGGTGATTGGGAGATGTTGCTTGGATTTGAAAATATTAAAGATAAAAACCCACTTTACTAAGGTTTATGGTGTGGTTCTCCCTTTTTCTAATATTCTCTTTTTCCTTTTGCAGGTAGTGTCAAAAAGCAATGTTTTTTTATCCTCTCATTTCTTTTGGATTTTGGCACTTTTTTCAAACCCTTGGAAAACTGGTGATTTTGCTTGGTTTCTCCACTTTTACATATTGAACCTATGCATATCTATCCTTTTCACCTTCTACATGGATAATTTACTGTAAATGAGAGTTTTTCCTCCTTTACACTAATACCTTTTCAATCTTTCCCTTTGGTGTAGTGAAATGATGCTGTCTTAACAAACCCTAGAAATTATTCCTTGACATCATGTTCTAATCTTTGCCTGTAGTCACCAAGGAGGCTTTTCACTCTGGCTTCTTGCTTATTGAATCTTTGATTTGTGCACAGTTTAGCTCATGTGCCACTGTCTTCAGGATCTTATGCATGGGCTCTTTGCTAGGCAGCACTTTACAAACAATTTGTCATGAAACCATGATCCTCTTTGTGAACTTAGGCCTGTTGTATCTTTTCAGCTAGGTAATGTTATTTATGGTTTTAGGCCTCTTTCTTTGCATTTTTTCTGATGTTAACCATCATAAATCATTCTTGCAAAAAGGCTTTAACATGGGAAAATTGTCTTTATGTAGACTTAGTGTTTGATCAAGGAGATACCTTTGGAGGCCTTTGATGTCTTTGGATAATGATAAGTTCAACTTTCTTTTCACTTGACTTCACCTTTGAATATTTGTAGAAATAGTAAATTTAGAACTATGACAATGCATAATATAGAGAAACTATATGAATTATTGGGATGTCCTCTGGAATAGGTTTTTTATTGAAAAGCTTGAATCAGGGTTTGGAGGTGAAGACATGGTTTTGACACACTTTTATGCATGGCCATCCTAGATGACTAAAAAACTTTTATTTATATAAAGATCTTTAGAAATCGAGTTTTAAAATCACCACTGCTTGAGTCACTTGGTGAGTAGGGGAAAATGTTTGGGTTACTTGGAAAACCAAGGTGTGAGAATAGAGGGCTTAGGTAAATAGAAACAAATTTTTAAGGGCATAGGTAGCAAACATAGTGAGATTGAGGGACATCAGTCCATGCTTTGGTCTTCGGGGAGTGATAGGATGGCCATGCCTTGAAAGAGTAGAAGGATAGTGAAAAATTCATCCTAAGGATAATGAAGGAAGTGAGATTTCTAGAACTCACAAGAATTCTATGAATTTTGTTTCTAGAAATCTTGGACAAGTATTTAGTCATTTAAACAGGTAAAAATTACTGATGACTAATAGTGGCTCCACTTGGGGAGGGCATCTCATTTTCAGGAGGTGTCCAGAATTTCAGATCTCTTGGTTTATGAAGACCAGTGCCTCATCCATTGGGTGGATTTTCTTCTTTTCTTTTTCTACTGCTTCCCTTAAGTAGTGTTTTTGATAATCTGAAAGCATTATTAGCTCAAATTCACCTCTACCTACCTAACCTACTTTCCTAACATTTTCTCTTCCGTGGGTGCATTTGAACTGGCAAACCCATTGACATATTTTATTTTTGAAAGAAAATAAATAAACTATCTACTTCTACACTTATTTCTTCCAAGAGTTTATATTATGCTAGTGAAATCTTCTCATTCTCTACCTAGTCTATTTGACTGTTGAGATTAAGCAGTATGACAGACTTCATTATCTAAACTATTTTGACAAGAAATTTAAAGCATGAATTGAACCAGGATTAGACAATCTGATTCATCATGAGTTGTGGCATCAATACAAACTGTTCACAAACTTTATTTTCATAAGAAAAAAAAATAGGTGTGAGGGCTATGTTTCATCATTTGCTAATATTCCCTATCCTGTTAAGAATTACTGTAGAAATAAAATATTTATCAAGAGAATAATACACATACAAAACCCAGCAACAGATCACATAAACATAAACATAATGTTTAACCGGGAAAACCCCAAATCCGGGGAAAAACCCAACCAATGAAATTTCATTAACCATTGGCCAAAAACCTGGCCAATCTGGCCAAGTGAGCCTTCACCGCTCACCTCTAGGCCTCTCTCACAATGAAGTCTTCCCAACCTTTTTATAGGCTCCATTACATGCAATACCATGGGCCAAAACCATGGGTGCACAAAACCATGTGCCCCAAAACCACTACTATTTACCCTATTCAACTTTGACTCTATCCCAAGTCAAGTTTACATAACAATTCCCCCCTTAAACTTGACTTGGGGATTATTGACTAAATCTAGCCAAATATTCTAGATGAGACAACCCCGCTCACTCTAGCTCTTCCCCCCTCAAATTTTTACCCAGGGTAATTGTAAAATTGACATCCCCCCTATCACCTAGGTCTAACCCAGACTTTACCAGTGATTAACCAAGGGTATGCATGCCATACCAGGTCTTATAGCAGTATGCCCATTTACATGTAATAAATTAACTTCATTATAATTTTTTTTTTTTGTTTCATTGTTGCTCTTTGTACATATGAAATCAATGTCCATATAAAAAGAATCCATCTACCAGATTACATGGGTCACCAACCTCTGTAAACACCATTCCTCTAGGAATTCTCTTCAGATACATGGTTCATCAATTTAATTAATTCACCTACAAATATCCTCTCTCATTTGACGTTCTTCAAAGAATTTGATTGACACATTCTGTCAAACACTTTCCTAGCACAATGGATTTCCATGGTTGCATCTCACCATCATTGAATCATTCATTAAAAAAAAATTCCAACCAATGCCCATAGTTGGCTTGCTATATATTTCCACTCTTCAAACTATTTCACACTATGATCATCCTCTCATGACCCATTTTCCATGCATTTATTTGCTTACATTGAACCTTCCCATGAGCCATTCTTGGAATGATTTAAAAAACATGATCTGACACTGAATTATCGTTGCATCCGAGCAAGAGTCTTTTTTTTTTTTTTTTGGTTGAAGCTTGAGAGTGGTTCCAAACGTGATTTCTTCAATTCAAAAAAAAAATTGTTTACAAAAACATAATCTGTCAATCAACAACTGATTTTGTTGATTTGATGTCACAGAAAACACAAACCATTGGCCGAAAACAAATACCGTTGACGTTGTCGATGTTTTTCTATAATGCGATCACCACACTGCATAGGGGAAGATCCACACGATCTCATCCCTGGTTTGCAAACAAACAATGGGCCATCATTGTCTAGGGAAGAGCCACAGCGCCGGAGAGCTCTCTCTTCCCCTTTCATGGCGAGCAACTATCTCACACTAGTGATGGTGGTGCTGCTACCGTTATACACAGATCGAAGTACATTAACCACTTTTCGCATGGTGGGGTGCAACACCACATCTTGTTGGAAGAATTCAAGGGCTAGATTGGCCACCCTCTTGGCGAGTCTGGTAGGGTAGAAGCCCTTCAGTTCGGGGTCCATTATCAGATACAGCTTCCTCTCATCCATTAGATATGAGCGACTGAATGCCACCAGATCCTTTTTTCCTTATCATCTCCAGCACCAAAATTTCTATCCAAACTCTCTGAATCTGTTTTCAAATCCTTATCTTTACTGCAATGGAGATAAGCAAGAAAAGAAAGCGCATCACCCTATGCCTCACCTCCATTCCATCGATCTCCTGTCTGAGAATTACTCATCTGCTGCTGCTTCTGAGGATTCGATGACTGACCTCCACCCTGTAATAACAGATCCGTGAAACTGCTACTGTTATCGCCGACTCCTTCCATTCTGTTCCGTGGATCAGTAGAGAAAAAAGCGCACCGTTCTACATGGCGCTTGAATTATTACAACATGGAAGGGACTTAGAGTCTTGAATGTCCTTAAATCTAGCCCATACTGAGAGACTTTACTCTCTGCTCTTGCTGACTGAATTTAAATGCATTTAAGCTTCATTTGGATATACTTATGGGATCTCATACAGTCTCCAAGCTCCAAGCTCTATGCTCTGTGCCATTCTCTTTCCATCATGCCAATACAAACCCTTGGCAAAAAAAAACTTCCATCTGAAGCCAAAACCTAAACCATGGCTCTGATACCAGTTGTTAAGAATTACTGCAGAAATAAAATATTTATTGAGAGAATGATACACATACAAAACCCAACAACAAAACACATAAACATAAACACAATGTTTAACCGGGAAAACCCCAAATCCGGGGAAAAGCCCAACCAATGAAATTTCATAAACCATTGGCCAAAACCCTGACCAATCCGGCTAAGTGAGCCTTCACCGCTCACCTCTAGGCCTCTCTTACAATGAAGTTTTCCAACCTTTTTATAAGCTCCATTACATGCAATACCATGGGCCAAAACCATGGGTGCACAAAACCATGTGCCCCAAAACCACTACTATTTACCCTAGTCAACTTTGACTCTATCCCGAGTCAAGTTTACCTAACATATCCTTCTCTTTGGTTCATATTTGAGCATGTGGAACCAGTATCTTTCATTCCTAATCTATTTTCTTCGACAAGTCAAGCTTCAATTATTTGACAAACATTATTTCACTAACTTATCAATAATAAATTTATAACATGTTCAGCCATGATTAGGCTAGATGACTGAGCAAGACATTCTTTTGCACCAGTAGTGGCATTTAGGCTTCCACACTTTCAGAACTACTATTTTTTGGGTATGGGGCTGTACCTTGTTTTGAATCTGCCCTCTTTTCTATTATTTTCTATGTTTTTATGTTTTTCTCTTTGTGGCTCTTTCTTCACATAATGGTATGTACAATGAGTGAAAAAATTAAGCTAAGGATTTTTACAGCAATGGTGTTTGAGCATCCTGTCTTCAAAAGGATCTCCTAACATTTTTTGTCCATTCAACTCTTGTAAATAGAAAACATAGTTACCTCTATTTGAAAACATGGTATAAGGATTATTCCAAGAGTTTTCAAAAAACCCATGTTCTCCTTGGTGTTTCTTGTTTGACCCTTGGTTCCCAAATGTATTTTTGTCAAATATCTTCCTTAAGTAGGCAAGCATTCTTTATTATCTTTAAAAAAAATGATGAAGTCATCCATGTATACCATAGTGAAGAAATTAAAAATTGAAGGCATAGTTCTTTGTAAGGTGTCTCCGGTACTCTCTAGCCTAGGAAGTATTTGGTTAAACTTGCAATTGTCCCAAGGAAACTTGAAAAAGTCTTTGAGTTGATTGATCTAGAGTGGTATCATCTGATGGTAACCTGAAAAACTATCATGCAATGAGATTTGGTTAGAAACTCCTACCCTTTATAAAGTATGATATTTTTTGGTAAAGAGGTATTTGTTCTTTTGGAAGGGTTGATCTAGGTACCTAAAGTCTATACACATCCTATGCCCCTTTGCCTTCTTTCTAGGTGAACTCAATTTCTCAAGGTTTTCATGATTCCTTTTGAAAGGAGGGCTTTTTAGAACAATATCTGTGTTACAAGGTTTTAGACTAGCCTGCCTACACACATAAGCATTCTGAATTTTTTTTCACAGTCTTGTATTTCTTTGTTTTGTGTGTAGTGATAAAATTCTAGACAACTTAATCATTCTAGGTTTCTTAAGGTTACCCATGCTATCTTCCTCTATATCAGCTTTATAAAATATTTCTTTGGGATCTAAAGCAATATCTGTGGAAATTGACAATTTTTCTGAAAGGGAAAAATTCTTGGATGATCAAGTATCTAGGTAAGGAAAAAACATAAGACTATCACGCTCTAGATTCCCAAAGACTTTTGTTTTGTGAGAGTGTTTCATCTCTTCTGGATTAGAAAAAGGAGGAAGTTGTGTTTTGTGGTTTGTCCTTCCTTTAAGCAATCTAATTCATGTTCTATACTTATTTTTTTTTTCTGACATTTCATTTTCAATTTGCAGAAAGTGAAGTTCAGTTTTATCATCGCGTGGTGTTTCAGGGTCATGATAGTTTTGACTGTCAAACTCATCATAGAGGCACTGATCTGATTGTTGTAGTGTGCCTAGATCCTCGCGATCTTCATTCACTTGTTCATCAAGGTCATTTTCATTATACAAGATGAATGATTCCAAGTCCGAATGAATGATATAGATAGGGGTGTTGTTATGTCTATCTAGGCTACTTACCATATACTTCATGTGATATTCTGGGTAGAGTCTCCTCGTTTGGTTAAAAATTGGGATGGTAGCATAAGACATGTCAATTTGGAGGTTCCCCAGAAGCTTGGCTCCCCAATATCGGGACAAAAGCATACCATATTTGGGGGGAATGCCAGCCACTACTATGTCCATGACTAGGCTCTTAGCAGGTATTTGTGTCAGATTGACACATAAATCCTTGATTAGGCCCAAGCACTTAACCCTGCTTGAATCGAAGGAATACAGATCTTTGTAGGGCCTAGTTATTTCTAGGCCTAATATTTCCATTACTACCTTTGGCATGAGGTTGTGAGAGGCACCAGAGTCTAGCATGGCATTATGTAGGATTTTGTCATGTATGTTTAGGCTAACATAGAAAGGGGGAATGGCTCCTTCTTGGTATTTTCCATCTACTTCGGGTCCAAACAACAGCTCTGGTTTGTCATCTGTCAAATTCAGAGTATTGGTATCATTTCCTACGTTTAGAACTTTCAAAACTTGAGATTTATACATGTCCTGAGCTACCAGTTTAGTGAGAGGTATGGTTATTTTGATTTTAGCAATATCTCCTTCAAAATTGAAAGGTATTTGGGTTTTTGACATATTTACATCAGTTTTATCAGCCATAAATTTTCCTATGTTTTTAATTTTCTGATTTTGATTCGGGGCTTCGGTCAACAAAGTTTTCTCAGGGCCATTAGTAGAGGTACTAGGATAGATTGAGTCACCACTTGGTTGGCTAGTTTTTTCTTTGATAGGATCAATTTTCTTAGCCATGGTGTTGGTATTGTCTGCTGTTCTTTTAAGAATGTTTTTGGGGTTTTTTTAACAGTAGTGTCTGAGTTGTTTTTCCTGGAGTTGTCTTGGTTTTTCTTACTCCTAAGATCATATTTCCTATGGGCTTCCATTATGGAGTTTTCTAATCCCAAATCATGGTCTTCGGAATCTTCATAACTTGTTTCATCTGGGTTTGAGGAGAAAAAACCTAGTTCTTCTTTTGTGAAAAAAATATCACCCTCGCTATCAAAGCCTATTAAGTTTAGATTATTTTCATCTGGTTGTTCAATATCTATTTCCCCTTCATCAACATAGTTATTTTGGAAGGGTGGCCTGATTTGTTGATCATTTTCCCTTTGTCTGATTTGGGGTGGGTCTCTTCTAAAGTTCTGATTTCGGTTTCTGTTTTGGGGATTTGGTTGTTTGTCCCTAGGGGTGCTCTTTCATTTATGCTTATTCTCTCCATCATTATTTCCATGGTTTTAAGAAGGTTGTCAATCTTGGAATCAGCTGAGGAAGTTGAGGGCATGGTGTCATCTTTGTAGGTTACCCTTTTTTTTGATCTGAGCCTAACTCTCTTTTCTATTAAGTTGGCCTCTACACTTATAGCAGCCTTTTGCATGTCTTATAAGGTTAGGGGTTCTCTTTCTCTTAGCTGATAGGCCATGTCGGCGTCAAAGCCTTCTGGGAATTTAGCAAAGGCTAGGCCTAGTGAAGGTTTCATGTTTGGTGGTAGTGCGTTATAAACACTATTGAACCTAGTGCAATAGTCTTGGACACTTTCCCCTGTGTTTCTTTTAAGATTGTTGTATTCTGAGAGGATTTGGAAAGCTTTTTTCTTAATATCCCATTTTTTTATGAAAGTTTGATAAAGGGAAGGGAGATCTTGTATGCTATTGGGAGTTAGGATTTTGAACCATTTCTTAGCTTCTCCTCCTAGGATTTGGGAAAACATCCTCATCTTCATGGTTTCCTCTTCTAATTCCATGTAGTCAAAAGCATTATTAATTCTATCTACATGTTGTTGGGTAGTGGTAGATTCTGCCCCGGTGAAGTGTGGGATTCTGGATTGGTAATCATTTGGAAAAGGTACTAATGGTTGTGGTAAAACTAGGGGGGCACACCAAACTTCCATGATGGGAGCTAATGGTTGATTTACAAGCAGAGGATTTGTGATATGAGATGGATTGGTTTACAAAGTGGAGGTGCGAATGGGTGTGGCAGAAGTACTTGGACCAGCAAACTAATTCTGAGCAGATTTGGGGTGAAAAGAGCCAAAGTGGTGGAGAAGTTGGAAATCAAGTGGTGTGGAAGGAGAAACTTTTCCGCTAGGACTCTGCTGCAAGTCTATGGGCTGAAGATCGATTTGGTCAATTCTACTCTGTGACTTGGTTTTGAAAAGGTTTCTTGTATGGTGTAAGTCAAACTGGGGATCTTGCAAGGCTATAAGATGTTCAGGTACAGAGCTTGATTTATGAATGGGCCTATTAGTAGCTAAGTTTCCAGTTTCAGATGTTTTACACAAAAAAATTTCTGGGTAATCAACTATAGTGGGAGGGTTTGGGTCCAGATGAGATCTGGCATTGATTCTTCGTGAAGCCAGATTTCAAACTCAAAATTCAAAGAGGCTGAAATTTTTTGATTTTTTTTGAAAGTTTACCTCTTTTTGTGTTTGCTAAACTCACACAGTGTGTGACTAGGATTCTAGACTTCCCAGGGTGGATTCGGTACAATCCTATAGGAGTCTATGGATACTAGTAAAGTTATAAGGCCTACTGGAGGCTAGTGGAGTTGCCAAGTGGATATTTTTAGTTGTTTTGAAGATAGGTGTCTATGGTCCACCACCAATACTGACAAGAAGCCAATCTAGGAATGTTTTGGGGTTTTCTGAGTTCTTATATGTAGCCCTAAGGTTTGTGAGAGTGTCCTATAACTGAGTCATCATTTTTTTGAGATGGTGAAACAACTAGATTCTACTCTTTGGCTATTAACTTGAGTTCTCTATGATTTGGTGAAGGTTTCTGAAGTCCTAAGGGATATTTATATTTTCACTGACATCAGAGTTTGAATCATGATCACCATTGTGTTAGTGATAACAATGAAGTAACTATAAATCATAGGATACTATTTAATCAAGGGATTCTGGAGTCCTAAGGGGTACTTAGATTGTCACTAACTCAGAAGGTCCCACCGTGATTGCCATTATGTTAGTGATGGTGATGAGGTGCCAATAAATCAATGGATACAAAATGTTCAGCTTGTGACTTACTCAGAAGGTCCCACCGTGATAAACATTATGTTAGTGATGGTGATGAGGTGAAAATGAATCAATGGATACAAAATGTTCAGCTTGTGACTTACTCAGAAGGTCCCACCATGATCGCCATTATGTTAGGGTCCCGTGATTTGGCAGATTGGTAAACCAAATGACAGGGTAACATCAGACCAGTCTTTGGATTCCTAATACTTAGCCGTCTTGGACTTAGAGAGGGCTCTCTCTATTATGCGAAGGATGTGAACTTGTTCGCTTTGGATGGTTGATTTTAGGCTAGTTGTTATGTGTAGGTTTGTTGTTTGTTTTGGTTGGGGTAAGATGATCAAGTAGGATAGGTGGAGTGAAAGGTTGTCAAATCAATGGGCTATGGATTCTATGAAGTCATTGATATTTCGATAATGAATCGGGGTACATCACAAGTTAAATCTAGTGTATTTAATGGATCTTTAAATTTTATGTGTGAGGTGAAATGGACATTAAGTTTGGGAACCAAGGTAGGGCAAAGGGTAGTTAAGAATCATTTATCAAATACCTATGAATAGACAGATCTTGAATATTGATAAGAAAAATATACTAGTTATCAGGTAGGGCACACCATTTACTCAATAACAATACTTTTAAACAAATACACGTTCAAGATATACAATCCAGTGGAGAAAATGAAGTAAGACAACTTATCTAACTTCAATGATTCTACTTTCAAAATTTGAAAACATATAAGAGACAAATAGCATTAATAAATGAAGAGGGAACACCTAAAAATCATTCGTTAAACTAAAAATAACTTTGAGAAAAACTGATAAGCATATACAAGGGGCAAGATCGAAACAAGACCTCTTTGGCTTAACCTAATCAATCAATACATCAAAGAGAGATTTCAAGACAGAGTTTAGATAACATAAAACAAGAAAGGCTTACCATGAATCATGTTTTTAAACTAGCATATTAATCCAATAATGAAATAGACAAGCTTAGGTGGGCCTAAGGAGCAACTAAGAATTCCTTAAACTAACCCATCAAAAGAAAACATGAAGACAATATCAAGTAGGAGGACTGAGGTGCCTCAAACAACATTTCTCATCCTATACTCTTCTGAGCTATTGCAATATGGAAAGATGGACATATGAAAAACAAGATAAAACATGAAAAAATTAGAGATACTTCACCATTAACTAAACACAATAATCCTACAAGAAAGCCTTCATCATTATCAACCAAGGCAAATCATCCACAAGCTCCACAACACTAGATGGTTCTTCAACTTCTGAAAACCATGTATTTCTCTTAAACACATCAAAAGCCCATTGTTACAATGAATCCTCATGCCTTATATAAAAATCAAGGAAGAGGAAAGTCTAATAGAGAATCTAGAAGCCTATAGGCCAACAAGAAATATCCTAACTTGTCCTTGAGGCCTTGCAAGGCCCAAGGCACAAAAATATCTAACAAATATCTTTTCCGGCCATATATAGAAATTAAATTGACTTTTAGGCCCTGACAAGCATAAAATAAATTTCTAAATTCACATTATACCTTTTCAACCACAGGAGCGCAGCACACTATGTCAACATTTGAATTTTATGCTAGGAGCGCAGCAGAGAGACATGAAAATAGGCCTTCTTCCAACAGTGTTTTGGAGACCTTCCTGATGTTAGAAAGGACTCTATTATGGCTGGTTGGAAATACCTTGTAGTATAATTTCCAGATATACCTCTAATACTTCAATCTATCCTCTGAAACCTGTCCAAAAATTGAAAATGCCAAGACTGCTAGGAGCACAACACATGCTTAGAAAAGTGGGCAAAATGGTGAAAAAATGAGTGTTTTTTACCCTTTTTGGGGACCAAAACAACTCCAATTGAGCTGAAAATTGGTGAGAATTCTCCTCTCATGATTAGGAATCCAAAAATTTAATCCTAACCTCTTGAAAATTCCCTGGGAAAGAGCGTAGCATAGGCTGTGTTGCGCTCCTAGCCTCAAAATTTGCAAAAAATAAAAACTTGTTGAATTTCTCCCAAATTTGGTAGATGAGTGCCTGATGGGTCCTGGGAGACTTGTAGAGAAGATTGGGCCGAAATATCAAGGCTAGCTTGGTCCTTTTCCTTCTTTAGCGCTTGGAATTCATTTTGGGCAATTTTGAGTTTTTTCCTTGCAATTTGGTTTCTTCGTGCATAGTGCTCAGCCATTCTCCTCTATAAGTCCAAAAAAATTTTGGCCTTCACCATCCTGGATTCAAGGTGTATGTTAGCCCTTTCAAGCCATGATTCCCTATCATGCTCAATTTTCATGGCAAGGAGTTCTGTGAGGGGAAATTTTTGTGCATGGGTTGATACTTCTTCTCTCTGCTTTGAAAATGCTTTCCTAAGACCCATAGTCCTAGGTCTCCTTCTATTTTGACCCTCTTCATCACTACTCTCCTCATAAGTGCCCATGAACTCCTCTAACTTTACTTGTGACCTTTGAGCCTCTTTCTGGTACTTGAATGCTCTTGCTTCATATATGCCTTGTTGGCCACTCATCTGTTTGCTTTGCATCCGATGGAAGTAAATGACATCTTTAGCTCTCTCTGATTCAACTTCCAAGTCCTTGATCTATGCATTCCTATCTTGTAAAAGGGAGTTTCCAATTCTTGTTTCATTTTCCTCATCACTGTCTATGTGAATGATTTCAAACTCTCTTTCCTCTTCATTATTTTCTTCTTCCTCCTTCATTTTTTGCTTACCTTCATCAATCTTTTGAGTTGAGGAGGATGGCATGGGCCTTTTCCCTTTGGAGGCAGAAAACACATGCCTCTCTCCTCTTTGATAGGTAATGGGGAAAGGTGCAACAAGTTTCACTTGAAAACGTTGATCATTAGTGACCTTAGGACTGCTTTTCTTCTCATGGATGATCTCTGTGTGTGCATCTTTTTCACCTTGCTCTTGACTGCCCTTTTGAGAGGTATTTTTACTATCTCTTATGCCATAATCACTGTCAAGACCCTTAAGACTGTCATCCTCTATTTTTGCAATGATAGAGGTGTCTTTATCATTGCTTGGTACATATTCATCTCCATGACTGTCCTCTTCTTCATCTTTTGACCCACTGTGTTCACTGTCAAAATTAGCCTTTGTATCATTGTTTGCACTTTCTGTGGGGTCACTATCATAGGAAATCTCATTAGTCCCTCTTTTACTTTAATGGTCACTTTCTTCCTCATTGGGTGATTTTTCTTCACTTCTATGCCCACTATCTTCTATGTCTTGCCTATGGTCTTCACCTTCAATCTCAACCTCTGTTTCATAACTTGCATCATCTTCATTTTTTCTATGCTCACTGTCATTGTCTTCAAAATTTGTCCCTTCACTATCATGTATACTGTACTCTTGGCTGGCTTATGTCCCTGTATCCTTGGAGTCATCTTCTTCATCATTTGACCCATTGTTTTGGTCTTTTTGCTCATCATTGGGCTCACTGCTTTCATCTCTGCTTTCTTATTAATAAAAAACTTCTTATTTTTCATTTCCTTTATCACTTTATTCTTCCTCTCCTTCACTGCTTTCTTCATTTTCATCTTCCTCTCCTTCACTGCTTTCTTGAATTTCATCTTCCTCTCCTTCACTGCTTTCTTCATTTTCTGATTTTTTAGGAGAAGGTGAAAGGAGGAGGTTTGTTTTGGGAGATGATTCATGTTAAGAGGTTGAATCATGGTCAGTGGGGGGTGATGGAGGTGTGTGAGGAGGAAGTTGAGATGATGATGGCAGACTTTGCAGAGGGAGAGGTTGTGCAGTTGTGAAATCATCATGGGCAATGAAAACCTCCCATGGGATGGCTTATTGTTCTAGTTGGTGTGAGACAATCATTTTGATAAGGGAATGATGAAAAAGGCTTGAAATTTGTTGGGATGGAGACCTATTTTGCATGATGGAAGACATTTTCTCAATACTTTTACAAAGGTAGTAGGGAAAATGTAGCAGCTTGGTTTTGGTAAAATGCATGAGTAGTCTTATGTGGTATGAATAGAATCTAGAGAACCTACCCTCACAGGTTAAGTATTTCATAATGATATTCATTAGGAGAGCATATCTGTCCAATAAATGAGAAAATGGGAACATGGTTTTTCAACCAGCTTGACAACTTCATTTCAAGAATGGGTGATAGTGGCTTAGGTCCAGATACATTTGTTTGAACCACCTTTCTTCCATGCAAGGTATTCCAGTGGCCATAGAGATGGCATTGGTGGTCAGCTCAAACTTCACCCCAGCTAGGTGTACTTGGTAGTTATGAAGGTTTAGGGAAAAGAACTTGGTCAAAAGAGGGTGACTCTGGATCTTTTGTACTCTCCCACAAAACTCATAGAATCCTAATTCTTGAAAACAGGAAACTATAGTAGGAGAGGTTATCAGTTCTTCAGTTCTTATAGGTTCAAACCTATTTTCTTTCCCACCCTTCCTTTGCTGCTCTTTACGCCTTTGACTTTCCTCATCACTGTCAACACTGCCTTCCCTAGGAATTTTGTCCTTCACCCCTGCCTCAAGATTTTTGAAAAGAATTGACACTGCTTGTGGAAGGATGTGAAAATGGTGGATGAGATGGTGAGGTTGCAATGAGGTCAAGGCTCAGTTGTGTGGAGACCAAGTACTTTCTTTAGGATTTCACTTCCTTCTCTAAATTCAACCTTCAATTTTATTTATAATGCTACCTTTAGAAAAATAGGAATATGTGGCTAAAACTTAAATACCTCTCAAAATATCTCCACAGATGAAGCAACAGGCTCAAAATATATTATGGTAAAGACGAGTGCCTCCTGCACGCGTTGTTAGGTAGCTCCTGAATGGACAGGAGCACAGCATGGGTGCCTCTTGCACGCATTGTCAAGAAGTGCTGAACAGGTGGTCGTGTGTGTGCCAGGGCAGTCCTGAACGTGCACGAGTGCAGCGCGGGTCACCTCCTGTGTGTTGTCGTGTGCCTCCTCCATGAAGTTGAGTGGATTCTGCACATTGAGAGATCGGGAGGAGTCTGCGCGTTGGTATGTCGAGCAGAGCCTACATGGCTAGGTGTGCAGTGAGTGTGTTGGGCCTCGGGTAGAGTCTGCACGATGACGGTCAGGCGGACTGTACAAGTTGAATTTTCTATAGGTGCGCAATGCCTCTGCACAGGAATGCAGCGCCCTTCAAAATATTATATGGGCAGTGCGCACAGGAGTGCAGTGCCCGGAAAATCTACTCGAAGACTCTGTCAGGAATTTTGAAAAACTTGAAAACCCTCAACTCCTTTGAAAATAACCAAATATTGATTGGGAGATTTTGCTTGGGTTGCTTTTATACTCTTTTGGAAATATTAAACATAAAAACCCACTTTACTAAGGTTTATGGTGTGGTTCTCCCTTTTGCTAATATGCTTTTTTTCCTTTTGCAGGTAGTGTCAAAAATCAATGTTTTTTGATCCTCTCATTTCTTTTGGAGTTTGGCACTTTTTTCAAATTCTTGGAAAACTGGTGTTTTTTCTTGGTTTCTCCACTTTTACATATTGAACCTATGCATCTTTGTCCTTTTCTCCTTCTACATGGATAATTGACTGTAAATGAGAGTTTGGCCTCCTTTACACTAATACCTTTTCAATCTTTCCCTTTGGTGTAGTGAAATGATGTTGTCTTATCAAATCCTAGAAATTATTACCTAACATCATCTTCTAATCTCTTCCTGTAGCCACCAAGGAGGCTTTTCACTCTGGCTTCTTGCTTATTGAATATTTGATTTGTGCACAGATGTGCTCATGTGCCACTATCTTCAGGATCTTATGCATGGGCTCGCTACTGGGCAGCACTTTACAAACAATTTGTCATGAAACCATGATCCTCTTTGTGAACTTAGGCATGTTGTATCTTTTCAGCTAGGTACTGTTATTTATGAGTTTAGGCCTCTTAATTTGCATCTTTTCTACTGTTAACCATCATAAAGCATTCCTGCAGAAATTCTTTAACATGGGAAAACTGTCTTTATGCAGACTTAGTGTTTGATCAAGGAGATACCTTTGGAGGCCTTTGATGTCTTTGGAAAATGATAAGTTCACCTTTGTTTTCACTTGACTTCACCTTTGAATTTCTGTAGAAATAGTAAATTTAGAACTATGACAATGCATAACCTAGGAGACCCTATATGACTTATTGAGATGTCCTCTGGAATAGGTTTTTGACTGAAAATCTTGAATCAGGGTTTGGAGGTGAAGACCGGGTTTTGACACACTTTTATGCATGGCCATCCTAGATGACTAAACAACTTTTATTTATCTAAAGAGCTTTAGAAAGGGAGTTTTAAAATCACCACTACTTGAAGCACTTGGTGAGTAGGGGAAAATTTTTGGGTTACTTGGCAAACCAAGGTGTGAGAATAGAGGGTTTAGGTAAACAGAAACAGAGTTTTAAAGGCAGAGGTGGAAAACAAGTGAGAGTGAGGGACATCATTCCATGATTTGGTCTTTGGGGAGTGATAGGATGGCCATGCCTTGACAGAGTAGCAGGATAGTGAAAAATTCATCCTAAGGATAATGAAGGCAGTGAGATTTCTAGAACTCACAAGAATTCTACGAACAATGGCAGCTCTCTATGCCCGTAATTTTGGTGGTGTCTCTTGTTGTAGATTTTTCTGCAGGTTTGAAATATTTTGCTCCAGTTTTGCACATATTGTCTCTATTTCTGACTTTGAATATTTCAGCACGGCTACAAGAGTCTTGAGCTTTGTAATGGTTGTAGCATCTTTTGATATCAAAAAAATTGGAATCTTAGAATAGAGCCAGTTGATGAGTGTTTATAGTTGTGCACGCTAGCTCTCTGCGGCGCTCCGTGCTTACTCGACTATATATTGTCCCTGATATAATATGTTGGTCCACTTTCCTTATTCTATCATGCCACATGACGCACAATACTCTTGGTACTGCAAATCATCAGTGATCATGGTGTGCATGGCATGACACTGGCCAATGGTCAATGTGGCCAAGTTGAGTCCAATATCTAAACATGAGTGGGTGGTAGTGCAATGTCATGGATGAGAAGAATGGAGCATTGCACCCGAAATCTGAATCAATCTGCTTTCAATGGTGGACTCAGCGAGTGGGCTGTTGACTAATAGTGCGCTCCCTTGAATTATGCTCGCTTGAGTCACATTCTCTAGATTCTCGCTCTCTTGAACCTTTAGCTATTAGGGTCCCTATTTCACATCGTCAAGGATGGTCTTGTACTATTGGTCGATGGCACTCCAAGATTCCTCTATGACTGTCTTTATAGCATTTAAAATCTCATCAAAATCACTTTATGTTAACACAAGAAGCTCGATTCCCATTTTGTTTGTTGATTTCCTCTTCCTGCACGGGCTTATCGATGTCTGGGGCCCTATCTTGGTGTTGTGATGGATGTCTGTTTGTGTTGAAGGTGTGTCTGCACTATCTCTATCAATATCATCCAACTCTGCATCACTAGGAACATCCATAGTTTCATTTGGCTATTTCCTTGTCTCTGTTGTCGTCATGGGCTCCTATGTATCTTTCTTGGTGCTTGGCTTTGATGCAGACGACTTAGGTTGAGAAGAATAATTGGCGCTAATATCTATTGCTGCAATCAACCAGGTAGGGAGCCAATTTGTGGTTACCTAGATGAGATCATCTTCAGTGACAAGGTAAGGTAGGTCATACCAAACCTTGGAAATATTTGATATGCACATTATCAAATGATGCTTTAAAATCTGTAATGTTCTTGTATTTCTCATACAACATCGACGAAATGCGCGGCTTCGATAGAACTACCTAGTGAAGCTCTGTCTCGAATAATACCCAAAATATCCTTTTTCTGTTACTCTACAGGGATTCTTCGTTGCCTATAGATATGTGTAGTGCATTGCTTTGCATAGACCGGGTTCAATGTCAGGGAGTTGCGATTTCGATGGTGGTTTCCATCCCACTAGTGCAACGAGAAACAAAATCCATGCGTAGTGGAACAATTTTCCTTCCTCCTACACCGCCCAGAAAATTTTCAAGAATTATTGGCACATGTACTTGGCCCAACTGTACTGCACCCCTTTAACGCATTGCGTTGCTAACACAATGACTAGCGATGGAACTTCAATGGCACGACACTTCCTCATCAATTTTCATGTGAAGACTTGTGTAGAAAATGTTACCGTAGGGTCGTCAATTGTGCTAACAACAAATCCTCTTTTATTGCGGACTGCTCTATATTTTTTCTTCATATTCTCTATGACTTTATTCTCCAGGCCCATCTCTCCGAAGGCTTCGGTTAGGTCTACTCCTTGGTATGGAAAGCCTGTAATTCAATGGATTAACATATCATCAATGGGAATCCTCATTCCCAGCCAGAGATAGTTATTGTGCACCAGCATTAGCAACTGGTGTAGGTAAATATCATTGATGATGCTATGAACAAAGTGGGGAACATGAAGGAGGCTAAGGAGCTTGACCTTCTATAGTCCCAAAGCCCATTTCTTTGGCTCTACCTTGATGACTATAGTTTCTTCATATGGTACTTGCTCTAGATATTGTGACATCGTAATCTTAGGAAACTTTACGCTATCTGCCAAATCCCAGTCTTCCAAATTCAAAGAGAGGACCCATCCTAGTAGGTCACCCTCAACTAGAACATTCTCAAATAGTAGGGGTGTATCGATTTTCACTTTGAACTTATAAGGATCTTTGGTAACATCTACTGATGACTTCCGTGGTGCCATATACAGAGCTAATTGCAAAATTGGCTCAACCTCCTTAGAAAATCCTTCCTTCAGCACAGCTACCTCTGGTTTTTCTTCCATTGGTTTCTTATCTATTCATGTGCGGAGCCAAATTTGACTTCGAGATCTTGCACAGAGACTTCCTTATACCCAAATTTTGACCTTTTTATCAATTTTCTGTGTGCCACTGACATCAAGTGCTTGTGGCTCAGTAGGGGTAGTCTTAGTGGAAGTCATGGTTTCTGGGATCAAATGGACTAAGACATGTTGGCACAACGTCTCTTCAAGCGGTTCCCAATATGCAGAAATTAAAAGCAACAAAGAGAGTGAGAGAAGAGGGAATACTTCGATCATACAACTCAGAAATCAAAGGGGACTTATGCAGACCATCATGCCATATTTATAGCGATGTCGTGGCCTAAACGGCCTTATGTCCATTGAAGTAGCTCCATCAATGATCAAACGACCACAAATTTGGTGTAATATCCTCATTAAAAGCAGGTTACCTGCTCCTCCAAATGGTAATAAAGTTGTCATATCTATTTTTATTGTTCCAACAACTAGTTTCTGGTTGTTCTATGATTGCAACCTCCTTCTGGTGCAACCTCTACACTGGCTTCACAAATACCTGCATGCCCACAAACTTTGTTGCCCAAAATTTTGACAAGAATTTTTATACCCTTTGAAAGACTTATTTAAAGTCTTGCTCCCTCTCTCAACTGTCTGGAGTGCTAAGACATTCTTTTGGCCATATAGTCATTTAATGCACACAGGGATGGGGTCATCCTTGTAAGGTTTTAGGAGACTACCATTAACATATCCAAGAAGGAATTCACCATTTAATGTAGCCAAACGAATCAATCATCCTTATTTTATTTCCTTGATAATATAGGGCATGAGACAATGCATCTTGAACTTCCCTAGAAAGTGCGCAAACTTACTGTCATAAATTAACACCAAAACCTCCTTCTTAAAAATATTATGTGTGATATTTCAATCATGCCAAGCCTTCTTGTGCACATTTTACACATGTTGGTGAAAACCAACAATGAATCGATATTCTTCTAGTGCAACAATTTGTGACAACCACTCCATAATGTATGGATCGACCATGTTGGTTACTGCTGTGATGCAGAGACTTGGGACAATGTATTCCAATTGCATCATGGCCTCCTATCCATATACCATCCTGAAAGGTGTTTGTCCCATCAGCTTCTTTCACGTGATTATGTATGCCCACAGAACAACAGGTATGTGCACACACCAATCATTGTGATTGGTGTTGCATATCTTTGTGAGCATATTTTCCAGTATCTTATTGAATGCTTCTATGATTCCATTCAACTAAGGATGATAAGGCATGCTCTTCTGATGATGTATTTTGAATTCTTTTGTTAGTCTTGAATGGTCTCATTTAGAAAATGCGTACCCTAATCACTCATCATAATTTTGGTACACCCAAACCTTGTCATAATATTCTCAAAGATAAAGTGCGCAGTCGTCTCTACACTGTAATTTTTCATAGGTTGGGCCTCCTCCCACCTATTCAAGTAATATTTAACAATGATGATATATCGCGCTCTAATATTCTTCCCTGGGGGGTTAATTGGTCCAAAAAAATCAATGGCCCACTTGTCAAAGGCTTGCAACGTTACCTGCGGTTGTAGTGGCATCTCGTCTCTACACAAGGGTCTTCCCATCCTCTGACATACATCACAAGTGTGGTGATATTCCTTTGAATCAATGTGCACCATAGGCCTCCACAACCCATCCCTTAAAACTGTCCGCCCGGTTGGTTTTCTAGCGTAATGACCCCCTGCAATTCCTCCATGTGCTTCAGCCAATATGATAGGTATTTCAAACTCAGGAACATATTGCCTCAAAACATCATCAACTCCCATCTTGCATAATTGACTTGCAATAAAGGTGAAGTCTACTGCATGTGCGACCAACTCTTTCTTCTACTTAGTTTTATATTTCATAGGTGCACTTCAAGTGGTTATAAAATGGATGATATCTAAAAAATGATCATCAACTATCTTAATAGCGAAAATTGCGCATCCAATTATCGTTCCTCCAAATTAGTTGGTTCTTCACCATTTTCAATGAGAAATAAGTGGTCATGAGGTCCTGCATTCAACTTTACAAGCTTCACAATCACCTTGAAATCATATTCTTGGAACAATAGGAGACACTTGTATATCTTCCCCCCCAACACAGGCTTGTTCACTAGGTATTTTAAAGTGGAGTGATCTGTGAACATCTTGAAATGACCTCCAAGAATATAATGACGAAACTTTTGGAGTGCATACACCATGTCTAGCTCTTCTCGTTCCATGGTTGAATAATTGCACTCAACATTTGACATATTTTGACTTACAAACACAATCATATGATCAATATCTCCAACACCTGGCTATGCTAATACAACTCCTAGTGCGATACATGAAGAATCAACATATAAATGGAATTCCTTTGACCAATTCGAGAATACCAAGATAGGCGCACTTACCATATTCTCCTTGAGTATGTCCAAACTCTTCTGGCAATACTCATCCCAATAGAAATAGGTGTCCTTCTTCAGCATCTTCTCCATCAGCGCAGTTATCTTCACATAAGCTTTAATAAACTTATGATAATATCCAATATGTCCCAATATTGAGCATAGTTGTTTCACATTTGTCGAGGGAGCCATATTAATAATGACAACAATTTTGGGTGGATCAACCATCAGTCCTTGTTGACATATAATATGTCCCAATAAGATACCAAAGGGGACACAAAATATACACTTCTTCAAGTTCAAATAAATCTAGTACTGCCAAAAAGTGTCTAACATCAAACGCAGGCTAGAAACATGTTTCTTCAACAGTCCAAAAATAGTCCAGTCATCAAAGTAGACTTCTAAGAACTTGTGGATATATTCTTTGAAGGCAACAACTACTACGTGTGAAAATATATTTGGCACATTCTTCAACCCGAATGACATCACAGTATATTGGAATGAACACCATTCCGTCGCAAAGGTAGTCTTGCTCTGATCTTTAGATGCGGTTCGTATATGATGATATCTTGAAAACCCATCAGTAAATGAATAGACTTCCTTCCCTCCAACACCTCATCTGAGAGTGTGGTCGGAAAAGGATCATGTACATAGGAATCATTCAATTTTTGTAAGTCAACACAAATACTTATTTCACCTTTTGTCTTATTTTCTTGAACTACCATGGGACTTACCCAATATGATTCCTCTATTGGCTCAATAATTCCTGCAACAACCATCTTTTCTAGTTCTTCATTAACCTTTTGCTTATATTTTTGGTTCAATCTATATGGGAACTGCTTGATAGGAATAACATTTGGTTTCAAGGTGATATTCATCACTCCAAGATCTCCAATAATCCCCTTTATTTCAGAAAATTTAGTGGGGAAAAAGTCTCGATACTTAGTGAGAAGCTCTACAATATTACTTACTGTATATTCAACCCAATAATCCCCTATATTGGAAAAATTAGGCTGCTCTTCTGTCCCAATATTAAATTTCCTAGTTTTAAAAGGTTCAGTAAAATCTAGAAATGCAATCTCAGGTCCAACAACTTTGCATTGACCTTCGGACTCAGGGATTTTAATTTTTCTTGGATCCTCCTCATTGCCTTCAGCAGTCACATTGTGACATTCAACTGCACCCTTTATCTACGCATTCCATTATTATGAGGCCCATATCACCGATTCCTTTGGAATATCAAATATAACATCTCAAATCTCTTGTAATGCCTCATCAATGCTCTGGAACCCACTTTCAAAGCTAAAGGTAAGAATGAATATTTCTTTCAGCGCAGCCCATTCTACAGTACCATGTCGTAGCTCAGTCTCCAAGTACCAATTCATGGGTACCCTGTCTAATGTATGGATGAATATGTGTACCCATTCTCACTGCGGCTCTTCTCCCCAAACTGTAGTCCAACTAGCTAAATGAATGCATGGATCCTATGTTCTTGAATATGTTCCTTTCATTCAGGTTTTGGGACTTCTGAAGCACATTCATAGCATTCGATGGAATTCCTTCCAATTATAAATATTTTCCTTGTGAGTTCCCCACCAGCGCGTTGGAGTTGAATACAGACCTAGATCAAGCATGTGGAACCGATGTTCCTCTGAAACATCCATTTCAATTTCATCTAAAAACATATCGACGTCTCCTATACCATCATAATGGGGTAGTTCACGTACCTCAAAGGATATACAGTGCAAATACCTGGTTACCGGTTTACAACACAATGTGGATGCTTCATGTAAGCGGTTCTTCCAGCTTTCCAATTCTTCATCTGAGTTTGATAAGCATGAAATATCCTTCTCCCAACTAAGTCGGTCAAATGCTGTGGGGTTTATCCAATTCTCATCCCTTGTGATAAATTTGTAAACATGATCAATATATTCGTTGGCATATTCATCGTGCACCAGCTCTGTGTACCTTTCTCCTTCTACAGGATCCAGCAGGACCACAACCCTTGTCCCATTTCTTTCAAATACCATGATCTTGTGCTTGAGGTTAATAACAACATCCATGTTGAAGGCCCAATATAAGCCTAACAACACAAGATACGAGTTTGTATCATCAACAATTTCGATGACTTCAAATTCAAAAAACACCTTGACTCCTTCAATGTCAACTACTACCATAGGGAGTATCCCCATTGGGATAATATACTGCTGGCTAGCCATGTGCAGTTGAACTGTGGACCATTCGAGCTTAGGTTCTCCCATTATCTACCATTTTTGCTTAGGTAGTACATTTGCATCAAATCGCATATCCATAATGACTTGGTCCATCTCAAAGTCTCATATCTGAACGGTCAAATGCATTTCTTGCCTAGTCTTTTTCTTGATTTTGTAGATTTTTTTGACAAACATCTGTTCCTTCTGGGGTTATTCCTTCTCAGTGCAGTTATCAATTAATGTTTTTAGTTTTTTTACCGCCTTATTATTGTGAAAAAGCTTAATACAAACCTACAGAAATACTTTCAGTTTAGTTGGATCAGTCACCTATGTGGTATCAACAGGCCTAATCGATACTTTTGATGTCAACGCACCAGGGTCCATAAAGTTATTTTGTGCTTCATTAAAAGTATCATTTTCCTTCTGCAAGTTAAATCCTTCCTTCTTTTCATGGGCCTTCTGAACCCATACATATGCAGCAGGTTTCTTACATTCGACTTTCTTTTCACCAATCGTTACACCACTTCTGATCACAATATTAACACTAGGCTCTTCATCGCGTGGCTCTGCCCTCATTATCAGAACGTCTCTTGTAGGTGTCAAAATATTCTTCTCTTGCATCTTCACAAACAACATAGGGATATATTCAATTACATGGTCAAACTACCGACAATACCTATACGATTGTTGTGTCGATTTCAGGAAATCGTACGTGAAGTGGCCAACTTATCCAGAATTTTAATAAATAATTTGGCCTCTTCCTCAACCATCTCCTCCTCCTCTTCCACATCCTTGACCCTGAAATCTCCCTTTCCCAAAGGGTGACATGGGTGAATCTGGACCTCTACTTTATTACTACATCCCATAGGTCGCAAATTGGTCAATCATTAGGTAAAATCTACAATAGTGCTTCTCATCATGGCCTACAGATTGAAAAAAGTTGCAATATAGATGCTTGTCTGTCAGAATATATTTGTGCAATCTGGGATAATAGTATGTAGGGTGTTGTCTGGCTACTTGGAATATTGTGCACCATATTGGACGGTTCGCACCTGGTGGTGCTCCAACCCTTGGATCAGGTTTGATCAGGCTTGGTCCTCCAACTTCCAGATATTCCCCATATAATAGGCATTTCTCCTTATAGTTTCCTTCAGCTTTGCAGTGCACACACCATATATCTATGCACACATCCTTCCCATTCTCATTTCGTAAGCTTTGTAGTTCTAAGTGTAGGGTAGCCAATTGACTCTGAATCTTTTGAACCCCGACCTACACATTCTGAACTGGAGAAGCTTCTAGCTTCATTGTGATTTCCACAGCTTTGGCCTGGGACGTGATATTTTTCTAAGACAAAGGAAGGCGTAGATGTGACAATAACACTGCAATGAACCATTCTTAATGTTGATCATCACTAATGGTGAAGCATCCATCCCCGATGATATGTTTTAACCACTGATCCACTTCACATACGGTCTCATTAAATTCCTAATGACAGTAATTTAATTTGGTAACACATTGAGCATATGATTTTGGCTTTTGAAACTGTTCCTTTAATGCATTTTTGAGATCATCTATCATCGCATTCGAGTTATTTGCTATAAACCTCATATACCAGTCCAGAGCGGAGGCGGAGGTGGAGGTGGAGGTGGAGGTGGAGGGGGAGCACAGTGGAGTGGGGTGGATGGGATTTGAAGCGTAGCTGTAGTCCTTTCTTCATATTGCTTTGATTCACCAGAACTACTTGTTTCAAACTCTTTGTCATTGTTAGATCTTCCTTTGAGGGGATTGTACACAAAATCTCTTTTTGGGTCTGTGTTATAAATTTTTCCACTCCACGTAGAATGAGGTTGACCTCTTCTGAACATTCACTCAGTATGGTTGCACAAAGTACCCTTTTCACATAAGAGAATTTTAATACACAACTTTAAAGAGCAAAGGAACTTACCTCGAGGGCCTTCAAAAAACATTTTTTCAGCTTCAGAATATGACACAAAGGCATCAATAGAAAATTTAGTGACAAATCCACCCAGAATTTTGTTGATCCAATAATCTACTGTGTAGTTGATTGTATTGCTATGTTTTTATAATTGATGAATCAACTCAGCAGTCCACTTGGTGACTGCATCGTCCTTTTCACAGGTCTGAAACTTAGCAAGCTGAGATAACCACTTGTGTAGTTTTGTTGCAAAGGATGCAAAGAAATTTTTTTGTTTCTCTATATAAATAAATCTTTGCTCCCACTCTTCAGCAGATAATCGTGGGTTCCATTTATCTTGGATCGCGAACTCGCACACCTTTCTAACAAACCAATCTTGTAATTCATGCTTATTTGGATGCCATGACATCAAATATCCATCAAATAGATCCCAGTCCTGGAAATGGAACCATTTTTTGGCTTAAGGGATCCTGACCCAGGTTCAGAGCGCTCTACACAACCAATAAAACCCTCCAAATACTAGCCCCTTCAGCAGTGATCTTATTGCGCAAACAAAATTCTCACTTGAAACAGTATGGCCAGGCATTGGAACTAGTTTTCCACACCCTGAGGGAGGAATATGCTATGGATCTAACCCTTCCTAATATGATCTAGTCAATATTGTTCTGTGCAAGTTCTTTTTAACTCGTTTCAGATCTAAATTTAATAAACCCTTAATGAAAATGTAGAGATCGTGCAAACACAAAGATCTATTCTTATTCAGATTTAACTTGACATAAACCCTTAACAAAAATTGATATAAATCTTGTGCAACTATACAATTAACTCAGAAAAATATGCACCAATAATGTAAATTGCAACAGATATATAAATAAGTTCACATAAAAATATATCATGCAATTCAAACAATGCTTTCATAAAACTTCTTTTTATTAGCAGATCTTCAATGAATACAATTCTTCTCTTGTGCACACAGCCATAGAGTCCTCGCACACAGCCCAAGACTTAGGTCTTCGCGCACACAGCCGCAGGATCCTATCTCTACTTAGACCTGTCACAAAAACTTGTCCAAAATCACATAAAAATCAAATCATCTATGACTCAATGCCTCTCGAGTTGACTCTTACATGCTTTTTTATATGACATAGACGCGCAAAAAACATGGGCTCAAACTATTTTTTGAGCCCCATGTTTTATTCTTTTACCCATTACAAAAATAATTAGCTTTGACCTGCCCCAAATCCCCTTGACCTGCACCCTGTGCTTTAAAAAAATAAACAAAATTGAATTAAACTTGACCCTAGGGGACCCTAACCCAACAATAAGCTTCGGCCATCTACAAGAAAAGATAATTTGGGACACTTATACTACCAAATTCAATACACGACTATCAAATTTGATAATACCAATCTTATGAGTATATCAAGAATCATGTTCTTCATTTAAAAACCAAGCATATACCCCATCAAGTATTATTTTATTGGAGAACATGTAGTGAATCACATGCTAAATTGGAGTATATATCAACTAGAGAACAAATAGTTGATATATTCACCAAGTCTCTTGCAAGATAACTCTTTGAATACTTGAGACAAAATTTAGGAGTGGTGTCTTCCTCATCTCCTCATTGGTTTCTCTTGAAAAAGAGAAGCTAGTCAAATTTAGTCAAGGATAGTTGTATGATTGAAATACCCAAGATAATCAGGGTAAGAAAATCTAGAGTCTCAGTACCACCAGGAGTAGTGAAAATTTAGTTATAACAAAAAATGGTCATATCCAAGAGGAGAATGATTAACCTATAATTTATTAAAAGAAAAGTAGAGGAGTGAGAAAACAACAATAACAGATTATTGTAACAACAAAAATGGAAACATTCATAGGGGGAGAAGATTATGATTAATTATTAAAGTAATTAACAAAGGGGGAGATTCCCTAAGAAATGACTCTTAAAATCGTACAAAGATGAAGAATGAGAAAACATTGAAACATTAGAGATGAATTGGCCTCTCAAAAGTTCAGGGGGCACATGTATTTACAATAGAAATCATCAGCAACCTATTATACCTCTTTAAAGGGAAGAATGGTCAGATATGAAGAATTTAAGCCCTTTTTCATAGATGTCAAAGGGGGAGAAATTAGTAAACACTATAGAATAAGGGGAAGGAATGTGTATACATTGGAGGATGATAAAACACGAGTAGCATACTAGGAGGAGTGTTGCCAAGTAGTACTACCATCAATTACCTTGGAATGTTTAGTGTTTCCATCAATGCTAAAGGGGGGATTGTTGAGCAAGGTGTTTTCATTGATGTGAGGAATACAAGTAGTTTAGGGGGATTTTTTTGTGCATTATAGCCTATATTTGAAGGAATCGTTTCAATAGGTGAAGTGTTAAAAAGAAGATGAAAAGTGGACAACTGGATAGATCTCATAAATAAATCTACAATGGTATATGGAAACCTAAAAAACTCCCAAGAGGTTAAAATTTATTAAGGTTTGAAATTCTAATAGGGTTCTAGGTCTTGAAGGTTCCATAGGCTAACTAAGGCTACAAGGTGGGGAATTATCCATCAATGTACATGAATATTCACTCCCTCATCTTAGAGGTTTGGAGGAAGTGTTATATTGGCATGATGTCAATCAGTGAGATAGAGCCGAGAGATGGGAAATATTCTAACAGGTAATGTGAATGTTCACATTCCCCACCTTAGATGCCTTGACTAGATGACATAAAGTGGAAGGCCCGCGGGTACTAGAGTTGTGGATGACAAATTCCCATTGGCAGACGTGAATTTTCTCATCCCACCTCAGGAGAATTTGCTGGTGAATGGAGCAGGGAATGAAAATTATTCATGACATAGAATATAACATGAATTTATTGCCTCAGAAATTTTCAAATAACGAAGGAAATCATTTAAAAAAAAAGGAATCTTGGGCCTCTTCTTTTGTACAGGGTGATTTGGCACAAAGATAGGTGGCACAACCAGATTGGTTGGCTAGGATGTTGTGGTTCAAAAATAGAGATTATGCCAACTGGATGATGACATGGAAATCTAGATTGAGGACATGTAACATGTTTATTTGGAGTTTTTCAGGTGGCCATGTGGGCCAAATTTGAGTGACACATGGTAGTTTGGTGATGGGTGATGATTTATTAATTCCTCGAGGTGGAACTTGAAGGTGCTACACAAAGGAATTCATGCGGTCAAGATGAACATTTGACCATCAAGGTATGTGAATATTTCACATTTGACCTCAGATCGAGAGTCAAGTGGTTTGTGGAAGTTTAAAGTGGACAGGGTCATGGTTGAGAGAGCCATGAGACATGAATTTTATCCTAATCTAATGTGAACAATCATCTTTCATCACACATTTCTAAGAAGAAACACATATGAGGAATGAGATGTGATTAACAGGGTTAGGAGACGAAAATGACTCTATCAGTAAACGTGAAAATTCATGTCCTGCGCCAGAGGTCCAAAGAAGTCATATTTGAGAAGAAAATTGTGAGATAGGCCCGGGAAATAGAATGTTTACCATCAAAAAATGGTCCATAATGGTGTTGGGATCCATATTAGTGGGTGTGTCTAGTGGTATTTTCTAGTATTTCCAAATATTTAAATTCAACCTAAATATTTGGAAAATTCCAATTTTATAGCATTGGCCCGTGGCACAAAGCTCAAGAGGAATAGTGGCAAATAATGGAAGTCATTTCTTTGTGCAATATAGGAACTGATAAATAGATGATAATGGTGAAATAATCCCATGGCCACAACCCTTGAGCACATATAAATTTCTATATGCTAAAGCTTAAGGTTAAGATCCTCTACCACATGAATTTGGAATTTTTACATGAAAGTGAATTTGGTGCTTGGAGGTTCATATTTTTTTTCTTGATGTTTCATCTTGACAATTAAAAATTTAGTGTTATATCCAGGTTTAATCTAAAATGAATAAACTATTTAAGTGATTTCATTTCTTTTATTAATGAATACGAAAAGACACATCTAAAGTAAATATAATTTGATTATTTGAGTTGCAAGAGATGGCTTTTGACACTAGTTATAAAAAATTAACAATGTAGGAGACACAGAGAGAGAGAGATATTTGATATGAGAAGATAATGAAAAACATTTTAAAGGTCAAAGGTTTGATGCATACATAGAAAAAAAGGATAAAAACAAAGGTTGTAGGTGGAGATTGGGTGAAAGCTAAAGTTTTTGTAAATAAAAGTGTAGAGGGTCAAAGAAAGAGAGGGTACAACCAAGAGAAAATAAATTAAGCCAAAAAGAACAAATATTAATATAATTTATTAGGGGATTGGTGTCTCCCTCAGGTAGGAACCTAAAAAGCCAACAGGTTGGTTCATGTGAGTTGTGTGAGTTGGTGCTTCCACTAAGTGGTTACTTGCAAAGAAAAAGAGAGGTTGGAGCCTCCTGTAAGTTGGTACCTGCATAAAATGATGTAAAATGAGTAGGTTCTTTCATTGACATCAAAAGAGAAATATTTGTGGTTTAGGCCCTTTCTGGGTTTCCATGTAGATAGGATGTCTATATGTATTGCTTATTTATACATTGTTGATAGTATTTCTTTTTATTGATTTCATGGTTAATTGCTGAAAAAATAATTGTCTTTCCTCATTATTAAATAAATCATCCAAAAATTGCTAAAAGTCATAAAATATTTATTCATCACCCCCCTAAGTATTTCCCTAGTTTCCAATAGAATGCACGTCCTTCCCACTTTCAAGTACATAGTATAAATGCAAAGGCTTTAACCTATCAAATGTACATAGTATAAATGTGAAGCCTTTAACATATCAAATGGTTTCCTTTCCATATTGGTCCTATTTATTATTAATGTATGTAGCTTGTTATATATGTTTCGGGCTATTTTTCTATTTTAATACCATGAATAAAGAATCGACATGTAATGATATATTAGGTTATCATGGAATTGAATGCAATTAAAGACACCTTTGAAAGTTTTAAAGTATTTACATTTTATGTTGATGATGCTTTTTACTCCTATCCATTATTTGTGATGATGGATAATAGTAATTTGATTTCATTACTATTGCATTCACATGTTAGAATGATTATCCCTGATATGATAATGTTTAATCATTAAGTAGGCAGAGAATGGTTGTGGTTTCATGGTTAAATATACATACAATAGTTAAATTGAATATATGAGTATTGATATTGGGGATAGTTGCAATAGTCATACTATATTATCTCCATATAAACTTAATCCTTGGAACTATGTTTTAAGTGAGACAATCCCCTTCACAGTGATTGAAAATTCTAGTGTCTAGACTACAATAGACCCATTTTGTTAGACATTATGACATACCCAACAATCACTAGGTTGGGTCACGCTACCACCTACTCAATTTGAACCATGATTTTCTTCATACTCATTGCTAAAATTTCAAATTGATCACATTGAAACCAAATAGTGAGTATGCCCTGCATATGTTTGATCTACAATCTTTAACACTAGCTTTGAAGTCAACACTAGCTTTAGTATCTAGTTTTGGTGACATAATTCCCTACTTTATTAATAATGTTTTCTTCAAAATAAAATGTCTACTCAACATGGATTGAATGTAAGCAATCAATTTTGATATAAATATCCGACAACATAGTCATTTTTTATTAGACAATAAGGTCTACTAGATATATCTCGAGATGAAGATTCATGTAATGGCGAAAATGAGGTAATGATTGGTAAAAAATTCCAATGTAGGTCTATAACTCTTCATATTCCTATTGGTTGGAAAACATATCAATATGGATGTTACAATAAAATCATGGTGGATATATCATTATTTGGATAGATATAGTTCCTCTAAACCAATGGAACAATTAAGTTCTAATTATCAATTTAGTTTCCCAATTGTAAAAGATTTGATTGGTTAAATATGTAAAAAAAATCATTCAATTGTTTCATTAGTGAATTGTGATCCAAATCCAATAATTGATCACAAGAATAATTCCTATTCTGAAACTATTATACGTCAATAGTAACTTACATGGAAAATACACATTAATAATCATATTAAGGCAATACAAGTTTAGGACACACATATTAATGAAGAACCAAAACCAATTGTTAAATATGGATGTTCCTCTTAGCCTTATGCACTATCTTTCTAGGACTCTCAATAGCAGGTCACTCTTGAGGTCAGGCTATGACACCACAAAGGCTAATAGGAGTAGTATATATCTTGTCCTAATATCCTTTGGTACATAATTTAATCACCCAAGAAAATGTCTCACTCTCTTCTCCCTTTCAATTCACACAACTAAAGATGGGATCCCCTTCTCTATAAGGTATTACTTTAGGTTATCTCACCTCCTATCAAGACCACAATGTAAGTTTCCTAATAGAAGCTTTATGCTAGGACAATAGGGATGCTTCTATGGTAGTTTTCACTAGTTTTCTATGTAATCTCTCTCTCTATAATGCTTCCCTTTCCGAGCTTGGAGAACTAGCCAAATTTTGTGGGATAGAATCAAAGAAGGAATGGGAGATATAATGAATGCCTAAATCTATTTTTCCAAATCTAAGAGCTTTGCATGCATGAAAATTTCCACTTGGAAGAAAGAGAAGTATTTTCCTAACTAATTGGCATAATTTTTCCCAAGGTTTTTTCCCTTTTCCTCAATTAAGGTAATTGTACTTTGGTCAATAATGAAATATTGTTATTCATGGCATTGTCCCCTTTGCCCCCCCTCATCTCCCTCTTGTTCCCCTCTCATTGATTCATATCCCCACATACTCTCTTTGTCCCGCCGACATGTAATCAGTCTATATTTAATTATTATTATTATTATTGTGTATATTGTTTAAAACACATAGTTTAGAAATTGGCCACATCATCCATCTCATCATCCTATATAATACTCATGTACAATTACATTACAAAATATCGCCTATTAAAAATTCCAATGTGGATCTTGATATAAAATTGCACCAATAGATGGTTATGTTTCTATAACCCCTTCATAATGTGCATGAAATTCTAACAATATGAGTAAGACATTGACCCAAAGCTATGTGTAAGGGGTGGTTTAGGAATATTGTTCCCTTTGAGAAGCAATGAATTGTGGGCGATCAATCCCATTAGATGCATGAAAAACACAATAGTTATGAGATATTTTCGGCACAATTTATAATGGTATTGATTGACTGGTTGAGTAGGTTGAGCCAATGTTTGCACTTATTTGGAAGAGGAGGAAATAGATCAAGGAATTTCTAGAATCTAGCTATTGTGAAATTTCTAGCTACCAAGAAATTTCACATGGTATCAGAGCATTAAGCGTCAAGGTTATTCTTTATCTGATTGTGAGGGTTTTTAAAGATAAATCAAAGTTTTTCACATAGGTCAATTTTCATATCTTTTCAAATTTATTTGGGTTTATTGTTCAATGGTTTTAGAGATGGCTTCATCTAGTTTGAGGGATCAAGATATACTTGATGGTGCATCAAACTTTGGTATATGGAAATTCAGGATACTTTTTTCTTCTAGAGGAGCATGAAATGAAGGAATACATAACGTCTATTGTTGTCATACAAACATATCCAACATAGTTAGAGACGTACCACAAGGAGGATGCCAAATTTAGGTGTATTATACAATACTTGGTTAAATATCACATTGTTTCCCATATTGCATAATTGGATATGTGTAAGAAGAGGTGGTATTCCATCCCGAAGTTGTTCCAGAATGCTACTATGAACAAGAAATTGTTCGCAATAGAGAAGCTAAGAAACATGATATATAACAAGGGAGAAGGTGTTGTCAGTTATCTCACTAGGATAATACTAGACAAAGATGAGTTAGTAGTTGTGAGAGAGAAAATAGATGATGATGAGATCATTGGAACTTCTCTAAATGGGTTATCAAAGAAATGGGATGTCTTTTTACAAGTGATCAATGGAAGAAAATACCTTCCTGATTGAGATCATCTATGGAGAAATTTCACTCAAGAAGAGCTTAGGTTGATCCTTGTCAGTGGCAACAACAGTAAAATCTAGAAGCATGAGGATGATGAGAATGGTACTCTTGTAAGAAAGGGAAAATATAAGAAAGGCTCAAGCAAGGGGTCTAACTCCAAAGGAGAGAAGAAAAATAAGGCTAGAGTAAAATCAAGTGTTTTGGTTGTGGTCAACATGGACACTATGTCAATCAATGTTGAAATAGGAAGATGGGTGAACAAAAGAAGAGGCGAGAGACAACAACTTCAACAGACATTGATGATCTATCTTCAAGACTTGACGATGAGTTTGATATTATATATTTCCTATCTATCTCGGACACCACAAGAGTCTGGTACATCGATATTGGGGTGTCACATCATATGAAAACAGTTAGATAGAATTTATCCAACTACAAAATAGAGGAGATAGGATTCTAGATACAAATGGGAAAAAAATCCATGTGTACTCTAGTTGGGAGAGGAACAATCACATTACAGAGGGAGTCAGGCAAGAATATCCATGTTACAGATGTGTTACACATGTTAGTTTTGGGAATAACAGGTCAATGCATACCTTCAAGGACATAAGGTGTATCTAAAACAATAAGAATGGAATTTAGAAAAGGATATTGGGGTAAGAAACAAAAAATTATACAATTTGTAGTTTGATACTCCAAAGGAACTGATTAGCAACAACAATAGTATATGTATTGGAGAACTATGGCATAGGAAGATGGGTCATATCCATCACAGATATATTATGTTGCTAAGAGAGACCGTGACAAGTATTCAAGAGGCTAGTATAAATCATGATGATGTGTGCAGAGGGTGTGTGCTTGGAAAGGTTTCAAAAGTAGCATTTCCAGGGAATGATAGTAGAGCCAAGGATGTGCTAGATTTGATACATTTTGATATTTGTAGGCCATTTTCCACTAATTCTCTTACGGTTTATGATTATTTTGTGACCTTTATTAATGAATTCTATATGAAGACCTTTATTTACTTCTTGAAGACAAGATATGAAGTCTTTAGTCACTTTTAAGAGTTTAAGGCTCTTTTGGATAACTCATCAAGAAAGAAGATTAAGGCTCTCTGCATAGATAATTGGGGTAAGTATATCAAGAAAGCCTTAAAATATTTTTTCACTAAGGATGGAATCAAGAGAGAGTGGTAAACTCCATACAACCTTCAATAGAATGGGGTTTCATAATGAAATAATAAAACAATAGTAGTAGTACGGACCATGCTATATGATCAATACATGCCTAGATATCTTTGGGAAGAAGCATGTAAAAAAAATAAAATTACATTGAGAATAAGGTCTGGAACAAGGTGTTTGGAAAGATGATACCCATGGAGGCATTTACAGGAAATAAGTTAGGAGTCGAACATTTCAAGATTTTTGGCAATATCACTTATTGTCGCATTCCAAATGAGAAATAAACCAAGATAAATTTGACTACAGAGAAGGGTTATTCTATTGGTTAAAACAAAACACCCAAGGACTACATGATCTATATTCCAGGGAGTAGGAAAACCATCGTGAGATGGGACATTAATTTTCAAGAGGAGAAAGTCTTCAAGAGATCTCGTGATTTACCAGCAGTTGATCAAAGCCAATAAGCATAAGATCCAAGGGTTTAACAACAATCTAAGGCATAAGGCACATGTACAAGTATAATGACTAGTACAACTATAGGTGCAAAGGAGAGTTCACAAATAAGGGGTACGATCATGATGAGGATCTTGAAGCTCCACCCACTACGCTTGAAATAAGGAATCGAAAGGAGCTTCAGAAATTGAGAGATGCACATGAATAGGCTACACAAAATCAAGTGTAGTAGGATGTGATGGTGGAGGAGTACAACTCCATCATGTTGAATGATTTTTGGAGGGTGGTTCATAGATCGTTGGATAGGGTAGTGGTTGGTTCCCAATGGATCTATGAGATCAAGCATGCTGCAGATAGAAATATAGACAAGTTCAAAGCTAGGTTCATGGACAAGGGTTTCTCTTAGAAAGAGGGAATATATTATGAGGAGACATTTTCTCCCATGGCTAGGTATACTTCCATTATGGACATGATCTCATTTTCAGCACATATGCAATGTAAGATTCATCAAATGGATGTTAAGACAACATTCTTAAATAATCAACTCACATTCACTAACTCTACGTGCGTATGAAAACGCTCTTTATAAAGCAATAAAATGTAACTGTCTCCTGAAGTTTATGATAGCAGCCAGCACGTAGACCACTAAGGCCATGGATATAGGGTATGGCCATGTTGGAAAACGGATCTATGGAAGGTGGGCGCTTAAATTCAACTCCAGAACTTTGCACAGATGTCAATTAACCTCCGCAAGCTTGGAAACGGCCGTATGGATGTTTCTATGCCACGAAACAGAGTCCAGCCGACATAGAACTCCACAGTTGACTTCCACGTGGATGGCTTTGACCGCGGCTTTCCTTGACGAATTTCATTGAACTAATAGGACACGAACCATGTCCTTGTCATTCCTAGCCTGCCCATGTGGCTCGTTTCCTTCGTTGACACCTGTAACATTTATTTCCACAAAATAGCTGCGGAAAGTTGCAGCGGCTGCGGAAAGTGACAAGCTCAAGAAATTGCATGAACAAAATCTAAATCAAATAGAAAACACACAAACATAATTAAAAACCATGTTAGATACCCTTTTGCACATGATATTGACAATTTTGGAGGTTTAGATGAGTGAAAGAGATATGGAAAAGTGTATGGAAAAGAGGCAAATTCGGGACTCAACAAGAGTCATAGAAGAGGAGGCGTATATCAAACAACAATAGGGTTTTGAGACACATGGGATGGAAACCCATGTATGCAGGTTGAAAATAACACAATACAAGCTTAAGCAAGCTTCTAGGGAATGGTATGGTCATATTGAGAGCTACTTGCACAAGATGGGCTTAGTGAAGAGTGAGGCATATTGAAGCCTCTACTATCTTATAGTTAGAGGTGAACCACTCATTCTCGTTTCATATGTGGATACTCTATTTTTGGTTGGGTCACCATGTCTCATAGAATACTATAAGAGGGACTTAGTTACAGAGTTCAAGATGAAGGACTTGGGGTTGATGCACTATATTCTAGGACTCGAGGTGTGTCAGAAAGATGTAGAAATATCCCTTGGTCAAGGGAGAAATAATTTGGAGACCTTGAATAAAATTAGAATGGTGGATTGTAGACCCATGTCTCCACCTATGATAAAAAATTAGAGGAATATTTAATCATCAAAGCAAGAGGAAATGGACCCCACCTTATATAGAAAAATTATTGGTTCTCCCATGTATCTGGTCAACACAAGGATGGACATTTCCTTCATAATTTTTTGATCATTGGGTTTCATTGATGTCAACCCAAGCAGCACCAGGGGATACCCTGATCTTGCATGGGAATTTTGACCTACCAATTAATATATTCCAAGTCAAGGATATTTTTTATGGCTTCTTCTTGTCGAGATGTTTTCGTTGATATATGGCATGCCACGTAATTCTTCATGGTTTTAGAGATATTCATGTTTGAAGTTAGTAACCCCAGTTAGTGGGCTAAAACCCCAAGGGGTTGTGGCATGGGTCATTGAAAATTCAATAATTAATAATCTTTAAGCTCCTGAAATCCCTCCCACCTTCACTTGTTGAAGTCCCTCCCAACCTAAGAATTTATATAAATTGTGATCCTCATATCCTCCTCATGTTGGGATTTCGCTGCTCGGAATAGGTCATCGTGGAATTTGGGCTATAATTTTTTTTTCTATGAAGATTCAAAAGCTGAAATTTTAATGAGGTGAAGCCAAAATCCTAAGGAAGCTCCTGTAAAAATTTAAGATCATGGCGGGCAATATTTTCATAAATATGATCTATGTAAGTTAGGGTTTTTCAGGCTCCTGAATTTCATCTCAAAGAGGTGACCTTGATAAAATCATCATAACTCTCTCTTTGAGTATTAGATTGGAATTTTGTAAAATGTGATGGATAGTGCATAGACTTTGGTTTTCTCTATATTAATTTTAGAGTTGAATGAAGAAACAGGGACACGTGGCATGCCGTACAAGTTCACTCTACTAAACTAGTCCATAATTAGGTCACTGTGAGAGATTGGGCATAACCTTGTCTTAAAGAATCCAAATTGGGTTGGACCTGTGCCATTGGAAATAAGACTCAGAGGAATACTACAAGACTAAAAATAAGATATTGTGGATCTGAAATAACAGATATGCACCAGATTCAATATCGAGCTCCTAGAAGGAAAGAAAAATCTAGATCATGTGTTGTCAAGGGCTGCAAAGGACCCGAATTTCTAGGGAAGAAAAGCAAAGCAAGGTGCAGCAGAGGTAAGCTCCAGGTAAGTAAATTCTGTATATGCATGTCCATCTCTCAATTTCATTAGGTTCTTTGTATTCTAATTTTTTCTTTTTGTTTAGCACTAACAGATGCTATGCAAGATGAGGTAATTTTTGCTATTATCATGTCATGAGTATTTCCTTGAAGGATTTTTGCAGGTATTATATATTCATCAAGATAAGGCTCAATGAGTGATCTAATGCTCTGAAGAGTGAGAAAGGGTAGCATGAAAAGAGCAGCAATCAAGGTGCAGAACAACATCAAGAAGTTTACCACATGATGAAGTCCTCACGTGGGCAACACTGCATACAGTCATTGTAAAGGTATCATTGTACTGAGTCATTGTAAAAGAATGATTTTAAAATTTGTACAAGTGTCTATCTACCAAGAATTGAAGAGGCTGTGTTGGGAGGTCTAGGATCATCATTAGGTATTTATGTCATAGTTGGGGTTATGGTCTAGTGTGTCTTCTTCTTCTACATCATTCTATATCATTGTAAAGTGGACCATTTTCCCTGGTAAGGGAGTCCATTCTTATTTTATTCTTCTATAGGGTGGTAGGGTGGTGCTAGGTTGGTGCATGAAGTCACCAACAGTTTCAATCCTATGAAAAATTCATGGTGGTAGGGTGGTGCTAGGGTGAGTTTTCATTGGGTGTTGGCCCATCCATTCAATTGACTACTGAATAATCTTGGGCATTGGAGCGTCCATCCAGTGGGAGCTGGAGAAGAATTCTTTCTAGATTCTAGGAAGTTGGAGCTTTATTTTCAATTGGAGTTGAATATTAAATAATTATTAGAAAATCATTCAGGTTTTTTTCGTCCCAGAGGGGGTTTCCACCTTAAAAAATTGTATGCATTTGGGTTCATTTTGTTTTTTGCTATCATTGTACAAACACTAATAATAATTGAAGATTAAATAATGCTCTGAAAGATTAATAATAATATTAATTGAAAGGAATACCGATTCACCCCCCTCTCAGTATTTCCAACATAATCAACACTCTTAGTCAATTCATGGTGGAACCAAAGAGAGTGCATTGGACAACAAAAAAACATGTGTTGTGATATCTACAAGATATAGTTGATTATGGGTTGAAATATACTTAGGTTTATGGTGTCAGGTTGATGGAATATACTGATGCAAATTAAACATGTAATGCAGTGGACTAGAAAAGCACTTCAGGATGTTGCTTCAACATGGGATCATGTTATAGCATCATTTATCACCTCTATATACTTGATGACTAATACATTGGCCTTGGGCATCCCTTCCATTCATACTTGGTCTAAATTCTTAAGAAATAGTATTTTTAATTCCATATGAAACTCTGCCCAGAATTTTCCGTGTACAGACGCAGGTCCACTCATATTTGACCTGCGTATACAATTTAATACATATATACATGAATCCCTATTAATTGGGTGGGGTTTATAGGTTTTTCCTATAATTTAACGACCTCAACCTGTGGCCAAATTGTTTCCCAAATGAAAAAAATAATTTCAGGAAGTATAAATACACCTCAAGGGAATGGCCTAAGGGAGGAGAGAGAATGATTTTGATATTATAGCTTGTTAGATCCCTAATCAAGTATAATATTTACCTGTGCCTAATGCACTTCCCAAGTTCAGGAAACCCTTGTTTCCTTGTGATGATCAATCCCTCTTTATGTGACATCCTTTGTGCACCCTTTATGGAATAAGCTTTCTGAGGCTAGGGCTAGACAGATCTAGAGGATGGTTTTTCTTGGAGCCATGGTAGATCTCAGGTGATTTCTCCACTTTCTCTTTACATATTATCAATAAAAGAATTTTTTCCATGTTCTTGAAGTCTTTGTGTTATATGTCTCCTATACATGTTGAATGATCTTGTAATCATTTTATTTCATGTTGTTTTTATAAGATTATATATGATAACATGTTGAAATCTAGGATATATATGTTGTGCAACTAGTTTGTGTGCTTTGTCTTGATTGATTTGCAGGTTCTAAAGCACAAGGAGTAGCAGAGGGTTTGCACCCTGTGGGATCGACCCCAGACGTAGGACACATGGGTAGGGTCTTGTATCCTTAATTTTCTAGTTCAAGCATTATAACTCATAATTAGAGTGCTTCTTTTGATGATATATCTTCCGCTCTGTTAGTTCCTTCAACCCAGACCTTAGGGTAGTTTTTCCCGCAACAAAATTGGTGATTCTGTTGGGGATTACATCCATGTAATTCCTAGTTTGGGTTGTTTTACTCTATATTTTGGGTTCCCTAATATTTTGATCACTAGTTCAGTCTTGTAGGTTCTTTTCCCATCCAAGAATAAGTCGTGATCTTCTAGATCAGGCCTGGGTTTTTTTTTCTTTACTGCAATTTCTATACTCTATTTGGTGATTACAAAGTCGCGTATACCTTCTGATTTTTCATAAGGAACCCATGTATACGTGAGTTTATTTAGATAAAAACGTGTATACACACGCGTTTCACACAGTGGATCCGCGTATGCCCAGTAAAATTTGAAATATTGAATTTTGAAGCCCTATTAGTCTTTCCTACCTGTTGTTGGTCATCCCTATAAGATCTTCTAGGTGTCTGGATAGCGTTTCATTTGGATGTATGTTAGTTTCTTTCCTTTTTGTGTGAAAACCTAGTCAACCTAGGGTAGTTTTGCCCACAACCGATCATGGTTTGTCTCTTGGTACAACAAGAATCATAAGTAAAATGTGTTGAGCTTTCTAGAAGTAGAGTATATGGTAGCAAGCATGGCTGCATGTGAGTCCATATGGCTTCGTAAGCTGCTAATAGAACTATTTGTTTACGGGATGGAGTTGAACATTAGCCAATGTGATAATCAATGTTTCTTAAAGCTATTTGAGAATCCATTATTTCATGATCAGTCAAAATATATCAACATCATATACCATTTCATCAAGGACTATGTATAACATGGATCAATTTTACTACAGTATGTGCCTATAGATCAGTAGGTGTCATATATTCTGACGAAGGCCGTGAATAAAGGAAATTGTGTTTTATTCAAGGATAAGTTGTGTTTTGTGGAGAACGCCTTCCTAGAAAAGAGGTAGTGTTAAATATTGTTGCTCAGAAACTTGTTCTATCCTTGAGAGGTGTCATCGACAATAGGAAAACAAAGGAATTAATTATCTCCAATCCCATGAAATTTTTCCTAAGTTTCACCTAGGGAAAATGTCTTAATTAAGTAAATTAGTGATTTTTAAATATTTCATAAATTAAAACTTAGGGAAAAGTGGATAATTAACTAACATTAGTTGGCATAAGATTGATTTCCCTCCAGAATATTATCGAAAGTTTCTAAGATGATTTTAGTCATCAGTTGGATCAAGTAAATTTCTAACTGTGTCCATTCATTTGTGAATGAGAGATTATAAAGGTAATTGATGGGTAGCATTGGATATAATTAGAGTTGGATGAATTTCAATGACAGACCAAGAGGGTTTCAACAACAATGATTGAGGAAGAGTTTTGCAGGTTATTCTTCATCTAATTGTAGGTTTTAACCCTGTACAGAAATTATTTGCAAACAAATCTTCAAAAACGGAAAATAAACAATAGCGAGAGCATAAAACATAAAACATATATACACAGAGATTTTCCCATAGATCCCAAATCAAGACTACCAGCTTGATTTTTAATTATATTTCTTTTAGTGTTACAACACATATATATACATGCCAAAGCATTCATAAACCCCAATCCATTAACCCTAGATTAGAACATAACCGTAGTTCCTTTGACTAGATCTACAAAATACCAAGGGCCAAAAACCATCATGCCCTAAAACCCTATGCAAACCCATGCACAAAACCATGGGTGGGTCTGCCCACCGAAAAATAGGGTCCAAAAAAAATTTCTTGGGCCGCTACCCCAAACCCCAAACAGGGGGATTGTCATCCCCCTTGTGACCCCCTACTGCACCCAGTGTAACGTACAGGGGAGGCTATTGCCCCACATGTGTCCCCACCACGCGTGCAACTAATCGTGGAAAGAATATAACACATACCCAACATTCTACCACTTGTTGTTTTATTTCCATAGGGGACTACAAGAGAGCTTAGTCATTAGTCCAGCCCTACAACACCCATTGTTTCTCTACAACAAGAGAATTTTTTGAGTTCTCACAGACTTCATCAATGCATCTGGAACATTCTTCAAAGTGTCCACATTTACCAACAACACCCTTTTATCCTCAATCATATCTCTCACAAAGTGATATTGAACATTAATGTGCTTTGTGTTTGAATGATAAGCATGGTTCTTAGCCAAGAAAATTGCACTTTGGCTATCACAGTCTATCCTTATAGACTGCTGCACCAACCCCATACTTGAACACAATATTTGTAACCAAACTGCTTCCTTGATTGCATGAGTGGCTCCATGTATTCTTCCTCTGTAGTTGAAAGAGCCACTACAGACTGTCTTTTACTCATCCAACTGACTGTACCTCCAAATAGGCTAAACATATACCCACTTGTATATCTTCTTTGGTCCACATCTCCAGCCCAGTCTGCATAAAAAAAAACCACAGATGTCCAAAAATTTGTCCAATCCTGGTCTTCCCTGGTAGCACAAACCATAATCACTAGTGCCATGCAAATATCTGAAAAAACGCTTCACTATTTTCCAATGCTCCTTCCCTGCTTTTGACATAAACATGCTCAATACTCCCACTACATGTGCAATGTCTAGTCTAGTACATACCATTTCATACATCAGGCTACCCACTGCACTTGCATATGGAACACAGGACATATCCTCCTCTTCTTCTTGTGTATTGGGACATTTTTCAGCAGACAACTTTACACCTACAGGAATAGGAACTTTCACCGGTTTACTATCCTTCATATTGAAGCTATGCAATATAGTCTCAACATACTTCCTCTGGTTTAACCAAAGCTTCCTCTTTGTGAGATATCTCTTAATTTCCATGCCCAAAATATAGTTTGCAGCACCAAGATCCTTCATGTCGAATTTGGAGAACAATTGGGTCTTCAAATATTGGATAATTTCTTTGTCATTTCCAATAAACAACATATCATCCACATACAAGACCAAATAGATAACATGGTCACCAATTAATTTAAAATAAACACAATGATCTCTTTTCTTCTGGTGAAGCCAAGTCCCCATAAATAGGTATCAAATTTCTGATACCACATCCTTGGTGACTATTTTAACCCATATAGATACTTTTTTAACTTGCATAGAAGTTCTTTCTTACCCTTCACCATAAAGCCTTCGGTTTGCTTCATGTAGATCTCCTCTTCCAGATCCCCATGAAGAAATGTTTTCTTCACATCCATCTATTCTACCTCAAAATCGAATGCAGCAGCAACAAATAAAATTAATATAATAGGAGTAACCTTGGCAACAGGAGAAAAAATATCACTAAAATCAATTCTCGACACTTGGTAATAGCCTTTTTCTACCAACAAAGCTTTGTATTTCTCCACCTTGCCTTCTACATTCATCTTCCTCTTAAACACTCATTTTCTCCAAAATGGATTCCTTCCAGCCATCAACTCCACTAGATCCCATGCCTCATTTTTTAGCAAGGATGCCATTTCATCAACCATTGCCTCCTTCCATAGTTTTCCATCCTAGGAATCCACTGCCTCCCTGACAGTTATGGGATCATCATCAGTGATAGTTAAGAAAAAATTGAACAGAAAGCAGATGGACTATATCTTTCTGGCTGCCTTCTTTCCTGAACTGATCTTCTCACAGCTGGAGTTTGTGCCTCTTTCTCTACTGAGTCTTCTTTTGTTGTAGAGTCAGATTCATCCTCCTTTAGCTCGAAATCTATCTTCTTAGGTTCCTCTGGTAGGACTTCATGTTTAACAACATATTTCACCTCTCTAAACACCACATCTCAGCTGTACATGACCTTCTTTATTTCTGGGTTCCAAAGTTGTAACCTTTTAAACCATCCTTATACCCAATAAAGATGCACCTTTCATATTTATTATCCAACTTGGTCCTTTTCTCCTTTGGAACATGTACATATGCATCACATCCAAATACCCTCAGATGTGAAAGAGAGGGTTTCTTACCAGTCCATACCTCATGTGGATTTTTATCCTCCAACGATGATGAAGGTGATATGTTAACCAGGTAACATGCAGTCTCCATTGCCTTTGCCCATAATTCATTTCCTAACCCGGTACCACTGAGCATGCTTCTTGCCTTTTCCATCATCGTTATATTCATTCTTTCCGCAACTCCATTTTGTTGAGGTCTGTATGGATTAGTCTTATGTCATGCTATACCACACTTCTTACAAATCTCTTCAAATTCCTTCTTGCATAACTCTCCACCATTATCTATCCTCAGTACCTTTATCTTCTTCTTTGTCTAGTTTTCCACCAGAGCATTAAATTCTTTAAATTTGTCAAAGACTTAATATTTCTTCCTCAAGAAATATATCCATGTATTCCATGAGAAGTCATCTATGAATGAAACATAGTACACATAATTTCCCAGTGATGGAACTGACATAGGTCCAAACACATTATTGTGCACAAGCTCTAATATCCTGTTAGCACCAGAAGGAAAACTCACCCAATTTTTCTTCCGAATTACACAATGTTCACAGAAATTGAAATCCATAGACAAATTAGACATATCTTCTACCATACCATTTCCAAGCAGTATCTGAAGGCCCTTCTCTCCAATATGTCCAAGCCTTTGATTCCATAGGATGGTCTTTTCTCTAGAGACAGCTAGGCTTTCCGCTCCAGTTTCAGGAACCATAGAACTGTTGAACCCATCAATAAAAATGATACCCTGAAGCTTGTATAGAGTTCTAATCTGAACTCCCCACATTAATACTAGTTCTCCCTGAACCATCTTGCAGGTATCTTTCTTGAATACTTTTTTTACACCTGCATCATCCATCTTGCTTACAAAAATCAGATTTATGGGCAATGTAGGAATATGCATAACACCAGGAAGTGTTCTAATCCTTCCACCTTGTAGCTTCAACTTGAATTTTCCATGTCCATCAATTCTGGCCTTCCTATCATCCCCTAAGAAGACATCACCACCATCATAATTCTCATATTCGAAGAACCACTCCCTATGGGGAGTGAAGTGAAAGGATGCACTTGAGTCAATCAACCATGCCTCATGATCTACATGTGTATTTGAAGAAGAAGCCAAATACACATCCCCACCTTCATATAAGGTGGTTTTTGCATCTGCAGAAGGAGCATCGTAATATCCCTTTCCTTTCTATGGAGATTTATATCTGTAGTCCTTTTTGTAGTGCCCTTCCTTTCCACATTTCCAACACACCTTTACAAACTTTCCTAGAGATTTATATCTCCCTCTATATTTAGTTCTCCCACTTGAAAACTTATTTTTGTTTCTATTTTTGGAACTTCCTCATACAGATAAGGCATCTCCATTTTGGCCCTCCACATTTCTCCATCTCATTTCCTTCAACAATAAGGCTGAGACAATTTCATCAAAATTCAAGGTAGTTGCATTGCTACCTATTGAAATAACTAGATTTTACCACGAATATGGTAGAGAACACAAAAAACTGATGCACTTATCTTCATCTGAGATTTTAATATCAACAGATGACAACTGACTTACCATAGTATTGAAGGAATATCACTGAATCTCCATCCTTCATCATCAGGTTATACAACTTTTTCCGCAAGAACAATTTATTCATGAGAGACTTAGATTGGTACAAATTCCATAGCTTGTCCCACAAATTCTTCGCAGTAGATTCCCCAGATACATTCAAGAATACCGAATCTAAGATACACAACTGTATTGTGCTCTTTTCCTTCCAATACAACTTCTTCTAGTCTTCATCTAAAATTTTCATTGGTTTATTACCTGGATCTACCGCGATCCACTAATATTTATCCACCAATAGATCCTCCATCTTGAGCTTCCACAACTCAAAGCTTTGACCATCAAATTTATCGATCTCTATATTTCCATAGCTCGCCATCTTCTTTCACTGGAAGAATTGATCCCGCAGATCTCCCACTGAGCAAAGTCTACCACAGGCCCAAGCGAAAAACCCCTCAGCAACAAAGGTGTCCCCTTGAAGCCGAAACAACTTTGATACAAAATGTAGGTTTTAACCCTGTACAGAAATTATCTACAAACGAATCCTAAAAAATTGAAAATAAACAATAGCGAGAGAATAAAACATCAAACATATATACACAGATATTTTCCCCTAGATCCCAAATCGAGACTACTAGCTTGATTTTTCATTATATTCCTTTTAGTGTTACAACACATATATATACTTGTTGAAGCATTCATAAACCCCAATCCATTAACCTTGGATTAGAACATAACCGTAGTTACCTTGACTAGATCTACAAAATACCAGGGGCTGAAAACCATCATCCCCAAAACCATGTGCAAACCCATGCACAAAACCATGGGTGGGTCCACCCACCAAAAAATAGGGTCCAAAAAAATTTTCCCGGGGCACTGCCACGAACCCCAAACTTGGGGGCTGCCGCCTTCCCTGTCACCCCCCTGCTGCGCCCGCCACAACGTACAGGGGGAGCTATCGTGGAAAGAGTATAACACATACCCAACACTAAGAAGACTTCCAACTTCTGAATTTCAAGGGATTTTTGATGATCATATTACTATCTACAAAGAGGGTTCAATTATTTTCTAAAGGATGTGTGATTTTCCCATAAGAAGTGAAAATTTACATATTTTAGTACGTGAATTGCTGGAGGTAGTTCAAGTTTCCAAAAAATTTTATAAAGGCATGTGAGTTAGACAGTAAGCGGTGAATTTTTTTGAGGAGGATGTGCGAGTTGTCGAAGAGGAAATGTAATTTACAAAAGGAAAGTAATGGGGTTTTCCTAGTTCGATTTGATCAATAAATATGAAGACAAAAATTTGTCAGATCTTTTCCAGTGTCAAGCAATGAATTTATTTAATTTCTCAATAGTATATTTTTTGAAGATAATAATAAAACTATTAGACTAAAGACTAGTTTTCCCCACATTTGGGTTTTTCCATGGACATTTGCCCAAATATACTTGTGACAATTGTGTGACTGGTTTCTCATGTATTTCGTTGCAAATTATTTTGTGAATGGTGTTTTTCATGTTCTTAAATATTAATTTTAGTGAAATAATTATTTTTTTGTGTATAAATAATAGGAAATATTAACTAGGTTAATTGCACCTTCTGCGTAGCCATAAATTTGAAGGTTTCATCATAAATATTTAATCATTACTTTGTAAACTTGAATTCTTTGTTAAATGTGATAGAAGGCTATATTATTGAGTTCACAGTGGAACTAAATTAGTCACTTCTAAGAGTAAAGGAATAAATAAAGAAAAGGAGATCCCAAGGGGTTAGTGAAGGAAATCAAAATTGATTGGATATAATATTTTTGGCAGAATAAGTATATATTCCTTTTACTTCCATGGTCATGGAAACATAAGCACTTTTGTTATGATGAAATGGGATGAAACTAGTGTGAATAAATAAATAAGGGAGGAAGTTTCCATAGATAAAGTGTATACTTTGAAGAGGGTTAAATAGGGTTTAAAGTGGAATGAAATAATAAATAAGTTAAGTGATTAAACAAAATGTCAAAAGCTTACTAGAGAGAGAAAGTGGTGAAAACAAGTATTGATGGAGAAGAAAGTACATAAGTGCATCTAAAGAAGTTGAAAAGGTTGCAAAAATTATAAGGTAAAGTTTATTGGTGGTTTATATAATAGGTATTTGTATCTATAGAGTGTCCAAATAGAAAGCTAGATGGGGAATAAACATCTAGAGAGTTGGAGGAGCCAATGAGAGAAGCGAAGAACGTAGCTAACATGTTTAGTCATGTGGATTGGGGAAGATATAGTAGGAAGATTTGTTTTACAAACATGTATATTAGTTGATGGATAAGGGCATGATAATTAAACCACAGGAGGAAGAGGATATCAATAATATATTCTAGTTATTTGAGCAAGAAGAAGAATAATTAACATACATCGTATGACTTGAAGGTAGAAAAACTAGTTTGGAAAAATCACCACCACTTGTGAATCTATAGAAAACTAATGTAATTAATAATATTTCTTCTATTATTTATTTAAAATCATCTAGTAATAATGGTCCAAAGAATAGTAATGATGGAAAATTGAGTGTAGGTGGGAATATGGGTAGAATTGGAATTGCGTTAGTGAGATTTTCTTCTCAGTCAAGTGGAGAAACTAATATAGTTTGTGCAATTTTTCCATAAGGTTTAATTGTATTAAGTTATTAAACTTGTAGTATGGTTGGAGCAACAAACAATGCAACAATGCAGCTTCCTAAGTTCCTAGGGAAGGGTGACAATGATTTAAATTAAAATTGGTTATTGTGTGAATAATTTTGGAGAGTGAAGATGATCACAAATATAGATACTATTCTAGTAAAGTTCCAAACCATGTTGAGTGGGAAAGCTCTATAATGTTATATAAATTTAATATAGGTTGACCCCCAAGGAGTAGCCAAGAACTTGGATGAGGTGGAAAGTGTGATTTGTAACAATTAGTTGTGTTTTTCTAAAATATATTAAGTAAACAATTTTCAAGAGTGAGTGGGAATATTACCAATGCTTCCATTACCTAATCAACAAAATTTATTTTCCAATCCATGGTGCCTAGCACAAGGAGTGGTTCATTAAAATGACAAAAATACCACTAATGTAGAGAACTAGATCACTCATTTTGAGGCCTTTTCCTAATCTATGAAAAATGAGTTGATGAATAGATTCCTGAGAGAAATCAGGATTGGAGTTGTGATTATGGTATTGATTAATGAAACAACTAAGCGTACATGATTCTATTCATAGTTATTATCCTTGACAAAGCATATAAGGGAGATGAATCATGCCAAGCTATGAAGCTCATAAATATGGTGTATCATATTCATGCTACTGAGCCACATGAAAAATTCCCCTGAGATTTGAGGTTGCAACTCCTAACCCAGCCCCATCAATTACTAGGTTCCAAAACATTGTAATAGGTAAATTCTATCAAATATTTAGCCACCTCCTAGTTTTTCCCAAAGTTTCAAAAGTATGTTTTTATACTAACTTAAATTTCTTTATTTTATGAAGTAAGAAAGTATCTTATAATACAAAATAATTTTCCAAAAAGGTAATATTTCAACATGAATTATTACTTAATTTATCAATTTTCATGCTTATAGGTTATTCCTATTTTGAGTTTAAAGAGAGTTATATTTTTACATCATGTTAAAAAAAAGTTCTTTAAATAAAAGCATGTCAATCACTACTACATTTTCACCCATGATTTGTGTTGTTAGAACTAGCTATCTACCTAGACTCATGAGGAGACTATAATAGTTAATGCATGATTTATATTATAAGTAATATTTAATATTATCAAATTTCTCTTTAACCTAGCAAAGAAGCTTGGAATGAGGTTTTATTCTATGAGGAGGTTATTAAGAAATTTAGAGAATATACAAGAAATGCCTTATTAAAATGATGTATTATTATAATTTTTATTTTATTTTGATAATTTTACACATAATGGAAGTTGGATTTATCTTTGGTGGTTGGTCAGAATATTTGTTATCTTTTCCACCTAGGTTTTGTTGAGAAATCTATAGGGCAATAGTTAAGATGATTTCTCTTTCTATGATAATTTTTTGTGATGTCTTTTTATTTTTCTTACTTATTAGCTTCTTCACTTATTATTATGTTTGTATATCATCAAACAAATACCAAAACAAGAAGAGTAGTAGTACACAAGAACACAAAATGTAGGCTACAAGTTGGGGCGAAAACCTCTCCACTTGAGAGGAAAACCCACAAATCCTCTTCTCTTCTTATAGATTCTTCAATTGATAAATTTAAAGACCTTTAGACCAAGACCAAGTTCAAACTTTCTTGATGATGTGATTCCTTTTTCCAAGTAAAACCCAATGAAATATCTTCCAACAACACAACTTTGATCTCCAGCTTCAGAATTTCGGCCTCTACTACAGGTATGAAATTTTCGCCCCCCTGAAACTGCTATTGTATCCACACATGTGAGAGAAATTAGCCTTCCAAGGCCTCCAAAAAACTTTGCTTTCCTTGATTCCTTGTCTAGGGCTAGTAGGTTACCTATTAGATCCTTATTCCAACAACTTTGATCCTCTTCCAGTAGGTAGAGAATTTCGACCTTCAAGAAACTAACGCTATCTTTCCTTCTTTGCACATGTGAGAGAGAATTAGTCTAGAAATAGTATTTCTTCATCCTATTCCTTATTCATTGGCCTTCTTATTCTTCTCCTTCACTTGAATGAGTGAGTCATGAATGCGTTTCAAGGAGGTTGAGTTCCCTCCTTTATATAGCCTTCTTAATGTGGATGTGGCTCCTCAAAATAAGTTGATTTCTTAGCTTCCAGGCTGAATTGGTCTTAAAGGGTGTTTTGACACTTCTAATGAAAAAAGTAATTTTATTTACAAGTTACAATGTGCTTGATGTGGTTTTCAACTCATGAAAATGACTCTTTTGACTTCTTTACCTAGGAAAAACCCTAGAAGCACTCAATGGGTGCTTGAATTTTAAAATAAAATACCTTAAGAATGAAACCCATGCTAAAAAATAAAAATAAATTTTTTTCTTTCATATTACAAAATACAAGAATCAAAAGTACATTTAATATTTATGAAGACCAAACCTAGTTACATATGTTTCAACACTCCTTCTTAACTAGGGAGGTATTCATAAATGGTACATGGAAATTCTCAATCTGAAGATATCTCATAAGAAGTGTCAGATAGAAAAGCCTTGATTAACCACTACATCTCTCCACAAGAATGGAGCACAATGTTGGAGATACCAATTATTTATAGACACCATGTGTTAGCCCCCTATGAATTTTTGACAAGAAAAAAGGGGGCTAAATTGTTTGTTGAAGCCTTCAAGGAATGCATTTCTCCTGAAAACACATCATCCTTGAAAGCCTCTTCATGCGCTCTGCCCTTTGATGATTTTCCACTACTGTTTCCAAGTCAATAAGCCTCTCTATTGTGAAAATAATGCCCAAAGGCCTTTCCCCTTTATTTCATCCTCACTTAGCCTCTATTTCCCTCTCCTCTTCCCTCCCCTAGTTCCTCTAAATCATCCCAAAATCCCCTCTAAACCCTACACACACCCCTTGTTTGGTTTAATAACCCTTTCTTCCCTCTACTGCTACCCCTTTCTGGCCTCAAATTGCATTAAAAAGGGGTTGAAAAACCATATTTTAACATATATCAGGCTAGCACCTTCGGCCTAGCCCCAAAGCCATTTTCCCCCACATGACCTGGGCTCTAGAACCAGGCACTAGCCCGTAAAGCGCCTATCGCAATTGGATAAATAAGTCTCGGGAGGGCTACCCACCATCGATTTCCCATAATCCAATGGTCATCGCAAGCCCCAATTCTCTCGCGTTCTCTATTCATTCCCCGATCACTTCAAAACCGTCGATCTGATCCACAGATCGACGGCCCATATTTCATCCTCCTCGGTGGTCCCCGTGGACAGTCACTGTTCGAAACCGGTGGTTTCTATTACTCTACCTTTGGAAGGAGGGCGGTATTTTCCATTCGGTAGCAATTAGCGCCACCAGTCAACACGTGGCTTCATGCGGTTTCCAATACCATTCTCATCACACGTTAAAGTTCAACTGCGGCCCAACGCGATATGTGCGTATGCCGTCCGATCTGGGGTGGGAAATCTAATGGTAATCATGTCCCAAAGATGCACAGGGGATAATCCAAGGCAAACAGAACCCCTGGCCCACCATCATTTTCCCTTCGATGCACTTGCAACCGTCGATCTCCTCCTGAGATCGGACGGTCCGGATTGATCATCGCCCCATGCAATGATCGAACGATTCGCGTATTCCTCCGCATGTTCCGCCACCTGTCCTCCAGTCCTCCATTACATCCGCCCACCCCATGCATGGACTTCTTAACATGTTTTCGTGTTTTGCAGGGTTATAGGCGATGAAAACTGCCACTGTTCACTGTCACTATTCCAGTGACATAGAGTGCAGAGAAGGCCATTATTCGAGCCTGATATTGCAGGAAAATGTTTGGGAAGGTTTATACAAGAAATATTTCATCAAATTACAAGGTTCGACTCTATAAAACCTTCCCAGCATCATTTAAAGTTCCAATTTCACAGACAGAGACAATCATGGAACGACAAAGAAGATTAGTAAAAAGCAGAGAGTTTAAGGCCTGTAATTGAAAATTTTGAGCCTTAATCCAATAATTTAAAGGCAAGGTACCAGATCGAAGACCTCATGAATCATGTGGAAGGTCTAGTACGCAGAAAACAACGTCATCAAGGTAGTGCACATCAACAAAATGTCTCCCCCTGAGAAAGGACACAATACTCATTATTTTTTCAGTCTACATTGTGTCCATGAGAATATTTCCTCCCTGACAGTAGTCCTAATGCTACCAGTGCATTAGTTAGGTGGTATGGCAGAACTCACAGTCTTTTATCCACCTTGGTTTATTCACCAGAGCATTGCAGAAGTACTACAGAAAGTACGTCAAAGACATACCTGGAGTAAATTGCAGCCTAACAAAGACCACTCTTTCATACAAAGAGTATTGAAGATAAATACTTAGAATTTAAAACAGAATGGGGCCTCGGCCCTCTTCCTCTTCTGAGTTTTAATGCTACATTTAGTTTTTCATCTACCTCCTCTGCCTCTCCTTCGGCTATAAAATTCATGAATAAACTCATTGTAAGGGTTGTTAATCGGATGTCTTTGAATGGCAAGATATTTCTCTTGAGACGTAGTTCTCTGTGTAAAGTTGTAAGATAGGCTGAGGAAGTTTTTTTCAGACTGAATATCAAGTTGTTGGCAATGTTGTACATGACTGGTGTTGCTCTTTAATATGACAAGCACATTTCTTTGGATCCTGATTTAAAGCAGTAGTGATGTTTTTCCGTCTTTGTCTATGTTTTCTTTTTTAGTTCATTACATTTCATTTCTTCTGGCACGCATCATGAATATGACATAGGATTTACTCTTGTTAGGTACCCTATGTTTCTGCCCCCCCTGCCTTAAATGTTTTCTACTGAATGTGTTATCTGAGGACTGATTTCAAACTAATTTAACCAGTGTAGTGGTCAAACATATGCTGCTAGCTGAAGTATGAATTGATGAATCTGTTCTTAGATGTTATTGTTAGGATTTAATTGAATGAATTGAGGTACTGGGAATTTAGAACTCTGTCTCTGTCTCGCTAGGGTCCTTTTCAATCAATTGAAACCTTTCCAAGATCCCTTAAGTTGAAGGCCGAAGCATTGAGAGTTCAAAGTCTCTCTCTGATCTCAGGTTTTCACCTTTATGTTCTAAATTTTTAATGTTTCCTTGCCTGAAGAGTTAACATTTTAGGACTTGGATCACAGGTTGTCCAACGGCATGTCCTATCCCTAGATCTAATTTTTGAAAGGTCACCTTGGAGGTTTTCTTGTTTTCACCTTCTCTCTTCTCCTTTCATGCCACACTATCATCTTTAAGATCCAATGCTTTAGATGACTAGCCCAACTGAAAGCCTACATACTGAATAGCAAGTAAACCCTTTCCTAACTCCATTTCCCAATGGTCCTAAGCGCTCTTTGAAATTTCTCCTCCTTTGTCTAGAATCCTCTTTATACAGCCTTATCTTATATTGAACCCTTCTTTCCAGATTCCCAAAAACCAAACAAAAATAAAAAAAACAAACCCCATGCCTATAACTAGCCTAATATATTAAATTTTTAGCTTCAAAGACATAAAACCTTTGCTTATATAGAGAGATCCCTCTCTGGACCTAGGAGGGCTAGATCCTAAGGTCTAAAAGTGGTTTTGATGTTGTCTCATATTTTGGTCTTGCTAATCTGGCCAAAACATGGGAACCCCTAACATAATGGCGGCTCCGCTAGGGAAGTTTCTGAGTATTTTCCATCTACTACATCACAAGAGCCTCAGAAAGCCAAGAATCTCTGGTTAGGTTGGCAGTGAAACACTTCCACTTGCAATTCGCTTTGTGCACCACTTGTTTTGTTTCTCCCACACTCTTAGACAGAGTCTGGAAAGGGCCAGATAGCCTCCAGATCTCACTCTCTTTCAGAGGTGAAATATCTGGTAAAATCCCTCCCAGTCCATCTCTGGTTAGAGTTTGCTGTGTTTTCAGGATATCCTTGGAAGGGGACATTACATAAGCACTATGGTGGACAGTGTACTTCCTAGAAACATCCTAAACCCTCCACTTGGCGACTCCATAATTCCTTAAAGATCAAAGACTCCACTGGGAGACCAGCCTCCATAACAACATCAACCATAATAGAAGTAGTAAGTAGGATTAAGTTTCTTGATTCAAAAACAACATTCTAGCTTCAAGAACTGTTCACACAAGAGCTTATCCTAACCCAAACCCACCTGGAGTAGTTGATAATCTTGAGAGCATCCTCAAGAAATCTCCTGCACCTAAAAGACCAACTGTTTCTAGACACATCCATAGAGCTAACTCCGCACCAGAAGATTTCACAGCTCTATCAGACATTCTATCTGACCTAGACTCTCAAAACAGTTTACCTAGAACTAGGTCATTCAATGCTCTAGACCAGTTAGACCTTGAGCTTCCTGGTTCACCACCCCAAAGTGGTAAACACATTAGGAACAGAGAGACCCCTCCATTTACACCTCCTGATATTCACTTCATTCAAAAATTGGGACTCAGTCATCCTAAATCAGCTCAACAGACTTCTGTTGGTCCTAATATCCTTGTCATCCATATACCAGCTGCTCAAGACAACCCTTTACCTCATCAAAATACCATCATGGCAGCTTGGTATGCACCTCTAGTTTTACCCCAAACTCTAGTACCCCTGCCCAATGATTATCAATCAAAGATCACACACTTCACTGCAAAGGAGTCTATCATAGCTTAGCACCATGTAGACAGGATGGAAGACTCTTTTGACTACATGGAGATAGATGATGATACAGTCAAAATGAGAATCTTTGTCCAGAGCTTAGGAGGTGATGTGAAGAAATGGTTTAAGGGCCTGCCTCCTAATAACATACAAGATCTACCCACCTTATACCAGACCTTCTTAAATAAATGGGAAGATAAGGCCAACCCTCTCCAAATCTTAGCAGAATACAAGAACCTGAAAAGGAACGTAGGAAAGAGTGTCCATGACTACTCTACAAGGTTCAACAGCATTTATAACGCTCTTCCTCCACACATGAAACCTCCCCAAGGTATGGCTATAGTGAAATATCTTGAAGGCTTTGATGCTGACATGGCCTACTAGCTTAGGGAGAGAGATTAAAATACATTGGAAGACATGCAAAAGGGAGTAGTGAGTGTAGAGGCTAATCTGATTGAGAAAAAGGCAAGATTGAGAGCTAAGAAGAGGGTAACATATAGAGATGACATTGTAGCTTCCACATCTAACCCCAATTATGACTATCTATCTAAAAACATGGAAAAGCTACAGAAAATGATGGAAAAAATGGTTGTCATAGTTAGTAATCAGAACAGAAACCAAAATCATAACCAGAACCAGAACTTTAGAAGGAACAATACCACTCCCAACAGACAAAGAGAATCAGATCAACAAGTTATACCCCCATTTCAAGAGAACTTCCTTGATGAGGATGAGGGGATAATAAAAGAGTCTGAGGAGAACATAATAAATATGTTTGAAATAGATAACTCAATCCACAACTGTTCCTCAGAGGAAGATCAGCCCTCACCCTCATATTGCGATGAGGAAGGATTAGAATCTGAGGATTACAGGTTAGGGTTTGAAAATTCCATCATGCAGGTCAAAGAACAGTATGAACTTAGGAGCAAACAGAGCTTAGAAAATTCCAAACCCCAAGCTTCTGAATTTACCATCAAGAAAAGGTCTGAGAAAACCTCGAAAGTAACTGTTGAAAGTAACAAATCAAAAGCTCAGAGTTCTGAGAAGAACAAATAAAAAGACAACCAAAACACTAATAAACGAATTCAACCAACTAGCAGCACTAGCAATTCAGTTAGTGCTCCTGATAAAACAGTTCCTAATCCTGTACATAGTGAATATCAGCACACTGATTCTGCCACCAAGGTGGTGGCTAACAAAACAGAGTTGAATATTCCAAAGAGTCAGTCCACTTTCAATTTGGAGAGTGAGATTGCGAAAATTAAGATCTCTGTCCCACTCTCGGAGTTGGCCACCCAGGATGTATATAAAGGCCAAATTTTGAAAGCTTTAAACCTAGGGGAAAACAGTGACATTGTCAATCTGAGTGATGATCAACCAGCCCTCCTTTTCAGACCAAAGATAGAGGGGAAGTTTCAGGAAGGGGTAATACCTCCTTTTTATATCAGTCTCAATATCCATGATAAGATCCTTCACAATGAAATGCATGACTATGGGGCCTCACACAACTTAATGCCTAAAGTATTCATGGAAAGATTAGGCCTAGAGATAACCCGTCCCTATAAAGACCTCTATTCATTTGATTCTAGCAGAGTAAAGTGTCTTGGCCTGATCAAAGACCTGTGTGTGAACCTGACTCAAATTATAGCCAAGTGTATGGTCATGGATGTTGTAGTGGCAGATGTGCCACCCAAGTATGGCATGTTTCTATCAAGGTCATGGGGAGCCAAGCTGCAGGGTACAATGCAGATGGACGGTGCATATGCCACAATCCCTATCGTTAGCCAGCTTAGGAGACTGTATAGAGAAGCACAAATTAAATTCCTGGTCAGTAGCCCTGAAAAGCTTGAAAATTCTCCCCTGTACTCTGTACACACAGATCTGGACTCCTTTATCCTTTGCAATGATGATTCCTTGGGAGGACCGGAACTAGAGAACAGAGATATGAAACATGAGATAGCGCCCATAGATTTCAACATAACAATGGCTCTAGACTCAGAATAAAATGAGGTGGAGACCTGTGGACAATGCACTGAAAACAAAACTTTGAGTAAACAAGAAGCAGAATGTAAACAGTTGGTTAGTCACCCCTTACAAACTCACGCACCACACGAAGAACGAAACGATGATAAACCTGAGAAATAAACCTTATGGGAGATGAATTTTGATGGGTCGTGCACCATGAGGACTATAGGAGCAGGAGTGTGGTTACATAACACAGAGAGTCATGCCTTCAACTTGAACTTCAAATGTACAAATAATATCGCAGAGTATGAGGCTCTTATCCTGGGCTTGAATCTATTGAAAAAATTAGGAGCCCGTAGGATAGTTGTACCTGGAGACTCTAAGTTGATCATAAAACAAGTAAATGGTGAGTATACAGTGAAACACCCTAGGCTGAGAGCGTACAGGAATGACGCTATTGATTCATTGAAAACCTTTGTAGAATACAAACTGATGTTTGTCCCTAGCAGTCGGAATGTAATTGCAAATGGATTAGCTTGTATATCTAGTTCACATCACAAGTCTCCCAGTGATCAACAAATCATCATTCAGACAAAGTTTAGACCTGCAGTACTTGATAATGAGAAATATTGGCAGGTTTTTAAAGGAGATAAGCAGATTGAGGATTTCCTGATAGGAAGGAATGAGTTTGAATTTTTCGATTCAGACTCTAAGTCAAATGACAGCTTCCTCAATGAAGAACCCTCAGAGTCCTCAGATGAGGAAGAACCACCCTGTAACATGGAAATAAACACTTTAAATGAATAGATTGGAAATCCAACCGAAGAACGTAACAACGCAGATAATGAGGAAATAGAAGTGCTACAAGCAAAGGATAAGAACATACCCCTAGGACTAGCACCTTTAGAAGATCTTTTCAACTTCGATGATGTAGCGAAAAATCCCACCATAGAACACTCAAACTCTGATGTCTAGGAATGCAACATAGGCATAGAAGATAAGCCCAAGATGATCAAATTGGCTAAGTCCTTACCTACAAACCTGAAGAAGAAATATACTGACTTATTCAAGGAATTTATTGATGTGTTTTCCTGGAGCTATGAGGACTTAAAGGCCTATGACACAAACATTATACAACACAAAATACCTTTGAAAGAGAACCAGAAACCCTCCAGACAAAAACTTCGTAGAATAAACCCAAAACAATTGCCTGCAGTTGAAAAGGAGATCAAAAGAATGTACAAAGCAGGAATAATAGTGCCTGTGAGGTTCTCTAATTGGGTCTCGAACCATGTAGATGTGAGGAAGAAAACAGGTGAGATCAGACTGTGCATAGATTTCAGGAACCTTAACAGAGCCTCACTTAAGGACAATTACCCTTTACCAAAAATGGAACACATTCTTCAGAGAGTAGTAGGCTCAAAAAGGATCTCCCTGTTAGATGGTTTTTCAGGTTACAACCAAGTTTTAGTACTCCCAGAAGATCAACTCAAAACTGCTTTCACCACTCCATGGGGCACTTTTATGTATGTAAAAATGCCCTTTGGACTGATGAATGCTGGTGTGACCTTCCAGCGAGTGATGGACATAGATTTTTCGGATGAAGTAGGGCACTTAATTGTCATCTATCTGGATGACATAACAGTCTATTCGAAGACTGATGAAGAGCACCTAAAACATCTGAGAAGAGTTTTTGAAAAATGTAGGAAGTTCTGTCAGTCATTGAATCCTAAAAAGACTGTATTTGGGCTGCAAGAAGGTAAGCTTCTCGGCCACATTATATCTGAGAAGGGAATTAGGATAGACCCACAGAGAGTTGAGGGAATACTATAGATCACACACCTAAGAAACATCAAAGAGTTACAGTCCTTTATTGGGAAAATCAACTTCCTAAGGAGGTTTATTCCCAACTTAGCTGAACACCTCAGGAATATGACCAACATGCTAAAGAAGGGTGTATGAGTTAAATGGACTATTGAGGCTAACAAATCTTTTGAATCAGTTAAACTTTCACTCACCTGGGCTCCTATCCCAGTCAACCTAGATTTCTCAAAAGATTTCCTGATATTTTCATTTGCCTCCGAGCATACAGTGGCTGCAGTTCTGTTGTAGAAAAATCTAGAGGGAATGGAACAACCCATTGCTTTCTTCAGCAGAGCTTTGAGAGATGCACCCTTGAAATATAACATAATGGAAAAATAGGCCTATGCCTTGGTAAAGGCCTTGAAAGACTTCCGGGTGTACATACTACATTCTCACACCATAGCCTACGTGCCTAACATAGTGGTTAAAGAAATTCTGCCCCAAGACCTAGATGGAAAGAGGGGAAAATGGATTGTTGTAATCTTAGAGTATGACCTTGAGATAAAACCCACAAGACTAATCAAAGGTCAGGGCCTAGCTCAACTAATGGCTGAAACAAATTTACAAGCCCTTGACATAAACATGGTAGATGCCCTGGACGAGCAAGAAGGATTTCCCGATCCCACTGTTGAGGAGAAGTTTTAGAGCTCTCCTTGGTATTCTGACATTTTGTACATGCTCAAAAACCTCAATGCCCCTCCTAAACTATCAAAAACTAAGGCCAGATTCCTAAAGCTAAAAGACAGAAACTATTTCATACTGAATGAATGTTTATACTGGAAAAATACAAATGGCCTATTGCTTAAATGTTTTCCTGAAACTGAGGCGGAGAGGATTAAATAGGAATTCCATGTAGGAGAGTGTGGAGGCCACATGAGCTGGAAAGCCACTACTAAAAAAATACTCAGAGTTGGCTATTATTTTCCTACACTCTTCAATGACATCCACAAGATGATAATTGCCTGCCATAAATGCCAGATTTTCGAAGGCAAAAGAAAGCTCCTCCCTCTACCTTTACAACCCATCACTGTTGAAGGTCCCTTTATGAAATGGGGCCTAGATTTCATAGGAGAAATACACCCTACCTCCTCTTCACAACACAAGTGGATCCTAACAGCCACAGACTACTTCACTAAGTGGATAGAGGCCATACCTTCTAGGAATGCCATAGATTCTGTCATCATTAAGTTCCTAGAAGACCACATCCTCTCTAGGTTTGGCTACCCAAGAAAAATAATCATTGATAATGCTGTTGCTTTTGGATCCAAGAAAATGGTGGATTTTTGTCACAGGTATCAAATAGCACTCGGTCATTCAAATGCTTATTACCCACAAGGTAATGGGTTAGCTGAATCATCAAACAAGAGCTTGGTGACCATTATCAAAAAACTGCTTGAAGAGAATAATAAGTCGTGGCATAACAATTTAGTGCATGCTTTGTGGGCTGACAGGCTTACAACAAAGAAATCCATTGGCATGTCACCATATCAGCTTGTCTATGGAATAGAAGCAGTGTTTCCTACCAGCCTTGGGGTACCAGTGATCCAACTTGTCCAAGAGATATAGACAGAAGAAGACAGCATGGTGAGGAGGATAGACCAAAAAATTCATCTCCAGCAAACAAGAGAAGAGGTTTATAACATAGCTCTGAAAGTTCAGGAAAATATAAAGAAGTTGTTCGACAATAGAACCAAGGCTTATGACTTCAAAGTTGGAGATAAATTTATGAAGTGGGAATCAAGGAGAGAAGACAAAGGAAAGCACGACAAGTCTGACAGTTTGTGGCAAGGTCCATACATCATCCAGGCCACTGTGGGTCCAAATGCCTTTTTTCTACAGGAGCTAGATGGTACAGAGATGTTTGGGGGTCCTATCAATGGCAGGGTGCTCAAACATTACTACTGCTGATTTCCAATTTACAATTTTCATTTCCATTGTACATACCATCGCAGTGTATTGTTTTCAAGAAAAAGAGAAAATGTTTCAAAAAACAGAGGAAAAGAGAGGTTCCGACATGCTCAAAACATGAACCTCTAGAGTACAAATATTGGCTCTAACATTATCAAAACCTAAGCCAAAGGAAGTGAATACATCTAGTTCTAACATGCCCAAAATCTTAACCAACAAATAAGGAAGAATGATCAGCTCTAACAAGCCCAAAACTAGAGCTGAAATGAAGAAAAGAAAGTGACTCCAACAAGCTCAAAAATTTAGTCACAAAGAAAAGAAGGATGCTTCAAAGTTTCATATTTCAAGCCTTCAAGATTTTTTTTTTCGATTTCTGCAATTTCAGTCCATGTGCAGTTGTCTTTATGCCTTGGATCCACAGCAAACTAGATTGTCTAATCCTAGTTTGACTATTTTTAAATTTCTGTTGTAGAATGTAGAGAAGAAATCTGTTGGATAGTTTAATCCCATAAGATATTAGATTAGGTAGGGGAATATATGAGGCCAACAGTTTAATCTGGTCTCATGGAGTAATAAGGGGAGAAATAGAATAGGTTTATTTTCCTGTTTATAAAAAATAAATGATGTAAAGGGTCTGCTAGTCCAAATGCACCCTGGAAGAAAAAAATGCTAGGATTGTAGGATGGGTAGGTAGATTGTTTGGGAGAAATTTTCTGCTAATTTGATGTCTTCATGACCTGTGGCAGCTGATCCAAGAAATAAAATGGATGTGTCAAGTACCAGGCATCTGGCCTACTCCAAAGATCACATTCTGAATTCTTGACTCCTTCAAGAAGAAGCCATCCCCATGTGGAGCCACTGTTAGCCCCCTATGAATTTTTGACAAGAAAATAGGGGACTAAATTGTTTGTTGAAGCCTTCAAGGAATGAATTTCTCCTGAAAACACATCATCCTTGAAATCCTCTTCATGCCCTCTTCCCTTTGATGATTTTCCACTATTTTTTCCAAGTCAATAAGCCTCTCTATTGTGAAAAGAATGCCCAAAGGCCTTTCCCCTTTATTTCATCCTCACTTAGCCTCTGTTTCCCTCTCCTCTTCCCTCCCCTAGTTCCTCTAAATCATCCCAAAATCCCCTCTCAACCTTACACACACCCCTTGTTTGTTTTAATAACCCTTTATTCCCTCTACCGCCACCCCTTTCTGGCCTCAAATTGCATTAAAAAGGGGCTGAAAACCCATATTTTAACATATATCAGGCTAGCCCCTTCGGCCCAGCCCCAAAGTCATTTTCCCCCACATGACCTAGGCTCTAGAACTAAGCACTATCCCATAAAGCGCCTATCACAATTGGATAAATAAGTCTTGGGAGCACTACCCACCGTCGATTTCCTATAATCCAATGGTCGTCGCAAGCCCCAATGCTCTCGCGTTCTCCGTTCATTCCCCGATCACTTCACAACCATCAATCTGATCCACAGATCGACGGCCCATATTTCATCTTCCCTAGTGGTCCTCACGGAAATTTAATATACGAAACCGGTGGTTTCTATCGCACCTCCTTTGGAAGGAGGGAGGTATTTTCCATTCAGCAGCGATTAGCACCACCAGTCGACATGTGGCTTCAGGCGGTTTCCAATACTATTCTCATCGCGCGTTAAAGTTTGACTGCGGACCTGGCATGATATTTGCGTACACCATCTAATCTGGGGCAGGCTATCCAATGGTAATCGCATCCCAAATATGCACAGGGGATAATCCAAGGCAAACAGAACCCCTGGCCCACCATCAGTCGCCCTCTGATGCGCTTGCAGCCGTCGATCTCCTCCTGAGATCGGACAGTCTAGATTGATCATCGCCCCATGCAATGATCAAACGATCCACGTATTCCTCCGCATGTTCTGCCACCTGTCTTCCAGTCCTCGATTACATCTGCCCACCCCATGCATGGACTTCTTAACATGTTTTCGTGTTTTGCAGGGTTACAGGCGGTGAAAACCGCCACTGTTCACAGTCACTATTCCAGTGACATAGAGCGCAGAGAAGGCCATTGTTCGAGCCTGATATTGTAGGAAAATGTTTGGGAAGGTTTCTACAGGAAATATTTCATCAAAGTACGAGGTTCGACTCTATAAAATCTCCCCAACATCATTTAAAGTTCCAATTTCGCAGACAGAGACAATCATGGAATGGCAGAGAAGATCAGTAAAAAGAAGAGAGTTTAAGGCCTATAATTGAATATTTTGAGCCATAATCCAATAATTTAAAGGAAAGGTACCAGATCGAAGACCTCATGAATCATGTGGAAGGTCTAGTATGCAGAAAACAACATCATCAAGGTAGTGCACATCAGAAAAATGTCTCCCCCTGAGAAAGGACACAGTACTCATTATTGTTTCAGTCTACATTGTTTCCATGAGAAGTTTTCCTCCCTGACAACAGTCCTAATGCTACCAGTGCATTAGTTAGGTGGTATGGAAAACCTCACAGTCTTTTATCCACCTTGGTTTATTCACCAGAGCATTGCAGAAGTACTGCAGCAAGTACGTCAAAGACATACCTGGAGTAAATTTCAGCCTGACAAAGACCACTCTTTCATCCAAAGAGTACTGAAGATAAATGCTCATAATTTAAAACATTATGGGGCCTCGGCCCTCTTCCTCTTCTGAGTTTTAATGCTACATTTATTTTTTCATCTACCTCCTCTGCCTCTCCTTCAGCTATAAAATTCATGAATAAACTCATTGTAAGGGTTGTTGATCAGATATCTGTGAATGGCAAGCTGTTTCTCTTGAGACGTAGTTCTCTGTGTAAAGTTGTAAGATAGGCTGAGGAAGATGTTTTTAGACTAAATATCAAGCTTTTGGCAATGTTGTACATGACTGGTGTTGCTCTTTAATATGACAAGCACATTTCTTTGGATCCTGATTTAAAGCAGCGATGATGTTTTTCCATCTTTGTCTATGTTTTCCTTTTTAGTTCATTACATTTCATTTCTTCTAGCACGCATCAGAAATCTGACATAGGATTTACCCTTGTTAGGTACCCTATGTTTATGCTCTCCCTACCTTCAATTTTTTCTGCTAAATGTGTTATCTGAGGACTGATTTCAAACTAATTTAACCAGTGTAGTGGTCAAACATATGCTGCTAGTTGATGTATGAATTGATGAATCTGTTCTTAGATGTTCTTCTTAGGCTTTAATTGAATGAATTGAGGTACTGAGAGTTTATAACTCTGTCTCTATCTCGCTAGGGTCCTTTTCAATCAATTGAAACCTTTCCAAGATCCCTTAAGTTGAATGCTGAAGCATTGAGAGTTCAAAGTCTCTCTCTGATCTTAGGTTTTCACCTTTGTGTTCTAAATTTTTAATGTTTCCTTTCCTGAAGAGTTAACCTTTTAGGACTTGGATCATAGGTTGTCCAACGGCATGTCCTGTCCCTGGATCTAATTTCTGAAAGGTCACCTTGGAGGTTTTCTTGTTTTCACCTTCTCTCTTCTCCTTTCATGCCACACTATCGTCTTTAAGATCCAACGCTTTAGATGACTAGTCCAACTGAAAGCCTGCATATTGAATAGCAAGTAAACCCTTTCCTGACTCCATTGCCCAATGGTCCTAAGCACTCTCCGAAATTTCTCCTCCTTTGTCTATAATCCTCTTTATACAGCCTTGTCTTATACTGAACCCTTCTTTCCAAATTCCCAACAACCAAACAAAAATCAAACAAACAAACCCCGTGCCTATAACTAGCCTAATATCTTAACTTTTGAGCTTCAAAGACATAAAACCTCTCCTTATATAGAGAGATCCCTCTCTGGACCCAGGAGGGCTAGATCCTGAGGTATGAAAGTCGTTCTGATGTTTTCTCATCTTTTGGTCTTGCCAATCTGGCCAAAACATGGGAACCCCAACACCATGATTATTGTATCTCAAGGTACGTACCCCACCTAGGTGTTCAAAAAGTATGTCCTTCCTTGGAATATTCATATCTTAGATAGCTAGTCCTCAAAGAATATTGGTCCTCAACCACTCTTATCTTGGATGCCTTACCTCATCCTCAAAGAGTATTAAATGCAAGATGTTTACCCAATCCTCCATTCTGTCTTCCAAAGTTAAAACAAGAATGATGTGCCTATCTCTCCATATTAACTAGGAAGGGTATATCAACTAGAAAAATCTTGTCTCTCAAATACACAAGCTTCTTATTAGTAAGATATTTTTTCAATATGTGAGCTACCTGCTCATCAGTGGAGCTATATTGTAGCTACAACACACCATCTTGTATTAGCTTCTAAATGAAGTGATATTTGATATTTATGTGTTTTGTCTTTCCATGAAATATTGGGTCTTCAAAAAATCTTATATTTTTGGTGTTATCACAATGTATCACTGTAGCATCCATTGGTCCTTCAAATAATTCAAACAACAACTCCCTCAACTAGAAAACTTCTCTTCTCACTTCACAAGATGTGATGTATTCATCCTCAACACTATTCAATGAATTTGATTATTTCTTTACATTCACCCATGAGACCATTGAGGATCCAAAACTAAAACATCCTCCTATAATGCTCCTTCCATCTTTCTCATTTCCTCTCCAATCAAAATCTGTATATCCAATCAAATGGACATCATTCCTTATTTAATATTTCATGAAATTATGGATTTTTCCTTGTAGATATATCAGAATGTTCTTGGCTACTATCCGATGATCATGCTTTGGCTCCACTTGGAACTGACTAACAAAATTTACTACAAAACATATGTATGGTCAAGTATTCACCAAGTACATCAAGGAGCCAATCAATTTTCTATACCTAGTTGGATCCATTTGGCTTGATTCAGAACTCCTTAGTATTTTCACGTTTATGATCATTGGGGTTGTCATTGGTTTGAAACCCGTCATGTCAAACCTCTTCAACATATCGATCACATAATTCCCTTGACCTAGATAGACCTCATAAAATCCATTACAAACTTCTAGTCCCAAATAGTAGTCCATCAACCCAAGATCCTTCATATACAAATTTTCTACTAGCTTCTTCTTTCATTATTAGGTTCGACCTTCTACACCCGTCAAGAGAAGATCATCAACATACAAAAGAATAATCACATGATCATATTTTACAACCTTGATGTAGAGATTTGGATTAGCATAACTCTTTTTGAAGCCAAATCTTTGTAGGTATTCTTCCATCCTTGCATACCATGCCCTTGGTGCTTTCTCAAGGCCATATAATTCCTTCTTCAACCTACAGACATATGCCTCTCTATATTTGACTTCAAATCCCAACGATTGATCTATATATACTTCTTCATCAATTGTGTCATTTAGGAATGTGGTTTTGACATCCATTTGATGAATATTCCATCCCATTGATGTTTCTAAAGACATTGGTGATTGTATAGTTGTATACCTTGCTCTTGGAGCAAATTTCTTTTCATAATGGAGGCCTTCTTGTTGAGAGAATCTCCTAGCCAAAAATATTTCCTTATAATTGTAAATTATTTCATTTTTCACATGATTTATCTTGTAAAGCCACTTAGAAGTTACCACAAACTTGTCTTCATGCCTAGGAATGATTTCCCATACCCCATTCTTCATTATTGGTTGATATTATTCATCCATTGAAACTTTCCATTCTTGATGATTGACAGATTCTTCAAATGTGGGTGTCTATGATTCTATTAGTTTTGTAATTTATGATGCATACCCATAATATAGTTTGGGCTTCTTTCTTTCCCTCAATGTCCCTTTAGCTGCTCCATGTAGATTTCAACCGACTAGGTCTCTTTCTAGTCTCGAGAATTACCATAGGTTGTATAGGTTCACTGAGACCTTCATATTCATGATTTTAGTCTTCTTCCTCCCTAGTAACTTCCTCTTCAAATACCAGAAGTTCTTCATCATCAAATTCCATAGGGATATCCTTTTATTTCTTGAATGCAAAACTTTCGTCAAATATCACATCTTGACTAACTTCTTTTTGGTGTCCTTCTTTTATGTATGTTATCAATCTGTAATTTCCCTAGGTTGAGGAGAGAAATTCAGAGGTAACCACAAAAACATTTTGAGACTAGAATCTAGCCCAGGCTTGGAGAGGGCTCTCTCTATTATTATGTTCAAATACGATGATGTTAGGCTACGTATAGTGCTCAACTAGGTATTTTTTTCAAATATTTTCTCGTAATAAAGGAGACAGATCCATTAGGCACAAAGTCATGTCAAATTTATTATTTTTCCAATGATAGGATGAAAAGAGAAAGGTTCTTCTACAGGGGCAAGGTAGGAACTATTGGTGATGAAATAAATTTAAATTGCTATAGGAGGGTGAGTGTAATAAAGGTGGAAAAAAAACATAGAGCATCAAAATTGTATATGAATTCTAAATGTTGTTTTAAGAAAAAAACATAAATTTCTCAGTAAACTAAATTAGAACACATTTTAAATGAATTATGAATTAAGTTATGGTTCATCCAAGCATGAAGACATACATTTAAGATATGAAAATAACATGAGGAAAACTTACAACATGAAGGATGAACAACACCATCAATATCTGACACAAAAATCCCTGCAAATCACCTTCTGTCTTTCATTCACTAGAAAATATTTAGAAAAATTACAACATACACAAGTCTCTTCCTCCCCAATATGAACAACCATTTTCTCACTTAAATTCACATCGTAAATAGACTAAAATGAGTCATTTCCCACCTATATGGGCCAAATTCCTCATTCGGATTTCTGTTTGTAACTTATGCAATGAAATATAACTGATTTCAAAAACTAGGAACTCCTTAACTATATATTTTTTAAGCCTTTGCACAATAAATATTCAACCCAAATAGAGCCTATGAGCCACTAGATGCTTTATTACAATTACTAAGACCATAAAAACAAATTTCAGAAGATTTTGACGTGGGTAACTCAGTCAAAATGATGATTTTGTGAAAGCACAATGATGACACTGCGCAACCTCATAATTCAACAGAACTTGAAAACACAATGATTGTATTTTTTTATTATCTCTCAAATGGTAAGACAAATTGAGCCTATTTTTTACAGAAATTTAATATGATCACAATCCTTGTCCAATTTTTTTTTGATCCAAATCCGACTCATGGATCCCAAGAAAATACAAAAATGGTTGTAGATGATGATGGCTCATTTATGAAAAAATGTGAAACATTTTAACCTGAAATTAAGTGGGCTTATTCATCTCACCCCCATGCATCTACTATAAACAATTTATGGCAAACGGGTATAGGTTTTAAGAGATATGGTGAAAATACATTAACCATGTGAAAGCTTAGTATTGTAATCTTATACTATCTCTAGCCATCATCTAACATGATTAGGGTACTAGGATGGCATGGAATGGTCCATAAAAATTTTAAAAACCATGAGAAAACTTCTAGGCCATACACAAACCTTTAAACCCCAAACCTTATTCTTGTAGTAGAAGCGCAACACAGTTGTGCAATGCACCTCCATCCACATGACATGACCCAAAACTAATATTTTAACTAAGAAAAATGACTTGGAAAGGATTCAAATATTCACAAAAAAACCTCCTACATGGACAAAAGTGCCAAAAATCTTGATTCCTCATCAAAATTGTATGCCTTGGTAAAAGCCCAGAAAATAAGTGCAAAAAATCGATGGTTGATTTAGTTTAGGTCATTCCATGGGTTGCTTGATGACTATTACACATGTGAAATGACCTATACATCATCAAATTCCTCCATAGAAACCTTTTTTATTATGAAAAGTTTCCATCTCTCAAACCTCCACCTGTAAATAAAATCACAATGCCTCCCTTGCCTCCTTTGCGCAATGACTTCCAATCACCATATAGCAAGCTTTCGATGGAGAAATAAGATGGTTTTGAGCTATTTCTAAAAATTAACCATGCATTTGAACTCCCAATGTGGCTGAATGTGGGATTTGAGGGTGATGATTGAAAATTTTAACTTGAATGGTGAATGTGAAACACTTTTCAAAAATTCAACATTGTCCTCCTAACCATTGTACCAGAGTGATTTCATGAATGATCAAAATTTGAGACTCTAACTGACTCAATATACTCTACAAATTTGTGCCCGTGATTACAATACATGACAACATGAATTTTCTCATGATATTTTGATGAAACTTGACCCTAGACGCACTTAACTTTACCCCTTGGAATATAAAAGTCCATCTTTGTGAATCTTGGCACACTTTGAAATATTTACAATGAATAAAAAAAATTATTCCAACCTAAGACCTAAAGCTTGATCTTCCACAAGATCATAGCCACACTTTTATAACTTTGAAAAAATTAGAAAGACAACATTTATTTTTGACTAGTATGACTAGAGGGTACTAACATTGACTCCAATGGAGATGGCATCCTCCCTATGAGGTGCCAAGAACACCATAGACCATGTGCCAAACCATTGGGTTGTTCCATACCACACATGCGACATGTGGTTGACCTTCTCTCTACTTAAAATAAAACGTGTACACTACTGTAAGTTGAGGTTCAAAACTAAAGAAGTGCCATATTGAATCCCAAACTAAGAGTCGTTGATAATGACTACTTTTTTAATTTAAAATCTAAAACCAAACTACTAAAAAATATTTCAAAACCAAACTTAAGGATGCTTTCCCAGCAAGCTTATTGCACACCATACTCTCTACGAATCTACTGATGATAGCTACAAAATCATGTGAAATTCCCCTTCCAATGTAACCAATCAAGCCAATAATTACTTGATTTCTTTCCGCTTTCATTTTGTTTAGAAAAAAAAATTGAGAGATGGCCCAACAACATGAAATCTGAACCCAAATCAAAAATTTATCCATTTTGGAAAGCTAAATCCACTGAATAATTTCAAGAATACTACACATTTCTCATTCTCTTATTTTTGCAACAAAATTGCAAAAGAATCCCAAAAATCGTTAATATGTCCTTCATGTTGATGAGCACAAGGAAAAATGGAAGCTCCATCCATAATTGTTGGTTGTCCATGTTATATGTAGTTAGATTTAAGATCATTCTCAAGTGAAATATTAACAATTTGTTTGATAGAATTATTATCATCATACACAAAAAAGGACTTTGAATATTCTTGAAGATTTTCAGATGCAACAAATACCTCATGTATAACAGTAATGTCAAAAATTGATCATTTATGTGTCTCAAAAAGCATGTCATCTTGATTTTCAACAGAGTCTAAATTTATAACTTCAAAATGTGTGTATTCTTGAATAACACTTTCATATTCAAATAGATTTAATACAACAATATCCTTTTGACTATTTTTCAGCAATTTTAATTCATAATTTTCACATATGGACCTGCTTTCTTCTAGAAACTTTATGTTACACATTGATTCACTGCTTAATGTCCCTATACAGGTAGCTTTAGAGATCTGATTTTGGCAAGTTTCTTCTTGATGCAAATATTCATAAAATAGATTGTATGAAGAATAGTTTGATTGATTGTCTTGATCTCTATCTTGATCACATAAATGTTGAGAAACTTGTTACATCTCTTCTTCAATCTCAGGAGAATAAACTAAAATTTCCACATCAATATGTTGATCAGTTTCAATTAAGGGAGAAATTATACTTTGTTGAAAATCATCTGAAGTGTGACAGTTGACCTCTAATTTTTTTCATGATGCTAAAAAGGGTTCTTATTCAAATCCTCTAGTATCTCTTCATCCATGAACTCTTTGCCATCATAAAAAATTTCCAAATGTTTAATAAAAATTTCAAAAATATTACAACAATGATGGATAGGATCCCTTAAAATGTTCAAAGAATATTGTGTGAAAAATATTTAAGGAATATATACTAACAGATGGTAATCCTTCATACCAAGATCATACATCTTCTTCTAAAGTTACCATAAACATATTCATTAAAAAATCCTCATGAAGTTCAACCTTAATTCTATGTACATTCATGTGAAAATTAACCAAATGAAGTGCAGCATCATCTCCTACCTGATCTTTGACTCTCGGAAAATAAGTCTGCCAATCTATGCAAGGCATTCGATTTGGGAAACCATGAATGTGAGAATGATTCATGGGTACATACCTTGTAGCAAAATTCATTTTAAACCAATAGATTCGTTATTAAAACCTTGATTTTTGGATCTTGCTACTGATGGAGTCTTTGGAACATGTTGAAACTTGATTGGAGTGACCAGGTTGAATCTGCAACAACATTCTCCTTTCCAATTTTATCAACAATGGTTAGGTCAAATTTTTGTAATAGTAACAACCATCTAATTATTATAGCATTAACTTCAGGTTTTTTCATTAAATATTTGATGATTGCATGGTCAGTGTGTACAAAGGTATGATAACCAGTGATATAATGTATAAATTTGTTTAAATCATGGACAATGGCTAACATTTCCTTCTTTGTGATAGTATAATTAAGTTTAGTCTTGGAAAAGTTCTTACTAATGAAATAGATTGCATAAGGTAATTTTTCTTCTAACTTCCCCAAGGCTACCCCCACATATTTTTTTGATGCATCTATGTGGATGTGGAAAGGCAGAGTCCAATCTGGACCTCGGAGAATGGGGGAAATAGTTAACTTTCCTTAATGAGCTCAAAAGCTTCTTGACAAAGACTAGACCAAATAAACTTAGAGTCTTTGGCCAACAACCCAAATAGTGGCGAAGCCAACTTGCTGAAAGCTTTGATAAAACTTCTATAGTATCCAGCTAATCCTAAGAATCTCCTAACATCTATCTGATTTTGAGGAGAAGGTAACCTTTTGATGATGGTGATTTTTTTTGGGTCCACATGTATTCCTGCTTGGGAGATTGAGTGTCCCAATACTACTCTTGCTATTTTCAAGAATTCACACTTTTCTGGGCTCAGGGAGAGATGCATCTCAATGCATAATCTCAGCACTTTTCCAAAATTGGAAAGAGGTTCCTAGAATTCATCCTCATAGGGTTTGATATAATCTATGTAGATTTCAACCGAGTCATGGAATATCTTAGATAAAATGCTCAAGACGGATCTTTGGAAGGTATTTTGGGAATTTCACAACCCAAAGGGTAGGAATCTGTAAGCGATGGTACCCCAGTGACATGTGAAAGTAGTCTTGTCTTGGTCTTCAGAGCTAATTTGGATCTAGTCGCAGCCATTGAACCCATCTAAGAAAAAAAATAACTTATTTCCTGCAAGGCCATCTAGGACTTGATCTCTAAATGGAAAATGGAAATGGTCCTTCTCAGTGGCTTTTTTGAGTTCCCGATAATCAACACAAATTTTCCATTTTCCATTCTTCTTCGAGACTAGGACTAGAGGAGATACCCACTCACTGTCTGATATAGGATAAATGAAACCTGTATCCATCAATTTCTGCAATTATTCCTTGACTATGTCTTTTAGATATAGGTTCATTTGACTTTGGGGTTTACACACAAGCTTGCATCCTTCTTTAATGTAAATATGGTGTCTGCACACTGAAGGATGCACCCCTTTCTTGTCCTTGTAATACCAAGAAAATTCATCTAGGTTTTCTTTGAAAAGATGGCATAGCTTCTCTTCTTCTCTATCTGAGAGGTTTGAGTTAATTTTCAGAGATTTGGATGGGCCAAATTCCATAACCTTGGTGGTTTCAAAGCTTGGATCAACTAATTGCAATTCCATCCAAGGTGGCTTTTAGATTCTTTGACTAGGTTTTCAAGTGCACTATTAGTGGGGGACTGGTTCCGAATGACATGGTCGATGAGTTCATCTTCTTCAAACTCCCCCCCCCTCTTAGAACAACATATATGGTAAAAATGGGGTAGGGTGTAGTGTTGTATACTTCATCTTATTATTCATCCTCCAACCATATAGGTAGGTCATGGTCAGTGGAAGGTTGGGTGGGAGGATATAATATCAGCTATTTAGACAAGGGCCCATTCTCAATAGGCATGTTTCCAGCCTGACAACTAATATAAGCATTGACAGTGGCTAACCAAGGTCTCCCTAGAATAAGAGGATATCCATTAAACTTGGTTTTTGGCTAGAGAACCAGGAAATTTGTAGGATACTCCCAAGATTCAATTGAAACCATAACATCCTCAACAATTCCTTCTGAAGTTATTCTCGACCGATCTACAAGTTGCAGAAATGTTGTGGTGTTCCTTAAAGTCCCTTGGAGGTTGATTTTAAGCATAGTTTCCTTGGTCATTACATTTATGGTAGCCTCGAGATTAATCAGAGTATTTGGGACTATGAAACCATCTATGTGCACATCTACAACTGGACTACTAGGGTCCAGGTACTTTGGGAAGATCATCTTTCCCAACATTAAGTTAGATAGCTTTCCTACTACATTGATGGCGGGGGTATCTTTCTTCTTTCTCCCAGGTTTCTTGAAGCACTTTTCCTTTATGAACCTGTTGTAAATAGGGACATCCTTAATGGCCTCGAGAAGGGGTATTTTTACAAATGAATTTTTCATTTCTCCTAGGATTTCAGTCTCCTCTTGGGTGTGCTAACTGGAGTGGATCAAGTGCTCAGGAAAAGGAGGTTGTTGGATATTAGTGTTAATTTATTCCTTTTCCTCCTCAACCTCTATAGGTGGAGATGGAGGGTAGTTTTCTTGGAGTACTCTTCCCCACCTAATATTAATCTCCTATATCTCCACAACATAAGCTGGATAGGATGGCTCCTCACTGTAAACCTATTGGGCCTGCCTGTTGTTCGGGTCTGGATTGGGTTGTGCAGACATCTGGGGCAACTTGGGTGGAGCAGCATGAGTAAGTTGAGGTTGAGGTTGGGGTGGAGGCATTAGAGCAAGTGGTTGATTATGTTGAGGCCTCCGCCCTTGGGATAGGTTGTTTCATTGAGGTTGTTGAGGAACATACTGCTGAAATGGTTGGTTCATAGGCTAAGGATGATATGGAGGGTTGTAAGGCCAAGTAGGAGGTGTAGGCCAAGATGGAGGAGTGGGGGTGTACCAATATTTCATAGGTTCATTCTAATTGTTTTTATAGTAGGAATAAGGTGCACCTTGCATACCCTGATGATATGACCTAGGGCCTTGAGGCCTTCTCTGATTGATGAAACAGAGTTTCTCTAGTCCTAGTTCCCCACCTTGATATACATTGTTGAGTCCAGGTAAGGAGGGACACTTGTCTGTGGCATGATTATCCTCATAGACTAATAAAACCTCTATGACATTTAATTTACATTCATTTCAAGGGTGTTTTCTAGTACATCTAGGAAAAAATATAGCTATGGCTAATTCTGCTTCCTCTTTCCTCTTGATCTACATTATGTCCATTTGCAAGGCAAAGGTGTGCAACATGTCACTCTTGAATTCATCCAACATATTTCCAATCTCACACTTGATGGAGGTGGAATAGGAAGGGGTTTTGGATGTACTTTGGATAGCTTTGAATTTGTTCCTAGTTGCCCTAGAATGGTTCTTGGAGATAGTTTTGATTGTCTCATAAGGCAGCTGGTCGATATCTCCTCCTGATAACATATTGAGGGTTTCTATCACCTCCTCCATGATCCCTCAAAGAATTACTAGTTTAATTGATCTAGGATCAAGGGTACAGTTGGCTCTCTTATAGTTTAACTAGAACCTCTCTTCATATTCCTCTAGGGATTCATCAAGCCCTAGAGTCATCCTGAATATTTCCTCTTTAGTTTCCTTGGTCCTACAGTAGTACCTATACTTGTTGTTTAAGGCCTCTTGCATCTTTTCCTAGGTAGTGATGTTTTTCCCAGGTAGACCCATGAACCAGCGCAAGGCTTCATCCTTAAGGGTAGATGTAAATGGCTTCAGCTTTTGATCATCTAAGGCATAGTCATAGGTCCTACAAACAACAAAAAATTCAAACATGAATGTGTCAGGGTCCTCAAAAGTAAGTCCATGGAAACGTGGAAGGGCTAAGGGGCTGATGTTCTTCATTTTAGTTTCCCCATCTGCCTCTCTAATGGGAAAGGCTCCTTGGGCTTCAGTTTCAGTCATGATTTGAATAGGTGAAGAAGGTTCCTCTGGTGAAATAAGTTCTTCTTCTTCCCAAATATGTTCTTCAAAATTTTCAAAAGGCTCACCTATGGTGTGTTTAGCCTCACAATCACTTAAGAATAGTGGAGGGTTTCTATGTGGTGATGTGGGGGTTTTTAGTAAAAAAAATCTTTGAGTATCCCTACTTCTACGAGGCATGAAAATTATAATTTTTTTTATTTTTCAATATTTTTTAAACAACATGTAAAAGTAAAGCAGAAATGAATGCTAAAACAAAATCAAAGCATCTAATAGACACATACCCAGCAACAACGCCAAACATTGGTGAGCCCTGGTATTGCACCAAGAATGTTTCAACTCCTTGAGGTTACTCTAATTTAATTTATCAACTTGCGGTTTGTATAAACTTGGAGGTGACAGTTATATACTCAGCACATGTATTATACTCATGTCATCCTCTTTTGAGCTCTACGAAAGGGTTATATTTCTGGGGTTTTTGAATGAATTTTGTCACACTTTTGAATTTATACCTGGGGCTAAAAATGATTCAAAGCCATTAGTATATCAGCAATAAAATAAATATTCTACAAAAATAAAGTACATCTAGCTACTCTGCATTGAAAGAAATCTACAAATTAAGTTATGGCAAGAAATGGAAGCAAACTAGGCATCTTTCATGAAGTAAATTGTTGAATTGAAATTGCATAAAGAAGACTAACCTAATCACACATTGCTGGGAAAAATGGATAAAAACACAATGTCTACTTCAAGTTATAACTATCATGATTTTACTCATGCATCTAATCATGACCTAATTATTCTTGTAAAATCATTGTTTTGTAGCTAGGAGGAGAAAACGCTAAGGTGGTTTAAGAAGGGCTTGAACTCATGGGTGCAAGGATGAAGGTGTATGGGTGGTTTTGAAAGGTCTGGATGAGGTGGATGATGGTTTTTGAGCTTAAGGAGAGGCCCACCATTGCTGCTACAAGTGCTGCTACAAGTTTCCTATAGTCCTACATGAAAGTCTCGAATTGCTACAGGAAACAGTCTGAGGGAAATCTGAGGCTAAAAATGGTGGATAAAAGCATAGGGAAGGTGGAATGAAGGCGTTCTTGGATGATTGGAGGGTGGCCAACCCCTTGGAAAAGATAAGAACCTCTTGAGAAGCATGTATTTCACTTCTATGGTTTTCTCATGATGTGAAGATGAAAAATCTAAAAACATGGATGGTGGCGATTTGATGGAAAGAAGATTGATGATGGGTGAGAAAATAAGCTAAGGGTATTGGCGGAGTCCTCCTTTTTTTTGTTACTTGAACCTGCAAGAAAAATACTTGTTCGTGAAATAAATATTGACAAATTCATGATGAAAAAAATGGAAAAGATGAGTTGAATTTGGAAAGAACACCTACTTCAGGATTCAAACAGAAATCTAACTCAACATTTTAAACATGTTCATGACACTACAACAACCTAACTATTCTTTCCAATAAATCATAAACTAAAGATAAAATTTGGCCTGTGGAGAAGGTCTGCCCTCCTCAAGCTCCAATGAAAGAGATGAGAGAGGGAGGCTTGACACACAACTTTATGAGTTTATAAACTATTCTACCAACATGTATGCAATCTTAATCTACATCACAAGACAAATGGAAGAAAACTAAAAACAATGAATTTAATGTAAGAAAACTAGCTAAAAACTCATAAAGAAAAATAGCTATAATGACATAAAAATAAGCATGAATACATAAGAGAGACTAAGTCCAATGGATTAGGCCCTAACCCACAAGCTTAGCCCTCTGAAACCTATTACAAGAGCTAAGAGTATATTAGCTTCCTTCAAATTTTGAATCCTAATGAGCTCTTGCTCGGCCCTATTTAATCTAGAGGGTGGCTACCAACATCCCCCTAAAAAGTAGGTGATGTGTCCACTTTGACTACAAGAGAAGTGGAGCTTTGGTGCACTTGATCTTGAGTTTTCTTGGCTGCCTTTGATTTTGAGTTGTTGGAGGGAATCTCAAGGATCCATTGGCTTCCTTTGGGATTTAAGGATGTGGAAAATCCCCCTAGAATATCTCCTTGCTATCTAATCTTAGTTTAATTGAAAAATCCTCATCAGAAGTGAAATATCTCCATGATTATCCTTCATTTAAATCATGTTAGGCATGTTAAGTATGAAAATCCCTAATCACCATCTACACTAGCAACATAAGACCATAATATAATTAAATGGGAGAAAAAGAGACTTCATAAGGCTAAAAGGTGACAATTAACCCCTCAAAATGTACCTAATTATGGAGCTCATCATCACCCCCCTACCAAATGGTTGCTCATCCTCTGAAAAACTTATTCCTCTTTCTGTATTTCTTTTAAATATTTAATGTGCCCTCTAACTTCCCAAGGAATAAGTGTGGGAGTCCCTTTAGGAGGGTAAAATGCATCATTATTTTTGGCTTTCTCCCATTCTCTGTTCTTCTCATCTTGGTATTTTCCATCACTCCACCCCAACAGCAAGGTTGGATTGAGTTTAAAACTAAGCCATTGAATCTTCCTGACCTGCATAGCCCTCTTGTATATTGGTGCTCTTTCTAGGGCACCTCTTAATATCTCTAGTGTGTGGTACTCTATGTTCCTAAGACTGTGAGGGAGGCTATTCCATCTCCTTTGAATAGCCTTTATGCATTCATCTCCCAACAACCTAGAAACATCATCAAAGTGAGCCATGGCTTGATCTTGTGTGTTGAGGTACTTTTCTACAATTGCAGTGTTTTTTTCTATCTTGAGATGGTTGTTGATGACTTCCCTATGGATGAATAGTTATGCCCTAATGTGTAGAGGTTCCCTGTTTTCTCTCCTCATGACCCTTTTTACTTCTTGTGCTCTGGTTTCCTAATATACCATCCAAGATGCTAATTCCATTAAATGCATGTCTCCCATTCTAGGATTAGGGTCCCAAATGTTCAATTTTTTCAACACAAGATTTTGAATGTATAATTTTTCCATTTTTGCCTTGTCTTCCATACTTGACTAGTTGCAAAAGTCATTGAAGTGTTTGCAGTTATGAAAAGGTAAGGATCCATGAGAGGCTAGTATTTTTATTTGAAATAGGAGCTACTACTCCTTAAGGTAGACTACATAGGAATATTATGGGTATCTATATTGGATGGCCTCCATGCACAAATCTACCATGGTGGCCATTTTTTTGTCTTTTTTATGAAGTTACTCCTGCAATGATACATTCTCTTCTTCGGCCTTCTGAAAATTCTCTTTCAACATGGATTCTCTAAGCCTAGCATCACACAAATCCCTTCCCAACTTGGTCACTTTTTCCTCCATGACCCCTATGTCATGCACACCTTTTGTAGTGGAAATATTCATCCAATGATGAGTGTGTGCCCTCTCCTCTTCCAACTGATAGAATAAAGGCACTATGAACTTATGAGGAATCAATCTGCCCCCTTCAATGAATGTGTAGTAGGATATGATATTGGCTTTAGGGCTAGCGTTTGGCACTACTGATACATCTTTGAGTACCGGCTTTGGTGAGGTGGGCTCCTCCTTGTCATCTTTCTCTCCCCCCCCCCCCCGTTTTCATCTTTCCCTTCATCTTATGCCTTTTCCTCAACTTTTTTTTAGCCCATCCATGGCTATCTTTTCTCCCTCAACCATGGCTTATTTCTCTGATTCTGGGTCTGCTGGAGTTTCCTATAGCAAAGACAAAGTTTCCTATAGAAAACTTTGTGTTTCCTGCTAAATACCTTCTCTTTCTTTATTTCCTCTTTTTTCTATCTTTTGAGGGTTTGTGGGGGTTGTTTGATGTGTATGGGATGCCAAAATTGCTGAGTGCCTTCTTATGTATGTCACAAGGGTCCTCAAAGGTGAGGTGACCTCTTGTAACTTTCATTATTCTTTCCGTATTTCATCATCTTTCTTGGGTGACTCCTCAATGGAAATAGGGCTTTTGGTTGGATTATGTGGTTTCCCTTGCCTTACCCTTTGACGCTTCCTAGTCCTGAAATACATGGGTGTTTTCCTCTTCCTCTTTTTTTTCACATGTGTAATTAAAGTGGCTAGGGTAGCAGCCACTTCCTAATCTGTAATGTCTGGTGACATGCTAGTGTCCTGAGGGGAGGTATCACTACCTAGCATAGGGTCCAATCCTTTCTTCTCCTCTGTGTTTTCTTCCTTCTTCCCCCCAACCTTTTCTTTCTTTGTTTCTAATTTCTTTGTGTTTTCTATTTCATCCTCCATTTATTATTTTTATTCCTTATCTTCAACCTCCTCTTCTTCTTCTTCAACCTCCTCTTATTCTTCTTCTACCTCCCTATCTCTAAGACTAGAGGCAAAGGTTTGTCTTGTTTGGGTGGCTATGAAGGCTTCCCTATCCATGCCTATCAATGAGGACCAAGATAAAGGGAGGTTTAATCATCTCAAAGTATCATTCACTATCAGTTTTATAAGGCCATGATGAGCCAAATGCTGGTATTTTCTTTCCCTCACATTTTTTCTCATGTTTGTTATTGAGTTCAAGAGGAAATGAGGGATGCTCAATCTCTGTTCTAGAGGAGGTCTCCTTGAAACCTAAGCTCATTCAAAAACCTAAAATTTTGCCATAGACTACACTAAGTCTGCCTTCACAGGAAATGAATTTCATGATATGGAAGACTACTTCATCCCACGGGTATGGAAGGCTTTCTCTCCTCACTCCATTATTTTCCTCAATGTATTCTTCTCCTAGCGGAAAGAAACTTTGCTTGGTTGTAGTGCTTGGCATCCTTTCTTTAACCCACTTAACTCCTAAGGGAAAAGTGGTGACTTTGCTGATTAGTTCAGGTGAAATTGTGATGGCTACGCCTCTAACCATAGTGGTGTCTCTCTCCTTTGAGTGTGATTGTAGAGCCACTGCAAACTCTCAATTTATCTCCTCATCAAAACCTTTCAAAATCTCGAATAAACCTAGTCATTGGTGGTTTTGAAAATTTCCATGACTTGAGGATGCTTCCTTATTCTTTTAATATCAGTGGGCTCCCTTATGTTAAACCCCCCTCCCATTGTTATGGTCGTGATAAGACGGTGGTAAGATGTTTGATAGTTATGTGAAGAGGTCCTGTATATTATGGTCTCAAACAAATGCAAAAATTTTACCCTTTAATTTCCAAATTATAACATGTTGTGTGAAAATTTCATGGATAAATTTCAATTATGGAGGGTGGAAACCACTTACCTCTGTCCTCTATTGTTTTTTCTTGGGAGATGGTGGCCTTAGGAAGTAATTTCACCGTACAGGTGACTCTATTTTTCCCTCTGTATCTATTAGGGTCTCATGATTTGGAAGATTGGAAAAACCAAATGATAGGGTAACATGAAACCAATCTTTGGAGTCCAAGGACCTAGCCTTCCTGGACTCAGAGAGGGATCTCTCTATTAGATGCAAAGGATGTGTTCTTTTTTTCTTTTGGGTGGTTTATTTTAGGCTATTTATTAAGTGTAGGGTTTGTTGTTTGTTTTGTTAGGTAAGATGGTCAAGTGGAATAGGTGGAGTGAGATATTTTCAAAGCCATTGGACTATGGATTCAATGAAAGTCATGAGTGTCTCAATAGTGAATCAGAGTGCATAATAGGGCCAATCTAGCAAGGTTAATGGATCCTTAAGGTAATGTATAAAGTGGGGTGGACATCAAGTTTGATAAAAACAAGGTGGTCTTAAACATAGATAAGAAAAATATATCATTCATGAGGTAGGGCAAACCATTAATCTCAATGAAAGTACTTAAACTGTTAAATATCCAAGATAATCATTCCAGTGAAACATAGAAAGCATAAGAGCTTCTAACTTTAGTAAATTCACCTTCAGAGTTTGGGAAAACATATAAGATAACACAAATAACTCAATATATGAAGAGGGAACTCCTAAACATCATATATCAAGCTATTGAGAACTCTGAAACAAGTTGGTAGGCATGGACAAAGAGCAAGATCGAATGAGACCTCTTTGACTTAACCTAGCAAACAATATTCCAAAGAAAGGTTTCAAGATAGAGTTTTGAAAGCTCAAATAAGCAGGGCTTACCGTGAATCATATTTTTAAACTAGCATACTAACCATACATGAAACAAAGACAAGTTTTTGTGGACCTAAGGAGCAATCAAGAATTCCTTAAGATGACCAAACAGAGGAAAACATCAAAGCTATAACAAACAGGAGGATTGAGGCTCCTCAAAGAACATGTCTCAACCTATCATTTTCTGATTTATAGCAACCAAGAAAGAGGAAAAATAATGAGAACAAGAAAACATAAACAAGTTAAGAAGACATCACCATTCACCAAGCTAAGGAATCCTGCAAACAAGATTCTCCATCATCAAGCCAAAAAAGCCATTCATCCATTTCACAAAACCAATTTCCTCTCCAAGATCATAGAAACCATGTATTTCTCTTTGAATTCATCAAATGCCAACATTTAAAATCAAGTCCTCGTGCTCTATTTAACTCGGCAAATGAGGAGGTGGAAAACATAAGAGGCTTCTAGAAACCCTAAAAAAACTCATAAATGTCATTTATGGCCAAGAGACCATGCAAGGCCCAAGGCACATAATATCCTAAGAAATAAATGCCAAAATAAATATTTGCACCTAATCCTAGAGTGATTTGCCTCAAAAAACTCAAAAATATCAATTTTCAATAAATGAGTGTGTTTTGTTGACTTTTGGTCCAAAACACACTTAGACTCTGTGCGTAGCACCACTTCAGCAGAAAATAGGGTCTTTTGGGACTAAGTTTTGGACCCCTTCCTGATGTCGGATTTGGCTCCGTGATGACTCATTGGAAAGCCTGATGAGTCTAATTTCCAGAAATGCTTGATTTTTCCTGAATGAGCACGATTTTCCTTTTCAAAAATCTATTCTCCAAACACTGCTCTATGCGCAGCCCCACTTCCAACAGAAAATAGGCTCTGTTGTAACCAAGTTTTGGACTACTTCCCGATGTCGGATTTTGCTCCATGATGGCTTGTTGGAAAGATTTTCAAGTTTTCTTTCCAAATATACCTTTTTTATCTGAATGAGTGCCATTTTCCTATCTAAAATCCTATTCTCCCAACACTGCTCTGTGAGCAGCACCTTGCTTGAAAATGAGGCAGAATGGTCAAAATTTTGGTGTTTTTTTACCTTTTGAGGGGTAAAAACTGCTCCAAATGATCTGAAATTTTGTGAGAAAACTGTTGACAATGAGAGGAATCCAAAAATTTAAAGTTTACGAGCTTAGGATAAACCAAATTTGTGCATAGAGCCAAGGGTGTTGTGCACAGAGGCCTCAAAATTTCAAAAGAACAAAATTTGCTCAGAATTCCCTCAAATTTGGTGGACAAATTCTTCAGGGGGTTTGAGAAGCCTGTGGAAAATATTGAGCCATGTCTCTCAGTTTTTCTTGGTCTTTACCTTATTTGAGTGCCTAAATTTTAATGAACAGGTGTGATGGTGGCTTTGTAGGTGCCTTGATCATGGCTATGATCCTTGTTGTGGTCCTCAACTTCTTCATTTTCATTAATGGCATCATCATTCATCATATTTTCTACCTCATCATTGTCTTTAACATCATCAACACTCTCATACTCTTCACTTATTTCTTCATTGTCATTTTGTTCTTCATTTGAGCTACTTGTCTTTTCATTGTTGGGGTCATCATTTTCACTGGCACCCTCTGCACTTTCATCACTATCATCTTGGTCTTCATCTTTCTCATCAGCACCACCTTTTTCTATACTTGGGAGTGATTCATTAGTATCACTACCATCACTGGCTTCCTCCAAGTGCTCACTGTTTTTGTCTTCATGACTGCCATGTTCATCTCCCTCTTCCTTGTCCTCATCATTCTCCTGCTCTTCCTCATTAAACTCTTTGTCCGCCCTACTGATTTCTTCATCTCCAGACATGGTGATTGATTGTGTCTTTGAACAAAATGGTTTTTAGCTTGGTGAGAGCTTTAGGTCTAGGGAGGAAAAATGAGTGATGGTGAGGGCAGTTTTTAACAAATGGAGGAAAAATGGAATAAGTCAAGGAATAATTTCAGGGTTTAGAAGTAGGATTAGATTTTATTGAGTGTATTTATGCTAATTATCACTCTCCAACTGGTAATTTCTTTCCCTAGAAGGTTAAATGATATTTTTCCATGAAGATTAGGGTTTTAGCCAATTTAGGTTATGGTTACTCCCCTTTGATTATAGATGAAGCAAGATCAATTTGGAGGGAAAATAAAATGACTACCAACCTTTTCTAACTCGTGCAGGAGCGTGGGGAAAATTTGAAGAGGAGAAAAAAATGAGTTTGAGCAATTTTTGGCAAATTTAGCCAAATATCCTATGTGCGTAGCGCCAATCCATCTGTGCATAGCGCCAATTTGCAGAGGGAATTTGGAGGCCTTCCTGGTGTCGGAATGAGCTCTGTGAGAGCTCGTTGGAAATCCTATTGAGTCTACTTTCCAAAAATTCTTTTTTTTTTTACCTTTGGTGTCCATTTACCTGTACAAAAACTGATTTTCCCAACACTGGTCAAAAAGCGCTGAATGTTGGTGCAGAAATGCAGAGTGATAGTGCAGACAACGTTTGGAGGCCTTTCATAACTCCAAATTTAGCTCCTGATATTTCATTGGAAATATATTGAAGTCTAGTTGTCTTGTGGTCCATCAAGAAAGTCATTTGGACACTCTAACGGCGAGAAAACCTTATTTTCCCAAGGTCACTCCAACAATGTAGAAATTCTCTTGGGACACTTGTAATTTTTATATTGCTCCCAAAAAATGCTACCTGTGTAAAAAATGAAGGATGTTTTTCTTCTTGGCCCTATGATGAATAAAAACCTCTCTCACATTTTTGAAATTCATCTCCGTTTGGTCAGAAACATATTTTTAAGAAAAATTGGCCCTAGGTGTGGCAAATGACTAGGCTCTTGGAATGAATTCTTGGAAAATGATGGAGGCATGATGTTTATGAGTTGGTATGGATTCATGATTTCTAACATGACCTAACATATATATATTCTTCTCTTATTCCTTTTTTCCATAGCAAACCCTAGCTTAGTTGGAAGAGGAAATTAGGGTTTGGAGTAGGGGATTTAGGACTGCCTTGTAGAGGGAGGGGAATGAAGGGGTTAAGGGTTGGCTAAATTCTTGGGGAAATTTTGGGGGATAGTGATAGATGTTATGGAGTAGGAGAAAGTGTAATTTCAAGGATTTAGTGAGGGGAAGGGGTCCAAAAGGGAAAAAGACATGCCTAGTCTTAAAAAGTGTCAAATTGTGGCAATAGACTAGGTTTTGTAGAAAAATGATGAATTTGAGGGATAAGAGTTATGGGAAGTTTTTATGAAGGTATATAAATATATGAGGAGGTGTAAGAGCATAAAGATACAATCCTTGTTTATTTTTAACTATGGAGGTCATGAAACCAAGAAAAAATGCCCCTAAAAGCCCTAGATGGAAAATGGAGGAGTTAGGCAAAACAAAATAGAGGGTTGAGGCCAAAGGTGACACAAAAAATAAAAAATGAGTGACATGAGCCTATGAAGGGTCTTCTAGGATGAGTGAGCTGAGCATTGACATGATGGGATGATGAAATAGTGAAAAAATTATCTTAAGGATAATGAAGGTAGTGAGATTTCTAGAACTCACAATGTTCATGAACTTTGTTTCTAGAAATCTAGAACCGATACTTAGTCATCTTCAAATAGTGAAAATTATGGATGACTAACAGTGGCTCCACTTGGGGAGGGCAGCTCCTTTTCAGGAGGTGTCTAAAACTTTCAGATCTCTTTCTTGATGAAGACTAGTGCCTCATCCATTGAGCATATTTTTACCCTTTTTCTCTTGTCGATGCTTGTTGTGAAGTTATGATCTTAATAGATTTGAAAAACATGATCAAATAATCTTCATCTCTACCTACCCAATCTATTTTCCTAACATTTTTTCTTCCTTGGGTGCATTTGGACTAGCTAACCCTTGACATTTTTTCTTTTGAAAGAAAAAAAAAACTATCTATTTCTATCTTATTTCCTCTAAGAGTTCAGATTAGGCTAATGAACTCTCTTATTCTCTACCTAGTCTAATCATTTGTCAAGATTAAGTTGTTTGACAAACTTTATTCTCTATTCTACTCACATGAAATTAAAAACATGATCAAACTAGGATTAGGCAATCTGATTTGCCATGGGTTCTGGCATTTGGACAATCTGCACACATGCATTATTTTTGTACAATGAAAAACTAAAAAACATGAGGGCTATGATTCAGAATTTTTTAGCCATCCCTATCTTTTCTCTTTGGTTCAGATTTGAGCATGGAGAACCAATATCTTTTCTTCCTAATCTATTCCTACTGAAAAGTCAAGTTTATATGCTTTAACAAGTTCTCTTTCACTAACCTATCAACAATAAATTGAAAACATGTTCAGCCATAATTAGGCTAGATGACTGAACAAGAATTTTTTGGAACAAGTAGTGGCATTTAAGCTTGCACACTTTCAGTAGTACTCTTTTTTGGGTATGGGGCTACACCTCTTTTTTCAAATCTTCCCTCTTTTTTCATATTTTCTCTGTTTCTATATTTTCAAAACAATCTATAAATAAAATATGCTCAAAGGTTGAGCTTATTTGCATGCCTATCTATCCTAATATAATTTATACAAGATATACATTTAGATGGTGAACTCTCTTTTCCAATACAACCAATCAAGTAGATGATTATATGAGGGATCTAGGTTCAACTCTTTGAGGGTTTTGAAAAATTCAAAAGGCCACTCCCACCTTACTTGTGTTTGAACAGTAGTGCCTAAACTTTTCTTTACACCTTGAATAAAACTGTTCTTGACATATTTTAATCCCTCTTCGCCTATCTTTAAGAAAATATCAAAGGGGTCTTGGAACAATGCCTGAATGTGAGGATTTGGAAAATAAGCTTGATTTAGGACTGCTTCTGTCTTCACTTGGCTAAGCTTAGGACTCTTTTGGGAAATAAAATCCACCTCTTCATTATGATCACTTGCACTGTCATATTCATCATGAATTGCAATGTTGTATTTTAACAAAACTGAGATGCTTTGATTGAGTGAGCTGAAATTTGTGTGAAGGTCATCATGTTGACGAGAAGGAGCATTCTTAGGCAATAGATCTTCTTGAAATGGTAGCACAAAAACTCTCCCGTGGTCATCACCTTCCAAGCCTTCATGTGATTCCAAATTTTCTAAACTTCCGTCATCACTGTCATAGCTGCTATGCATTGGTCAATAACTTTTGTCAAGTTGATGAAACTAAGCTTCCTCCCACAAACCAAATGTTGATTTCTCTAAAAAATTAGCTCCTATTTGGATATCATAATCATCGACATATTGATCAAACCATGGAGAATCATTAATATAATTAATGTCACCAACTATACATATTGGACTATTAGATTGTTTCTCTTTGAGTTGAAATATAAATCCATTTTATGATCTGTGATAGCTGGGATTAGGAGGAAAATAAATAGAATTGTTCTGTTCATATGAAGGTTTAGAGTTTTATTGCATGCTTATAAGCTGATTTATCTCCCCTTCAGTTAACAAAGGAGGCATTTTTATCTTTTTTTGGATAGAACTACAACAGCCCTTGTTATTTTGTGAAGGTTGATTCTGAGGCTGGATGTCTTCTTTAGACTCACCTGGAAAAGATGATGAATCATCACTTGGTATTTTAGAGAGGTCCTGTGGGTTCTCTTTCATTTCCTGATTTATTTCATCCTCAACCAACTCTTCTTGATTTGTGTGGTAGTTAACTTGAGCATGAAATCCATGAATTTCCTCTGATAGATCCTTCGGGTGCCAATTTATTTTTATAATCTGAAATGAATCAAAGCATAAAGGTAGAGATCCTAAAGGTGTTGACTCATTTTCTATTTTAGATTGTGTGGTTTCAAGATGGCTTAATGTAATATCCCCAAAGGGGAATAAGCAGTAATAAACAGAAATATGCCAGACAGATATGAAAGGAAACAATACTGAACCAGATCACTGAATCAAGACACATGTAATACCAGAATCTGAGCCATTTTATTAATCAGAAAGTACATGGAGAGTAATACAAGAAATCAGAATCAGTGCACCTATCCTTGCCCTAGGCAAGTGATGACACTCCCATACAAGAAATGGCTGCAAATAATGACAGCGTCCAAGCTGCCCTGGAGACTGGTGATGATCTGCGCAGAAACTGGGCTGATCCCAAGCTGAAAACCCCCTCTGCTGGAAAACGCTGTCCCTGCTAGTGACAGCGCAGAAACAGGTGCAGCACAAGCCCTTAATCCTCCAGACAAATGGATCTGCTACAGGATGCTGGAAAACGCTGATGAGCCCTTCTCACACTAGCCTGCTCCTCAGATCTGCGTCCCACCTGATGGATCTGAAGCCTCCAATCAGATCTGCGTCCTTCCCTCTCTGAACTGCGTCCTCCAATATCAGATCTGATATCGAACCCTCAGATCTACACTAGATCCGGAACTATCTCTTCAGATCTACAGCCCCTAGGGCTAGATCTGGTGTTACCCTTTCAGATCTGGACTAGATCTATCAATATCTCCTCAGATCTGTCACTCCTTCAGCTGGATCTGGTGCCAAACCTTCAGATCTGCAATATATAAGACTAGATCTGCCACATACAAGACTAGATCTGCAAGATCTACCCTTTCCACAACTGGATCTAGCAATAAACCTTCAGATCTGCAACTCTGACCTTCAGGAATGGACAGCGTCCTCACTCTAGGACTTCACAGCGTCCTTCTGCCCCTCAGAACAGCGTTTTCTCCTGCTAGACTGGACTGCGTCCTTCTTGGCCAGCGTCCTCCCTTCCTGAAAGGTACAGCGTCCTCTCTCCAGATGGGACAGCGTCCTTCTCCTTCCAGATTCAGCGTCCTTCCTCCTCTTGCTCTGCGCAACCACAAGAGGGCTTTCTCCTCCTCAGATAATCTTCAGAAATTGCTGCTGCTCTACTGAAAAATGACTCAGAACAACCTCACTATGGCGGGCACTCGAAGTCCCCCGAAGCTGAGGGTAGAACCAGAAAAACCTTACCAGGGCAGGCACTCGAAGTCCCCCGAGGCTAAGGGTGAGATCTCCGACCGGAGACACTCGTGCACTAAACAGTGTTGCAGACCGACTAAACAACCGGCGTGCTGAAGCAGACAAGTCTGACTATCAATAAGAATATCATATCATGAATGATCAAAATGAGGTGAGAACCTCTCCTTTTATAATGCCAAATTCCCTCCAAAATTTAACTGCTCCCTTACTCTTCTCTGACCTGCGCAGTTTACCTTGGGTCAGCCTGATGCCTCCCCCCCATCATAATCACGTGGACCCCCCAGGCCCCCTCTTTAAGTTACAACGTTCATCTACTAGGAAAAGAACACTTTATTTATAAAGTGAGATGACTAAAGTGAGGTGACCCCTCTTATTTCTCACTTTATTTATTATGTCTAGCTAAAGCGGCAAAATAAAGCAAAAATGAAATATTCCAATTAGCGAGGCTAATTGGGAATATTACAGTCTCCCCCGGCAAAACGTTGCTTGTCCTCAAGCAACTGAAGTGATGGATGCTGTAAAGTCTGCTCGCTCTCCCAAGTGGCATCCTCATCCGGCAAAAATTGCTTGTTCTCAAGCAATGCTTGAACAAGCCTACTCTCTAACTGATGCTCCCCGCCGATACTGCAAAATGTGCCTGGGTCCCATGAGCTCTCTCTTGTCTCCTGCATCACCCACGATGAAAGGATGTCCAATGCGGGATCTGGCGGCCTCTCATGGTACTGACCAATCAATAGCCCTCCCGGATCCATAGCCACCATGACGACCAGCCCAAGTCCATGGCTCGAGATTTGCTCTTTTGCCTCAGATTTATGAGCGAAGACCACCCCGACGTACAACGCTCGGCATCCGCAGGCGCGCAGTGGCCCATCAACTGTGAACCAACTCGTCGCCTCTCTCCAATCAAGGCATGGAGTCGAAAATATAATGAGGAATATCTCCCTCCTGTGGATCGTGCAAGAACCTGGAATCTGCATCCACTGACCAAAGATATATATTAGCAGTATCCATTCAAAATAACATCAAATAAAATCAAGTACATAAATGGAAATTTTATTCTAAGAGCATGAAATAACAATTTATTCAAGAAAGAAATCTATTTAAACAAAATTGACAAGGGATAAAGTTAGAAATATGATACAAAAGGATGCCCTATGGCATCAAATGTTTTCTTTGTGGAACATCTTGAGCAGTTGGCCATTCACAGGTAACTCCAGTGATTCTCCGTCCAAGGTGCTCAAATGGTAGGAATTTTGTCCCGCTGCTTCTCTGATGATATACGGTCCAAGCCATAAATTGTCAAACTTACCATGGTTACCGGGCTTTTCATTCCTGCGATCCCAAAGTAAAACCATATCACCGTTAGAAAAAACTCTATTCCTAGATGATTTATCAAAATGTCTTTTTACCTTAGATTGATTTTTACAACAATTTTCAAAGGCTCTTCTCCTAGTTTCATCCAATTCTACAATTTGATCAATCCTATGTTGCACAACATCCTTATCAGATGTAAAACTTTGTAGCAATTGGTAAGCTGGGAGTCTCAAATGCACGGGAAGGGTAACATCCAAGCCATACACTAGTTCAAAGGGACTCTTTCCAGTAGAACTCTTCTTTGTAATCCTATCAGCCCACAAAGCATATTTAATTTTGCTATCCCATGCTCTCTTATTATCCCCTACTATCTTCTTGATTATGGTTATCAAATTTTTATTGCTAGACTCGGCTAGACCATTACCCTGAGGATAGTAGTTTGATGAATGGGATAAGACAATGCCATACTTAAAGCAGAAAGATGAGAATTCGGCAGAGCTAAAAGCCTTGGCATTATCCGTTGTAATTTTAGCAGGGACACCAAAACGAGTGATAATCCTATCTTCAAGAAAATCCATCACTACTTTGTCGGTGGCGTGTCTTGTAGGGATGGCTTCTACCCATTTAGTGAAATAATCAGTGGCAGTTAAAATCCATGAGTAGCCATTACTAGAATTTTCATTAAACTTCCCTACAAAGTCAACCCCCCAATGTTGAAAGGGAGCTTCCACGACCACAGGCTGAAGAGGCAAAGAAGCTAACTTTTGCTTCCCAGTGAAAAGTTGACAAGCTTGGCAACCTTTAACATACTTGTGCACATCGCCAAAAATAGAAGGCCAAAAATAACCAGCTCTCAAGATTTTATGGGTAGTAGTCTTAGCGGCATAATGTCCTCCACAAAATCCTGAATGAAACTCAGATAGAAGCATTTTGGCCTCAGCTTCATCAACACATCTAAGTATTACCCCCTCCGGATTTCTCCAACCCAGACCATCCTTCATAATGCAATACTTAGTTGCTCTAAGCCTTAATGCTCTTCTTTTATGGCCAACTAAATGGTCAGGACATGACAAATTTTGCAAGTAATAGATAATGTCTTTATACCATTCTAGTTGAGTCAATCTTTGAAGTTCCGATGAAGTTAATTGCAGATCATTTTGACAAATCATTCCTAACGCTTTCTCATTCCCCTCATTCAAGATCTTAGCCAATCCCTGGCCTTTTACCAGCTTGGTAGGTCTAATATCTAGATCGTATTCTTGAATTTTGGAGACCCATCTAGCTCGAGTTCCTAAGCAATCAGCTTGAGTTAAGATATCCTTTACTGCAGAGTGAGGGACATATGCAATTATTCTTGAATACCCCACATAAACTCTAAATTGCTCAAGGGACTTGACTAAGGCATAAGCCTGCTTTTCCAAGGTGCTATACTTCAGCTCAGAACCTTGAAGTGATCTACTCATGAAAGCAATAGGTTGTTCATACCCTTCATTGTTCTTTTGCAACAACACTCCAGCAATAGTATCTTCAGATGCGAAAGAGAAAATCAAAAAATCCTTCGAATAATCAGGGCTCACTAGAACAGGTGCCTTACCAATAGAATCCTTAATTTCCTGAAAACCTATTCTCCCCTCTTTTCCCCAGACAAACTTAACATCTTTCTTTAAAAGGGTTTGAATGGGTTTGGCAATTTCAGCATAATTTGGAATGAACCGCCGGAGGAAATTGATCTTTCCTAAGAAGGATTGAAGGGTTTTGATATTGTGAGGCAAAGGAATCTTTTGAATTGCCTCAACTCTCTCAGGGTCAATCTTGATTCCATCCTTCGAGATGATGTGACCAAGCAACTTCCCTTCAGTCACTCCAAAAATAGACTTAGCAGGATTTAAAGATATCCCATACTCTCTACACCTGTTAAATATCTGCCTTAAATGGCTAATATGAGAAATTCCATTTTTAGAAAAGACAGTTAAGTCATCTTGATAAATCTCAATGAATTTCCCAATTAGACCCTTAAAGGCATAGTCCATAGCCCTTTGAAAAGTTGCTCCAGCATTTGTCAATCCAAAAGGCATCCTTAAATATTCAAAAGTACCCCAGGGTGTGGTGAATGTTGTCTTATGCCTGTCTTCTTTCTTCACCGTGACCTGGTTATATCCTGAAAATCCATCTAACAAAGACATCATTCCAGACCCCGTTACCCTTTGCAGCAATGTTTCCATATTGGGTAAAGGGTAATTATCTTTTTTACAAGCTAAATTAAGATTTCGAAAATCTACACATAGCCTGATTGATCCATTCTTTTTTCTCACAATAACCAAGTTTGAGCACCATGTGGAATGCCTAGTGTGAGCTATAATTCCAGCTTGAAGCATCTTTTGCAATTCCTTTTGCACCAAGGGGGCTAACTTAGGATTTATTTGCCTAAGTTTTTGCCTGAAGGGTTTGGCATTTTCATCCTTAAGCGGGATTGTATGCTCCATAACATCCTCCTTATAACCTTTTAACTCTTCATATGAAAAGGCCAAAACATCCCTATATTCTTGAAGTAAATTTATTAATTTTTTCCTTTCCTCCTCGGTGGTGCCCTTCCCTATTTTGATAATCTTTGGGTCATGAGAGGTACCAATGTTTACTTCAATAAATTCCCCTGGGTCAATTTTCTTATCCTCTTTTCTCTTTACAGCGTCATGTCTATCAAACATTTGTTCCATGGCTATACGATCCCTAGGAGTGGGATTTGACACAACATTACACTCCTCATATTCACAACCTTCTTCCTTGTAGCCAACCTTGAAACCAGAGAATTCTTCCATATTATTTAAAAAACAAATCACTTGGTTTTCTTCATTAAAGATTTGCCAATGCTCAACATTATCAGGAACCGATGGTCTAAAAATAACCTCCATCTTGACCTTATCATCCATCAAGTTCTCTCCAAGCTGTAAGGTAGATGCAGCAACAGCCAACTCATCAGCTTGTTTATTTCCTTCTCTCGGAATCGCTTGAAGATCTAATGCGTCAAAATATTCCATGCTATCCCAAACAGCATTTCGATACTTCTTTAATCTATCATTCTTACATGCAAATTTATTCTTTGTTTGAAGAATGACTAGATCAGAATCCCCCTTGATACTAAGCATCTTAATGTTCAAGTCTTTTGCCAACTCTAGACCTAACAACAAAGCTTCATACTCCGCTACATTGTTAGTTGCATCAAATTCCAACCTAAAGGCAAACTTGAATATATGACCAAGGGGGGAGGTAAAGACAATTCCGACACCCTTACCAAACCTCGAATGGGCACCATCAAAATTCATGTGCCATATCCAATCCTTCTTACTTTCCACCTCCTTCTCCAAAGGAGCAATAGAATTAGCCAAGATAGCATAGTTTTCCAAGTCATCAGATTCATACACAATTTCATTATGAGGCTCCTTGGGATTTTCCACGTGAAACTTTCTCTCCAATTCCCTATCCAACCTAACCATGATGCCCTCACTATTAGGGATGGTAGCATAACTTAAATCCATTTGCAAACTACCCCCTATATCAGCTCCCCACTTTCTAGACAATAACATCCCCCATGCATCAGGCACATCAATTACCACAATATCCATGGTGATCATAATATCAGGATGAACTGCCAAGTGGACTTGAAGATCCTTTATCAAACCACAAACCTCAATAATTTTCGAATCCATAGCACAAATGTTGTGGTAAGGTCTGGAAACCCTCAGGTTTAACTGATTCATGACTTTCTTAGTCATGACACACGATGATGCCCCAGAATCAAACATGCAATTGTGCAAAAGCATTCCATTTACCAACATAGTGATGAAAAATGGTTGATGGTCTCTGTTATCTCTACTCATATCACTACTTTGCAAAGTGATAGGGGCATCCTCATATCTATCTTTAGAAAAATTTGACATTTCTTTTCCATTAGGGGCATCAATGGCTTTCAACAATTTATATCTTTGGGAGGGAATCTTCATGATTTCAGTCACAGGTACCAAAATCTTTGCATTATTTATCCATCCTCCCAAATCAATATTTAACTTAGATGTAGGTGGAGTGAAAGTTTTATGGGCATTTTGATTTCTTTCCTTGTTTCTTGCCCTTTCTTTATCCTTGGCTATCTCTAAAATCTGATTTGATGAAGGCTTCTCTCCATATATCTCAGTGATCCTATCCAACTCTTCAAAATTATTCACACTATAGGAGGATGGGGACTTCTGACTTATCTTTTGACTATTTTCCATAACTCCCATCCAATTATCCCAGGACAAATGATGCTCTTTTCCAACTACATTGATTTGTTCACTTGTTCCAGCCATTTCACCATCTAAGATCCTTTTTGCGTAAGGACAAGTGAGTTCATCATGTAAGTCATCACATGGTCTACAATAAGGCATTGAATCATCAACTAAGTTAGTAGACTCAAGCGGATTTGGTGGCCTATGTTCATTAGGGGGACCCCTCTTCTGCCATCTATCATTTCCTCGATTTGGGAATCTCCCCACCTGATTCCTTTCCATGGCCACCAACCGATTTTGGATAGCATTCATTTGATTTGTGTGATTTGCTTCCATAGTCTTGATGAGATGGGTTAACTCCTTAATAGGATCATGGGTAGGCTCTTCCTTGCCTTTGCCTTTGGAATCATTTGATTTCGATGGCCCTCTAGTGTAACCAGGAATCTTAGATTTTCCTGATTGCTTTCTAGCCCTCTCCATTTTCAAGGCTTCCGTTTGAGCTATACCCAAAGTTGTAGGTTCCTTCCTCCTCAATTCATAAGCGGTATCCACACCAAAAGCATCTAAATATGAGCATAAGAGAAATTCATCGGAGGTTTAACAGTTGCAGGCATGCTTTTAACCAATTCATTGAATCTCTTGTTAAACTCCTCCATGGTTTCATTCTCATTCTTCTTCATGGTGCTAATGGCACTAATCAAATGACTATTCTCTCTTCTCTCTCCATACTTTCCCATGAAATCATTAACAATCGCTTGTAAAGAATCATACGAGTTTGCAGGTTGCTCAGTGAACCAATCAAGAGCATCCTCTTCTAAAGAGAGAACAAAAAGCCTCATCTTTACATCCTCATAGTTAGCAACGTTACACCACTTAAAGATGCAAACATTAAAGTTCTTCACATGTGATGCAGCGCTAATGGCATTGTTACCTTGAAAAGAATGCAACTTTTCAATAGCCTTGTCAGGGATATTGTGAGGATAGCCATTAATGTTATTAAAGTTACAAGGAGCAAAAAGATCATTCATGATGTTAGGCTCAACTTGTCCTTGAAACAACAAATGAATGTCAGAAATAGCCTCTTGCCCAAGACTAGCAAGAGCTCTATTATGAGAAAGTCTATTTAACCTCTCTCTAAAAACCCTTTCAGGATCAGGAGAGGGGCTAACTAGACCACTTGAATTTCTCCTAGTAGAAACTCTTGCAAAATTAGGATTGAGTGGAGTCGCCACTTGAGCAAGAATCTAAATCTAAAATTCAAATATGCCAAAACTAAAAGTTAGTCGTTTTCCCAGGTACAAGAAGACTTGTCCCCGGCAACGGCGCCTAAAAAATGTTAATCGCTTGCCGCCTACACCTACCTACAGTTAGTGGGAAAAGCCTTCAACCCCACAGGTGTGGTTGGTGGCAAGGAACTCAGAGAAGGGGCTGTCACCTATTCCCAACTCTCTCAGTTTAAGCTATCTCCTAGGTTAGCTAAGGGGGGTGGTCCCTAAAGGAAAACTAAGTTAAAGATGTGAGATTTCTAGGAGAATTGATTAGAAGGAATTACTTATCAAAGATGACTTGATTTCCAATATGTAAACAAGCATATAAGTATATGAGCAATATTCAATGACGTGTTCAAAATATAGACCAGTGCTTTAAAGTAGATAACAAATGCTTGCTCAAAAAATAAAAATCAAGATATAATGACAATAATCCCACAAAGGAAGTGTTAGACCAAGATCACAATATGCAATTAAATTTGCAACACCAAATAAGGGTATTTGCCAATGAAACGAGATATATCAATTATCCATAAGCATAATGATCATTAAAATGACAACATGCACTGAAATTGTATGTAGAAGCAAATTTCCAAGTACCATAGAATTAAACTTGTTGCAAAATTTAAAGAATTTAAAAATGCTTGCATCGAAGTGCTTCTTGAGATAATATTTGCACGTGAATCTTTTAAAACGTCAAGATAGCAAAAGAAAATTTGGGAACTTTGCAAGTAAATGTGATGAGATAGTGCTCTTGGTTTATTTTATTAATTAGTTCTAAAGCAATGTTACAATTGAACTCCTATCCCCAGACCTCACCCTCGCCCGAAATTCGGATCTCACGATGAGGAGTCCATAGGGGTGGAGGGTCCCTAATGTCTATACAACCAACTTAAGTTGGAGGTTAATTTTTAGAGACGCAAGTCTAGCATGCAAAGTGAAATGCCTAAATGATATGGAAATGAATTTGCAAGTGCTATGCTTCTTTATTTGTAGTATATTGTGAAACTTATTCAAATGAGGAGTAGATCACAAAACATAAGTGATGGCAAATGAGATTGCAATTTAGGAAATTTAAATGACTATGTGATCTAAGCAATTAACGAAATGAACATATGAGTTATTCACATGCAACTAGACTAGATTAGCAAACGAAATGATGAATGCAAGTGATTTAGTTTGAGAAAATTAAAAGGAAAACTAAGCAAAAGAAAGTTACCCACTCAAGAAGATTTCCTCCCTCTAAATGAGTAGGTGAGATACCATGGGAAAAACTTCCCAAGCTCCCTCAAGAACAGTTAGCTTCTTTATTAATGAAAATGAGGCCCTCTTATAGAAATGAGGGGATTGGGAAGAGCTTACAATATGCGTTTTAAATTTGCTCTTTCCCAAAGTTACAAGTGTAAGATTTTTAAAAAAAATTACTTGTGAAAAGTTTACAAAGTAAAGGCTTAAAGCCTTGAGGTGAATGGCGGTTACAATCCCTCAAAAGAATGAGGCTTTAGAAGAGAGGTGAAGTAAGAAGGCGGAACTTGGATTTGAGGTTCCAAACGGAAGAGTGTTCCTTAGCCTAAGCTTTAGCTCCCTTTCTTCAAAACTTAGATTGCTTCCAAGCACACCTACAGGCAAACAAGCAACAGAGTTAGCATGCAAAAGAAATATCGCTGAAATATGTGAGAGGAAATCACATGCATGCGAAGAAAAAAGTTAGAAACTCAATGCAAGTATAAAATACACTTTGTGTTACAAATTCCCTCACTAAGAACAGCTTGAAAAAAGTTGATTTAGTGAGTGAGAATTAGGATTTAAACCCAATAACTTAGCCTCAAATGCTAGATAAAATAGATATGCGCACAAATGAGAGAAGAAATATATGAAATTTTTTTAGAGATAGAATAGAAGCAAAAGGCTCATGAAACCCCCTTTTAAATAAATCTCTTGATGTCTTATGAGATGTTGGCTTGAACAACTTGTGAGACCTCTGATATCCTTGGAGCTGATTTATTCGAACCGAAGAAGTCTTCACACTCCAATGGACTTGGCAACCTGTCCTTTGAACACACAAATTTCTGCAAACCAATTATTAGTGCAAAAGAAACTTGGCATATAGAGGCCACGTTGAGCTTATCATTTTATCGAAAATAACAAGCTACAACAAGAACGCAAAACATACCAAGTCCAAAGGAGATCTGAGATAGCTACAAATCTCCCCTCCCTAGACAATAGTGCCTTCAGGCAAATGCAAAGAAAAACAACTAGATTGCGATAAATAACAATATCAAATGAAACAAGTATACCTCATCAACCAAAGAATGCACCACAAGAGAAGCTAGTAACCCCAAAGACTTTTCTTTATTCAGCTCAATAACAATTTCGGCATAATAACAATAAGCATAAGCTTCAAAAATCCACCCTTACAATGAGAGCCCAAGGCTCATTTAAATAGAATGATGGGAGCAAATCCCAATGAAAAAATCAAATGACAAGTGTAGCAATGGAGATAATCCCAATGTAAAACGAATTTGCACAAGTGGCATAAGAACTGTCCAAGTGGAACCAACTGCTGTAGGTGACTGTTGTGAACTGCTGTAGGTGGCTTCCAAAATGGGCAGCATACACTTCTAACTGCCTGTGCATATTATTATGTCCACAAAACCTTCCACAAATCTGATCCTTAACTGCTGCATATTTACTACTAACCACAGCTCCAAACAAATTTGCGTATTAGCTTTTGATTTGCTGCCTCTAATCAACACGTACATGCTGTAGTAGACTGCTGTGATAAATATTTTTGCTATGTGAATACATGATCAGTGATCACAAAAACTTTAGTTAACCTCTCTTGAAATTCCATCAAAGTCTACGCTGATTTTATTTTGGAGATAAACATGAGTTAGTGGGGGACAAAGTCTGACGCATGTAGTAGTCTGTCCTCCACTAAATTCTTGGCAAAATACGTGTTGAAGGAGATGCCAAACTAGGCTACGTATGATGCTTCTTTTGACTGGTCCTTCGATTTTTTTTAAGTGGGGGACAAGTGGGAGGCAAGGTCTGTCCTATGTGGCAGCCTTGTCCCCCTTCAACTTTCTCAAATTTTTTATTTTTTTTAACCTTCACAAATGCTCTTTATACTGACTTTTACGACTGCTGAGTGGATAATTCGAAACTCTGTTGAGTTCTTGTTGACTTGGCCCACTCATGGTGATGAAGTGGTTGCCATGTCATTCACTTTGTCCCCCTCTAATTTCAATGTGCACCCACATGTTGAAATAAATAGAATTATTTGAACTCTAGCCATACTTAATATTTCAACGCTGCCTTTTGAACTCAACGTGGGCCCTCTTTGACTTGATTTGACTTTGAATAGAGTTGTGCTTCATGTGGTGGGCCCCACATGGCTGCCACATCATTTTTGACCTTCACTGAATCTGCCATGTCAAAATTTTGACTTATTTTGACTTTGGAAAATTTTCCAAATTTTTCCAATTATGAATTTTTTTTGAATTTTTTCTCATTTTTTCCACTGGCATTAAGAAAATTGGCTTTTGAGGGACCATAAGTCGTCTTTTGACCCTCAAAGTGGGTCCTAGGATAATGCTGGGTCTCTGAGGATGAATTTCGACTGGTCACACGCCCCAGACATTTCCGAAGACCACTTATTTACATCATTACATAGAAAATAATTAAAAAATCTCATTTTGCGGGAAATTTTTAATTATTAAAAAATCCTACTTAGACCTAGTCAAATTCCGCGAAATTTCAAAGATGACCTAGCATGGTAATATACATCGACTCTAGACACTAAGATGTGTTAGGGGCTCAACCTTCAAGCCGTCACCCCGGCTTTGGGGTAATGCAATGAGTGAAAAAACCTAGAAAATTATTCGCCGCTAAAAAGAAGGAATAATTAACTAAGTAAAAAAAACACTCCAAGGTGTACTCGCTTGCTGATCGAGTCCCGACATCCTAGGCCTGTTACAAGGCTTTATTCATCATGCTAGTGACATTTATACAATATCCCCGAAGGGCTGCGGAATCTGAAGACTGAAGAAGAAAATGATGAGAAGAAGAAGTAGAGTTTAAAAACTCTGTTGAACATGATGATATCTGATGATATCTGCTGGCACAAGTGTCTTCTGGTTCATCCTTGGGCACGGAGTCTTCACATTATCATCAGGTGCCACTCCAGTGGTCAACAGGTTCATCTCCCCCTTGTTGCGCTGACAAACTTCGCACTCCCTGACATGCTGGAGTACGTCCTCCTTGAGGCCCTTCCATGAAAACCTCTCTCTGATGGCCCTGTAGGTTTTGGTAAACCCCTGGTGACTAGCCAATGGTGAATCATGAGAAGCCTGTAGTATCTTCTTCTTGAGCTGAGAGCCCTCAGTCAAGAAGATCCTATCCCTGTAGTAGATGATCTCATCCTTCACCCTGTATTTATCATCCGTCACCTGTCCATCCAGAACCTTGCAAGCAAACCTGTCCTTGGAGTACTCCACCAAAAGTCGAGCCCTCCAATCTGCGTCCAAACTCATCAGAGACAACGCGACTAGTCTGTGTGAGAGTGCATCAGCCACCACGTTGTTCTTCCCTTTGACATACCCGATGTCAAAGTTGTAAGACTGAATCTTGCTGACCCACTTCTGCTGCCTCTCCTGTAGCTGCTTCTGCTCTAAGAAAAATCTGAGGCTGTTGTGGTCAGTCCTCACCCTGAATCTGTTACCTACCAGGTATTGTTGGAATTTGGCCAATGCATGCATGATGGCCAGCATCTCCTTGTCATATATGGCATATAACCGCTCATGTGGAAGGAGCTTCCGGCTCTCAAAAGCTATCGGGTGACCTCCTCGCATCAACAAAGCACCGATCCCCTCTCCCGATGCATAACACTCCAAAACAAATGGCTACATGAAATCTGGTAATGCAAGTACTGGGCAGTTGCTCATCACCTCCTTGAGCCTGTCAAAGGCCCGCTGTGCTGTATCTGTCCAACTGAATGCCCCCTTCTTCGTCAAATCTGTCAGGGGTGCAGCAACCTGAGAGAAACTCTTGACGAACTTCCTGTAGTAGGTGCAGATACCCACAAACCCGCGAAGTTCTATCACGTTTCTCAACTCTGGCCAATCTCTAATGGCCCTGATCTTCTCCTTGTGGACCCTCACTCTGTCCACCCCTATAATGTGCCCCAGATATAGCATCTGTGTCAGCCCAAACTCGCACTTGGAAAGCTTAGCATAAAACTGCTACTCCTCCAAAATACGCAACACTACCTCTATGTGCTGGAGATGCTCCTCCCATGTCCTGATATATATCAATATATCATCAAAGAAGACCAACACAAACTTCCTCAGGTGACTGCGGAAGATGTGGTTCATAGACAACTGGAAGGTGGCTGGTGCGTTGGTTAGCCCGAAGGGCATCACCAAGAACTCGAAATGGCCATAATGGTACCTGCAAGCGGTCTTGGGAATGTCCTGTTCCCTCACGCGAATCTGATGGTACCCGGATCTCAAATCAATCTTTGAGAAGAACTGTGCCCCTCTCAAGTCATCCATTAGCTCGTCAATCCGCGGTATAGGGTACCTATTCTTCATGGTTTTCTTGTTCAAAGCCCTGTAATCAATGCAGATCCGCAATGTGTCGTCCTTCTTCTTCACCAACACTACCGAAGAAGCGAAAGGACTGGTGCTAGGCCGTATGTGTCCAAGAGCCAACAGCTCGCGGATAGCCTGCTCAATCTCGTCCCGATAGGGCTTGGGGTGTCTATAGGGTGTGGTAATAATGGCCTGAATGCCCTGCTCTAGCTCAATAGTATGCTCAAATCCCCGATCTGGTGGCTGACCTAGCGGTATCTCCCCAAACACCGTGCCATACTTGTCAAGGATGGTCTGTATCTCAGGATGAATTGTCTACCCGGTAGTCCCTGCCTCTAATGCACGCAGCTCCACTACCCACTCTATGTCTCCCTTCCGGAAGTCTGCCTCCATCTGGTGAGCTAAAACAGTCTGGGGTGGGTAGATGTGCATTCCCCGTATCTTCTCATGCTTCCCGGTCTTCTTATCATCCCACTCCATCTCCAAGGCCTCCCAGTCTATGGTGACCTTCCCTAGAGTGATCAGCCACTGTACACCTAATACCACATTGGTATCCGGTATGTTAACCACGAAAAAGTGGTTAGTCACTGTGTAGGTGCCCATCGTCACAGCCAGCTCTGGAACATATCTAGCACACTGCATTGTCTAATCTCCTGTGACCCACACGGAAAATCCATCGAAGCTCTCTGTCGGTATGCCTCTCCGCTCAACCATCTGTGCATTGATGAAGTTGTGGTTCACCCCACTGTCCACCAGTACTGAAATTCGCTGCCCTCGTACTGTCCCTCGGACACGCAGCGTCAGATACTTGGGTACTCCCCGCAATGCTGCAAGGGTTCCCCTCGTGGGTGCAAAAGTTGCACCTCCTACTCCTGGTGGTGGAGGTGGCAAATGGTCCTGCGCTGCATGGCTACCTCCTACCTCCACGTCATCATACTCATCCTCTTCTCCGCTGCTCTCGGAGAAGACCTCAATAAAGTGTGCTTTGCCAGCAGCAAACCTGTGTCCTGGTGCCCACGACTCCTGACATGTAAAGCACAACCTCTTCTTCTTTAGCTCCCTCTTGGCATCATCATCCAACTGTCCCCTACCCGGATTCCCCTTTGGAGGTGGAATCCTCACATCCTTTCCCTTAGGCTGGAAAGCCTGTCTCTGGGGGTACGGCGTCCTGGTCCTAGGTAAGGCATCCTGTAAATCCCGGAACTTGCCAACTGCATCATGGAGTGTGGTTGGTCTAGTGGATCTGACCAAACCCCGAAGTGGCTCTGCTAACCCCTCAATGAACATGTAGATCATCCGTGCCGCGGATAAATCTGGCACCATCACGGAAAGTCTCAGGAAATCTAAGATATAAGTATCCGAGCTCCCAGTCTGCTTGAGCCTCGTCAGCTCAACAAAATGCTCCTCCAGATCCCTCTGATCAAACCTCTCTATCAATCTCCAGGTGAACTCGGCATATGTAGTCATTATCGAATGTTCGAGTGTAACCATCCCATGGAACCACCAATCCTGGGCCTTTCCATCCAGATACAGTGCTGCCACCTTGATGGCCTCCGTCTCTGCCATCTGGTTGAGTTGGAAGTATATGTCCAACTTCTCCACCCAAGCCTTTGCCAAACTGTTTGATGAACCATCAAACGTGGGCAAATGGAACTTGCTCATTGTACGCTGAGTGTCTCCCTCATGATAATGTCAGTACCCTCTGTGATGGTCGCGGGGTCTGCTGTCCCACTATAGCTAAACAAAATCTCTAAATGGAAGGGCATCCCTGAACTCCTACCCATATGCCTGATACTCTGCGAAATAATCACCCATGTGGCCATGCTCTGGCTCCTGCTATGCTCCTGCCCCAGTTTCTGCTCCCAGAAAAGTGGGCATAGTGGAACATGTGGGGGCATGTGATGCCATGTGCGGAGTGGCATCGTGCTCCTGCAAATGGTGGGATGTGCCTGATCCCTCACCAATCTGAAAACCCCTTGGGGTTTCACGCTGTCTAGCCTCTATAGCAATGAATCTCTGCCCCATCACCTTAATCTGCCTCGCCAGATCCTGTACGGACTTGAGGAGCATTGCCCCAAACCTCTTTGCATCACTATCATCTGCCATACGCTCCTCCCGTTTTGCGCCCACAACTGGATCCTGTTCTGCGTCCACTACTGGAACGCAGTCCCCCTCTCCGTAGGTGATTTGCAACCTACGTTCTCTGTCACGGTACTTCCTACCCGTGTAGCAAATGTACGGCTTCTCTCCTGGTGTCATAGACAACTTGCTCCACAGGCTGAGCCAGGTCTATGAGCTTTGATACCACTGTAATATCCCGAAAGGGAAATAACCAGGAATACCAAGCATTCAACAAGATACAAAATGTTATAAACTGAACATGAAGCAAATACACATGAAATAGAGAGAATATTGAGCCATTTTATTATACTGAGAAATAAAAATGAGTATAAGAGGTGAGCAGAGTGATGGCACCTCGACTTGCACCAAGCAAGTGTAGGAATACTCTCAGAATATCAATGGAATGGTTGCTCTCTGCTCTGCGTCCAAGCTGCTGGAAAATTGTCGTGCTGCTGCTACTCGGAATGAGCTGAAACTCTGGAATCCGCCTCTACTCACAATACCCAGAAAAACCCAGAGAGCGTTTCTGAAATGGACAACCCCCGAAAATACCTCCCTTGAGGATCTACGATATCCTCCCAAGGGCCACGCTGAGGCTGAATGAAATCCTCCAAAATATGGCCTCCCGCTCTGCTAAAAGACTCCAATAGGCAACGGCTGGCCCCTTGCTCAATCTCCGGACCAAACTCCTCCGAAATAATGCCACTCCGAAGCTCCCTCAAGATGGACTGTGTCTTCCCTCTCAAGACTGCGCAGTCTTTATGGCTCTGCTCCTCCCACGAAATGCCAACACCAATCCTCTTGCCAAATACTGATGGGACTACCTCGCCCGAGCAAGCACTCGAAGTCTCCCGAGGCTGAGGGTAGGATCTCCGAACAGAGACACCTGATGCACTAAACAGTGTTGCAAACAAGCTAAACAACTAGCGTGCTCTAAGTCGCAGTGACCAGCTCAATATGCATAAAATCGAATGAGGAAATGAAGAGGCTCTCCTCCTTTTTATAACGATGGGCCTCTCTCAACCCTAGGCCCCACCATCTCCTACGTTGCCTCCATTTGGCCCACGTTGCCAACTCAACTGCGCTAGCCATGCTCACGCAGTCCAAGTGGGTTCCCCCTTCACGTGGTCACTTGGCCCCCTTGGCCCAGCTTAGTCACAACGTTGATGTTACTAGGTGACTTTAGGGAGTGCACTTTTATTCTAAGTGAGTTATATTCCCCTCTTACTCACTTTTATTTATATTTTAACTATAGAAGGCAAAATTGATCAAAATTAATATTTCCAATTAGCTATCGCTAATTGGGAATATTACACATCGTAAATAACTTGTTTAGTAATTAACAAGTAGGAGAAATTTAATCAGTTGTTGCTGTAGGGATTCCGATTTAGGAATTTTCACAAGCGACAGTTCGCCAAAACTCTTCGCAAAATCTATGTTCTCTTCTACACTTAATAAGTTTGGCATGGGGATTATGTTTGTGATATTTCTAACATGAAGGAATAATCATTGTTTTCTTCATTATTGACCCAAGTCTAGATAATCCTTGGTATCTTTATAAGAAATCAATCACTCAAATTTCCGTCATCCTCTATTTTATACGAGAACGAGGAGGGTTTTGAATCAACATGTAGTCATTGAATTAGGAATTCTCTTATTTTGGGACTTGTTACACTTAATACAGGAGATCAATGCACTAAGATCCAACGTTGTCAATTTCCATATTGACCATTTGCCTTCATAGGATTAAACATAACTAGAGACTTTCTCTCCTTCCCAAAGCCATTGGGACTATGCCTCTCCAATCTGGGTGTCCTACACCATCCTCAAATGAGTCCCATGCTCCACCGATCTATCGCTCCAGGCTTTCTTTTCAACTCCACTGATGCAAAATCCTTGCATCACACATCTCCTGTCCTTTCTTCTGTCATTTGTCCCTTTCAATCTTTTGGATGTCAATCGACAATTTATAATATTGCATTCGTCATTGATTTCTTTTATGAGACTCTTAATCAAGCATATATTCTCGTGTCCTCCTACTTGAACCACTTACTCTCATACTGACCTCCTCGAAACTAGACAATTCTTAACTTATTATAGGCATTTCACAAACAATTACCTCCCCCATCACTGGCCTCGACTTACTCTTAGTTGACAATTAGACAGAACATGAATATCATTATTTGCTTAGGAAATAGTCCTAGTATTGTTTTGTTTCCTTATGGCGAACTTCTAAGAATTGCTCCTAGTTGGCTTGTCTCTCTTCTTGGTTGGAATTCAATGATTCACGTAAAGGGGCTCAGTATTCAACAATATGGCCAACACCCTTGTCTAAGAGTAATTTATGCATAAGAGAAGGTATAATATAGAAAATCCTTCGTGGAAGTCGTCGTCGAACTTTTCCTTAATTTTGTCAACAAAGGTGTGGTCTTCGACTTCCTGGTCTTCACAACAATGTTTGAGTACCTTTTCAATTTCACTCATGCAGATTTGTTCTCCCACCATTGGTATTTTTCAACATTAACTACTCATTCCTGCTAAGTTGACCCATTAGAAGGTTGGGCAATGTATTACTTTTAATCATACGAGGGTTGATTCAATGAGTTTCTCCTGGGTTTTAGTGAAAATTCGCAATTTGGCTTTTGCTAGTTAGTTTCTATGTACATAATTCTTCAGGTAATCATTGATCTTTCTCTCCCACCACTCTTGTATCTTTTCTATACTCAACATTTATGTTTGCAATATAAGATTGGTTTCGGTTCAGGAATTGATGGTAATGGAACCGTTGCCGCAAAATGTAGCAGGTCTTGTAGAGGGGTAAACTACAAGGCAGGCACTAAACCAAGTGACAACAATAAGGTAATGGCACATTGTCACAACAACCATTACCCCCTGCTCTTTATGGATTTTCACCAATGGGCGGAGTCTCGAAATATAGGTCACCTACAAGATATATTTTAGGTTTAGAGGTTTAAGGTGACTCAATAGGCTTCCAAAGGATGGCTCAACTTAAGTACAAGGTCCAAGAAATGAAAATAAGGCAATGCGCTTTTCTAAGAAAGGTCAAACTAGGGCACACTAGACCTAGGGTTTGATTGATAGCATGTAAAATGGAGTTTCCTAAGGTCAAGGCACCAAGGAAAAGGTTTCCAATAACAACTATTAGCAATCAAATGGAATTCGAAACCTTCAAGAAGACCTCAAGTTGAAGCTTAACCAAACTAGAGTTTCCTAGGGAAAAATAGCTAGGACAAGAGAAATTATGGTGAAAATGGATGAATTAGCCACAAAGGAGGATGATTTTGAAGCAACCAGTCCTACTCTTGATGTTGAATCCTTCTAATACCAAAAGTTCCCTCCTAGGAAATTTTGCACGAAGCCTTGGTTGAGGCCACTTATCCATAAGAGGGCCAAAAAAGAGAGCAAAGGAGAGTGAAATTCAATTTATGGATACGATAAAGCTTGATCACCAAAATGGCAAGGCAAGTGCCTAGTCCTTGGGTTGATGAAGTCTATGATATTGATAGATTAGTCAAATCTTACAAAGGGAGTAAGGATATTTTGATGCCCTAACACAAAACCCTAACTATTACCTTTGTGAGGAATCAATATTCACTTGGGGGAGCTAATTCAAAAGTTCACCAAGGGGATTTCCATTAACATTTCATTCATGAGTAAAGCATACAATGTCAATATTTAGCTTCTTTACAACTGATCTTCAACAATAATAGGTACAATAGAAAAACCCTAGATTACCAATACATTCCATACATTAGACATGCTGTCGCCTGGATTGTACAGGGATCTGGACAACTGCTTAGGGCGGGGGTTGTCACCTTGATCCCCGCCCACCTCGTTCTAGCTGTCTCCCAACAACAGGCTATGGGGGGTAGTCCCTATGGAATGAAGTGAAGGAAAACAACTTGGGAATCAACTTGTTCGGGAGATACAGATGAGTGGCCTAGCTACTTGGTTTAATTTAGCAAGATTATTGATTTCATTATATTTCTTAAGTATGAGACCAGTGCCTAATGGAATCACAACTCTTGCTTGATGTAAATCAATGCCAAGTAACCAGATGGACACCCGCTGCTTGAATGATTGACTAACCTGTATGATGTGCAAATCCTAGCATCTGTATGTGATGCAATGATCTTGGTTGGTTTTTAATTATATGTCTAGTCTAAGTAGAACCTCTCCCTTAATTGTTTTGAGAAACAATCTTCAGAGTAGGTTGTGAAATGGAAGCCGATGGGAAGCAAGCAGTGACCTGATTAACGATACCTCCCCCTGTGTTCCACCCACCCAGTGCCTCCGGCGCTGCAGAGACTATGGCTCTGATGATTGCAAGGTCACTGTGTTAACCACTAAAAAGAGTTGAATCTCTCAAGCTATTTGGAAAAGGGTTTCCCTAGATCTCTCTCAACCTAGCTTATGCTAGGAGGTAAATTTTAATGCAATCAATAGCTAGGATGCTTGTGCAAGAGGTTATGAGTGAGACTTTTAGGTGAGATTACTTAAATGTTCATTCAAGTACTTAATTATATGTTATCCCGGTTATGATGTTAAGTACTTCACAATGTTTAGAAAAGGTAATCTCAACTAAAAGACAAGTGTTAGATTTCAGCAGTGCCAACAAGCGATAAAGATATCCACAAGATGCAATTGCCCAAAGATAGGGATCCACAATAGATAAACAATAGAGCAACAGTTAACCGATGATTCAGTATGATAAGCCAATCACAAGAGACAATAAGATAGAAAGTGTTCTTAGCCAATATTCCTCAAAACAATATGATTTACTAATTTTCAAGTTAAGAACACTTTAGATGAAATTTAGATCACCACCAATCGGATGCACAAATGAAACAAGGTATTTCAATACTGGATTAGGAACAAGTAACTTGAACCAAAGATTTGAGAGAACTTACTAAATGTAAATCATAAACTAAATAGCATATAAATTCACAATGAAACACAATGTTAGTCACCTCCACAATGTGAATGTTAGGAACAAGATATATAATTATGTAAACTCTTGTGCACTTTATGCTCCAATGACCACTTAATGAGCAAATGGTGACTAATATGACAGCAGTGAGAAATTTATGACAACAATAAGTAGATATCAATTTCACAATGCAAATGCTTGCCCAATGTTACAAAGAATAACCCAACTGCCAAGCAAACTTAGCCAACTCAAGAATTAGATGTTTTAGCCTGCTTAAGATATAATATTCAGAAAAATTTCAAATCTGATATATTTATTACAACAGAAAATAAACCACGGATCAACAAGCTAGTGATGCTAAGAATGATGCCCAAAACACCCAAAAATAGGAAAATTTCACTGAAACTAAAAATTATGAAAATTTTCACCCTCTTCAAGTGTGTGATTCAAAAATTACATATCTGATATTTTTATTTATGCAGCAAATTCCAGAAAGGAGAAAAAAAGGATCTAGGCTAGATCTTAAGTGCCCAAGTGGCCAAAATTTAGGAAAATCAATATTTAGCAATTTTGGACAACTTAGACAAATTTGCATGTGAATTTAGGGCCTAATTATCATTGTTTTGACTGTTGTAATAAAACAAAGAGAAAGTAAGGATTTAGAGATCAAACCCTAGGCCAAAAATCTCATAAGAAGAATCAGATTGGTAATCGCATCTGTATAGCATCATATCAACCAGCATTGTCCTAGTGCAAGGCCTTGACTAACAGCTCCATCTCTCCACGAGATCTTTGAGCTCCAATGTTGGCGAAACCAATGATGAATAGACACCTACGTCATTGTCTCTCTTGGATCATATCCCACTTGGGTTCACTCAGGATATGTCCACCAGGACTATTCTTATCTTGGATTCCCCGTCCTCAAAGAATATTGGTCCTTCCACGACTACTCTTATCTTGGATACCCTAATACATCCCCTAAAGAGTATCAGATGCCAGATGATTACCCAATCCTCCATTCTGTCTTTCCGGGTGAAAACCAGAATGACGTGTCTATCTCTCCCTCTCAACTAGGGAGGACATATTCCACAAAGGAATGTACTCATTCCTATACAAGGAATGTACCTAAGTTCCCTTTGGGCTTAGGAATTACTAAGTTTCTTCCAAGTAAGAAACTTATTACTAGGCTCCCTCTTAATCAAGGACCTACAGCAGCAATGATGAAAACACTGAGCTGCTCATGAAGAACTCCTTTCTTCGATGTCATGAATTTCCTCGTACTTGAGGAGTCTTCATCTTTGGGATCTCTTCATAGGGCACATATCATCCATCACTTTCATCCAAGTGTCATGTCTTCTATCAGAAAGTGATCCTTCAATCTTCTCATATGGTCTAGCCTCATGCCATGTTGCTTTCCTTCAAACCATACTTCTTTCAATGATCTTTCATCCTACCATATGGTAATCAACTTGTGGAAGATATATGCTTCTCTTTACAGCACTGCATAAGCTCATCAAATATTATTTAATTATAAATATGAACTTTTAAATCAAAAGTTACCTTAGTGATGATCTTTCATCATGACATCTTCTTGTAGGCATCGACATCCTTTATTCAGATTGAAACGTCTCCTAAAGATATGTACTGTCAAGCGTCTTCTTCTTTACTAGACTTCTGTCAGAGTCTACATATCTTCCCAGGAGATCTCCTAGTCACATCTTCTTGGCTTCTAGATGATAACCACCTCTTGACATGGTTGCACTTCATGATCTCTTCCTTTCTTTCTCCACACAACTTCATTTATTCCCAGGAACTTCAAGCATAGAGTTCCTTGTTTGTAAACAACCACCTCATATTCCATATGAGGATATATATTTGATTTCATATGTTAATGACAACCTGTGTACCGGAAGAGATCCTCCTTTCTTTGATCATACTTCTAAAGATAGAGGTCCATTATCTGCAACCATATGACATGACTTCACAGCATCCAGTGTTAGCATATATGTACCTTATCTTATCCATTTGAGTCATTTTGCAGCAATTTCCTTAGAATGAAGAGCTTTATTCCCTTGACCTGTTTCATTAATATGTCATCATATCCTAATCCCAGAATTATGCAAGATAGAATTCCCGATGAAACCTTTTGCTTTCTTTCTAACCAGTGAATCCAGAGAGAACTCCAATAGAAAATGTAGCACCTATTTCCATATTGATTATTGAATGATGACCCTTGATCTCGATGACTTCCTTCCATCAATGTTGTTATCAGTGAGGTTTCTAGGAGCTACTTCTTTCATAGCTGTATTGCGGACATCCTCCTATGACCCGTGCTCCTTCCATGATGCCATTAATGTACAATGCTTCCTAACACACTATTTTACAATCGACAGAAATCACTTAAAGAGGAAGATGATCTCAATCATAGTAAAGATCTTCCGCTTCTTTCTTAGATTTCTTTGTATCAGGTTCTTCCCTTTCTTCTGTGACATGGGCTTCTTCCTTTTTCCTCTTGTCCTTTCCAAATTTAGGGCAATCACTTTTATAATGCCCAAGTTCATTACATCCAAAACATCATACATTGTCCATATTTCTCCTTTTATTTTGAGGACCAAATTTACTGAATCTTCCTTTCTTCCTGGACATGGCTGCAAAGATTTGATTCCCTTCACTTGATCCTGTATCAACTTTGGCTTTCAATCTTGTTTCCTCTATTTTACATAGAGACCATAGATTCTGGAATGGTGTTGCTTCTTTCTTCCCGTATAAGCTTGAAGTGAAGTTTCCCCATTCTTCTGGTAGAGCATTCAGCACCACTGTAGTCATCTCACTATCATACATTACTTCTCCCAATTCCTGCAGTTGGTCTCATATTTCAGAAATCCTCATAAAATATGCAGTGATTCCTTCCTCTCTTGACAATTTCATCTTGTATAGTTCTTGTCTTAGAGAGATTACTTCTCATGCAGTACTCACAGAGAATAGCTCTACCATTTTCTCATATATTCTTTTGCAGTTTCTAGTTTTGATAGTATGAGTGAGTCCTTAATGGATTCTATGAGAATCCTCTAGGCTTTGATTTCCCCTTTCATGTACTTGGCATGAGCTGGAGCATCTTCTTTTGAGGGTTGAGTTGTAGATCCTTTGATGTAGCCCATAACTTCATCTTCGATTAGATTCAAATCTGTCCTTTTCTTCCATGTACTAAAGCTTGATGACCGAACCAATTTGTTGCGCTCTTTGTAATAAGTCATTTTGACATATTCAAAATATGTCATAGACATACTTACTTGTGTAGATTTATTTCTTCCTTCTATCAGCTTCCTTGATGATGATGATGGCACAAACTCCTTCTTAGATTGAATTCTTCAAAGTAGGTGACCTTGGATCCTTAATGACAAAGGATGTCTTCATAATGATGATGTCTTCGAAGGTGTTGGACATTGTTGGATGGTGCTTGATGATGTGTCTTCCAACAATGTCTTCAATGTCAAATCTTTGATGGAAAAGAGTATCTCCTTGATGAGTGAATCCTTTGAATGAGATTGAAGGCCTTCATGAAATGGCTTGAGAATATTCCTTGCAAACTGATTTTACTTTTCAATGTAGGCTTTGACTTAGACTTTGATTCTTGCTTTCTTGAGTGTCTCCTTGTCAAGTAGCCCTTGTCTTCAACAAATTAGCTTTGAAACCATGTTGAGAATTAGGTAGGGGTAGGTTTAATTCAAATTCTCTACTTGATAATTACTTGTGAACTTACTATTGTTACTTATGTATTCTCTTCTTACCTTATTATGTCTTTCATCAAGTCAATTACCAAACCACAAGAGACACAAATTTAGGCTCTTCGAGCCAGGGCCAAAACCTCTCCCTCTTGGAGACGAAAACCCACAAGAAATTCTTCTTATAGACTTTCAGTTGACAAGTACCATGACCATGACATAGACCCTTGACCCTTGTATGCCTCCAAGACCTTGTCTCTGCTAATTCCTTGACTCCTTGAACTGATCCTTCCTTTCTACACCGTTCTGCACCTATATCCTTGCTGCACAGAAGACTAAAATCCTTCCTGCACACAAGTTCAAGATTATTGTTGCACACAGGTTCGAGATGATGTTCTATACTTCGAGCTGAACCCTATACTTCCCTTTCACATTTATTACAGACTTTCCCAAGATACAAATTCTATACTGAATTGTCTCGTCTTTCCTCCTTTACTTGCACTTCATTACAAACCTGAAACTTTGCATTTATATCACAGATCTACCCTTGATTACTTCGTTGTTTTATCTCTTAATTACACACTTTATTGTTATTTTGATCCTCGTATTACATCATTGGGTTGTTCCTTAAGTCACTATATCCTTGTCACTGAGATTAGGTCTGAAAATTACAGAGGAATCTGAACTCTGTTATCACTCTATTTTGCGCAACATAGTTGGGTATATATAGTTGTCTGAGCCTATAAATACGCCGACCTGACCAAAGAAAGGGTGTGACGGTTCATGTGCCAACATGTGCATTGCTTGTTTATAAACCGACTTGTAGAGGAGATCTTCCAGCGTATTGTAGGTTGTCTTGAAGAGTATTTACATCAAGTATTATGTTGATCTTAACAGTAGTATCATCATCATTCATGAGCCATGTCTTCAAGCTTATTTGACAAGGTCTTTGAGGCATACATCACTGACTTTGACACTTCATATACGTGACTCTTAATTAATACATTTAGGACAAGATGACAAATCCTAGAAGACATCAAGAAGAAGTCTTTGACCTATAATAAAATTCCTTGCTGATGACACCCATGAAGGAAGCTTACCAAAAATACATTTTATTATCTTTGTCTTCTTCATTACATAAATACATAATTACATATTCAATATGAAGACCGAACCTAGTTACACTTTCCAACATCTCTCCCTCTAATAGTGCACATGGTCCTAAAGCTAATAGAGGTCAAATGCAACCCACTTTAGATCATCATTGGAAGAAAGAATTGAGAGAAACTGTTTGTGATTACATAGCTAGATGGTGGTATGATGTTGATATCCCCTTCAATGCTTCTCGTTCACCATATTATGAAACTATGTTGGAAGCCATATTTGCTGCTGAAAAGGGCTTCAAAGGCCCAGTTGACCACTGGAGTGGCACCTGAGGATAATGAGAAGACTACATGCCCAATGATGAACCAGAAGACATTTCTACCATCAGATATCATCAAATATCATCAATTCAACAGAGTTTTTGAACTCTACTTCTATTTCTCATCATCTTTCTCTTGTACCTAGATTCCACACCCTACGGGGAATTGTAATAAGTGATGCTAGTAATGATGATTTTGAGTCAGTATTGAGTCTGTAACAGGCCTAGGTAACTTGTCACCTTTCCAACAAGTGAGTATTACTCTGGGAGGTTTTTTTACTCGGTTAATTATCATCTCCCTATCAGGACTTCATAATTAATTGAGTTTTTCACGCCAAATTTACCCCAAAGTCAGAGTAAGGCTTTATGATGAGGCCTTGGATGAGTCCTAGTGTCTAGATTCAATATATATTACCATAATAGATCACACAAAAAAATTCGTGGAATTTGGTTCGGTCTAAGTAGTAATTTTTTTATTTTTTAGATTTCCCGCAAGTCGAAAATTGCAATAAAAAATGTAATTGAATTGTAATAAGTGTTGCTTATAGAAGTTGTATGGGGTATGAGTAATCAAAATTACACCTCTCACTCTGTAATATCCCGGATGGGATATTTTAACTAAAATGCAGAAAAATACTGAATACTAGAATTTGCCGTAAAATAATCATTCATTCAACAGAAGATTGCCATGTAAAATTAAAAGACAGGAAACACTGCAATCCAATACCATATATCGAAGGAAAATCTCGTTATTATAGATAATAAAATGGTGGGTTTACATATAGATCTGACTCAAGAAGAGTCGAGATAGAAAACCGCCACCAAGATAAGTCAACTTGCATCAAGCACAACCGAGACCGTCACACTCTCTCCCAATGAAATTAAATCGAATCCATCGATCACACTGATGAAGCCCAAGTTGAAGATCTGAGTGATCCTCACACCAAACTCTGAAGCTCTGTGAAACTTCTAAGTGAAGTCTCCTCAAGAGAGTTGGGTTTTCGTCCAACACTCACAAACCACCCGAGGGTTTCCGTCCTGGGGCTACGGCTGAAGTAGAGAACCACGTCCTCAAACCTCTCATACACAAGCAAATGATCTACTCCAAAGATGTCTCCCAATGGCCTCCTCCCTTTCTTTTATAGATCCCTTGGAGCCTTCTAGAGAATTATTTTATTATTATTTTATTTATGGAGCACTTTTCCCTTTTATTAAAATATTATAAAATATTCCTTTTTAATGCAGAAAAGGGTATATCGGCTACCACGCCTCCTCCGGTCGCTGAAATCTCTGTCTAACTGTCCCATCATGTAGGTCTCCTCGTCCCGATTCCGATGAGCTATTACACTAAGGTGTTCCATCGTATATTTCTCCCGGAATGCCACCTTGAGCATAATCAGCTGAGTTAAGCCCATAAATAACTCAAAATTCCGAAAGTTATCGGAATGCATCGGAACGAAAGCCAAACTGCTCGGATGATGGAGTATATCAAGCGAATGCCTCTAGACACCATGAAAACTCCTCAAAACTCCTCTGAAAAGCTCCTGAGCCCACTGATAGCACCAATCTGTACATGTGACCTGTCTGCTCCTAACTCTGGAAGTCCCTCCTGGCCCTGTCATGGATGATACCAAAAATGGGAATATTACAGACCTCCCGCCCCAAGATTGCTTGCCCTCAAGCAATCTAAATATGTGGACCACTCTATTGGCCTGCCGCACCTCAGACCCAATGCCTGGATCCCATACCAACCTCTGGGTGCTGCTATGCACCTGTGTCAAACCTCTCGGAACAGATCCCTCAATGCCGGGATCCCAAACTGATCTCTCTCTGTCCCAGACAACAAACAATCCTCACGGATCCCAACGCCACCATGGCCAATCATCGTCCAAGTCCCACGGCTCAGGCTGTGCACTGTCTCTAACTATATCTGATGCTTTCAGAGGTGAAGACCACCAACAAGCATCAATGCTCCCGGGCTCCTGCTGTGCTGTACCTGTAACTGCATATGCTGCCCCACCAACTGCATACCAACTCATCACTTCTCTCCAATCCAGGTCCTGACTCAATCCCATGTTGATCCTGCTCTCCTGAAATCGGGAAGGAGTCCTGAAGTAACGACAATCGGTGCCCTCCTGCCAACTGGAACCTGTAACAGCTACTATGTCTAAGGGCCCCTGCTCTGCTATGCTCCCTACGAAGAATACTGTACCACCAAGAGGGTACCAACTCATGATCTCCCGCTAGTCCATCCTGGAAGAAGAATCCGATGTAGCAACAACTGCATATGGAATATGCCTAGAGTGTTGCTGCCAGCTCGTAATCGACTCACACTGATCTGCCCTATTTGTCAAAGAAAGCTGCCTGTAGGAAGAAGCCCCTCTCCCTATAATGGGCCAAAGTGGGCAAGATATGCTGCAAGCCCCATCGATGTACTCCTGGAGAGTACTACTCACTGAAAATACTGCAGCTCTGCTGATTGCGGGTACATCTATCAACACCTCATCAATGTGTCGCCCAAAGATGGATGCTCCAACTTGCCCTCTGATTGTACCATTAGGGAATCTAGTCGTTCCCCAATGCGGACCAACTTGGCCGCCGACTTGGCACAAGTCACTCTCATACCCTCCAGCTCCTGGTCCTGCAACAAAATGGCCTCCCGTACTGACGTGGCCTTCTCTCTCAAAACTCGAAGGTCCGTCCGAAGCCGATGATACCGCTGTCTGCGACCGTCATCCAATACCTCTGCACCTGCTAGTGCCCTAGCTCCCTGCAAAACTATCCCATCGACCTCTAACGTCTCTAGAGGATATGGATCTGCAACTGGTGTCTGTGCATCTGACTGCTCCTCCTCAAAGGCTGACCCCAATGTTAGCTGCATATCTATCATAGGCTCAATGTGGGTGCCCATCTGGATCTCACCCAAGGAAATGTCATGCCTGATGTCCATAGTATCCTCCTCTGCTGACTCAGGCTCCATCATATGCTGCTCTGGCTGAATCGTCACAAGTGACTCATCACCCAGAGTATCACCTATACAGTTCCCGGACTGCTCACCCTGCACACTAGAACACAGCTCTGGTCTACTGTCATCATCATCTCTGCATGGCTGCTCTCGCTCCCCAGAAGCATCCTCAACTGATCCCATGGACTTCTCCGAAGAAGAGCCCTCACCCTGGCATACGGATGGAATGTCTACCTGCTCTACCTCTGCCACCTCATCTGCATCTCTCACACATGAGTGATCAGGCCCCCAAGGTTCTTTGCAAATGAAGCAAAGTCCCTTCCTCCTCAGCTCATTTCTGCTGCCTGACCGACGGTACTGGAGCCGCTCCTCCCTGGTCAACTGTCTCCCGAGAAACTCAATGTTCTGCTCAACTAGCCCTTGGGCTAGCTCATAAGCAGTAGGCGAGACCAACCGCTTCCTCCTCCAAATGCTCAGCAACCTAGTCTGCAGCTTTCGGCAAATGGTCTCATGGTCTCTCATACATGACGACAAGATGGACTGCATGTGTGCTATGACAGTATCAGGATGATGTTTCCTAATGCTAAAGAAGCATCGGAACATCTGCAAAATCAGGTCATCACACTCAAGATAGAACATGATCTCATAAGTTTGGTCCATAGCCATGGCTTCTAGAACCTTAAACTTCCTCCTAAATGTAGAGCCTGCACAGTTGTCCAAATCCCGAAAGGTTCCTACTATCAATCTGAAAATTCTTCTCATAATATCATCATTGTAGGGAGGGTAGGGTGTTGTTATCCTCAGGATATCGCTGAAACAAGAGGCAACTATCAGCTGGACTCTCTCACTTGGATGTTCCAAGAATCTGGCTTGTATTAATGCAAGCATAGACGGCTCCAAAGCCCAATTCAAACACGAATCAGATTGCTGTACCTTTGAGAGACAGGATTCCAGCTCCTCTAACATGGGCAAGTCATCCCCTAATCTTCCACTCTTCAAGTCCATCCCCTGTACATACAGCCAATTTCCCACTTCTTTCTCCCTTTGTATATTCCTCGGATGCTCTTGTTTGAGAAAATTATGTACCTTCTTGGAGAAGGGTCTGTTGTTCTGATTTGTTCTATGGTTTTCTGCTTTTATTTTCATCAATCTGTTTAGAAGTTCCTCCATGGTTCAACTAAGGATAAAATCACTGTTTTTTTGAGTTATTAATTTTCCTTTCCAGTCAAGATTTTAACCAAACCTTTCATATGCATGCTGCTGTATGTATGAGCTGTACAAAATTTCTTCTCTAAAGAAATATTATAGGGAGATTTCAACCATTAATGAGGCTTCAAAATGGGGTAATCTTCCTAAACTCAGAGACAGATTTATTCTAGTTGATGATATTTTGAGGAAAGATAACAATATGGCATATAGTAAAGTATAGAAATTTTGAACCTGGTTATGTAGCTTGTGGAGACTCCATCAACTAGAGAACGCATACCCCCGTGGCACTATCAGCAGTTTGTTGATCAATGTGTATGGCTGTAGGTGGCTGTTACATCCCCAAAAAAAAAAAAACACTAGCGATACAATATATTCTTCAACAGGAGAAACAACACATATTCAGCCCCAAATCTGTACATATAACTTAGAATATTGATACCCTTGAACAAGTTTGCTCAACAAAATAATATCAGTTAAAAATTCAGCTCACAGCCTCTAACAGTAAGAGAAACGGTTGTTTTAATAGAGAAAACCCAGACGTAGTGTTGCTGAGAAATCTGACGCAGTCGACCATCCAAACTTAAGCTGCCCCACGTCTCATCTTCGAGGGCTCAATCGTCGTGCTCATGGGCATCGATCTGATCCTATGTATGGGAATTATTTTTTTCTTTTTGTTGAGGAATGCAGCCCTGATCTGGACAGCGTGGCACTCAGCCTACTGTGTGTTGGCAGTCGGTTGCACCTCTGCACCCTTGTGTCTATCACGCAACGTTTATTTTTCTTTTTCCACGGTGGCTTGGATAATTAACCAGTCGGCCTTTTTCTTTTCTTTCTTTCACTTCGCACGCCACGGTGCTCTCCCGCCGTCACCACACTCGAGCAAATTATGTTGACCGGCTTCTCAGATTTCCCGTTTAAAATTCGCCCCACTGATGTTTAAAATTCGCTGGCCCCACTGATGTTTAAAATTCGCGGCGTCCGCCTTCCTGCATCCTGACAATCGATCTATCAGCTTCGGTTTCCTTGTGTTAACTCGTCTATCAATCGATGGCTTTCGACCCCTTTCAATTGCATATCAAGCTCGGCTAGCGATCACCATCTCAGCGCATAGTGATCCCACAATCCCACGAACTGACGACTATGCCTCGTCGTGGCCCCAACCCAAACACTCGATTTCAGAAATGCTCAGCGCTCGAGTCGACAGGCTCCAATGAATATCAATTCAGGCTCCACAACACCCTTCTTCGCTTAGCCACGCAGACTAATGCGGCTCATTCCCCTAATGGCGGCTCGTTCCTCTTCACAGCAATGGAATTTGTCTTCGAATTTTTAAATAATCAAGCTGTGGAACTTGGAATGCGGCCTCATATGGATACCACGACATATGGGTTCTTGCTTGGATCATGGAGATCTGGCAGTACGACCTTTCGGAAAGACACACCCGTTGATTCCCTTGGTAGGCTCGTTCTCGGCTGAAAATTATGTCGGTTAAAAACCCAAAACGGCTCACGGCCCTCCCAGCAATTTGCATACTCTTCTGCTCGACGTTCAATTAGAAATTGACGTCAATCAAAATATTCACTGCATTTCTCCATAGCGTGACTTCTTGATTCGATCCCCTTCTAAAATTCATCAACACGACCCAAATAGACGGCTTCAGAATGTAGACTCCCGTTTGCAAATAAAACGCAGCCAATCTTTCACTCACGGCCCCAGCCAATGAAATTGGACAATTTTAATTAATTCGGTCCAAGTACGAATAGTGGAAAAATTATTATGCAGGTGACAAATTTACAGAAAATGCCCTGCCCAACTCCTCCGGCAAATAGAAGAATTTGACCTTGCTCTCTTCAGGTAAAAATTTCTTTCGATGCCTCCAATATAAACCCTTGAACTGGGCTTTTCAGAATAAACCCTCAATTAAACTATAAACCCGCAGGCTGAGCCAAGAGCAACAGCTCCGATACCACTGTAATATCCCGGATGGGATATTTTAACTAAAATGCAGAAAAATACTGAATACTAGAATTTGCCGTAAAATAATCATTCATTCAACAGAAGATTGCCATGTAAAATTAAAAGACAGGAAACACTGCAATCCAATACCATATAGAACAGAAGGAAAATCTCAGCTTTTATTATAGATAATAAACAGGGGTTTACATATAGATCTGACCCAAGAAGAGCTGAGATAGAAAACTGGCCACCAAGATAAGCTGCTGAACGGCGCTGGCCACAAACTGAACTGCTGCACTCTCCCTCCGGCAACAGCTGACACTGAACCCATTGAAAATGATGAAGCCCAAGTTGAAGATTTGAATGATCCTCACACCAAACTCCGAAGCTCTGTGAAACTCCTAAGTGAAGTCTCCTCAAGAGAGTTGGGTTTTCGTCCAACACTCACAATTCACCCGAGGGTTTCCGTCCTGGGGCTACGGCATGAAGTAGAGAACCACGTCCTCAAACCTCTCATACACAAGCAAATGATCTACTCCAAAGATATCTCCCAATGGCCTCCTCCCTTTCTTTTATAGATCCCTTGGAGCCTTCTAGAGCATTATTTTATTATTATTTTATTTATGGAGCACTTTTCCCTTTTTATTAAAATATTATAAAATATTCCTTTTTAATGCAGAAAAGGGTATATCGGCTACCACGCCCCCTCTGGTCATTGAAATCTCTGTCTAACTGTCCCATCGTGTAGGTCTCCTCGCCCCGGTTCCGATGAGCTATTACACTAAGGTGTTCCATCGTATATTCCTCCCGGAATGCCACCTTGAGCATAATCAGCTGAGTTAAGCCCATAAATAACTCAAAATTCCGAAAGTTACCGGAATGCATCGGAACGAAAGCCAAGCTGCTCGGATGATGGAGTATATCAAGCGAATGTCTCCAGACATCATGAAAACTCCTCAAAACTCCTCTGAAAAGCTCCTGAGCCCACTAATAGTACCAATCTGTACATGTGACCTGTCTGCTCCTAACTCTGGAAGTCCCTCCTAGCCCTGTCATGGATGATACCAAAAATGGGAATATTACACACTCTCAAATTTCTACTATGACACACTTTGAGAGTTTAAAAATGTGTTTTGAACCCTCAAAACCCACTTTTCCTAAGTTTAGTGGGAAATTTGGCAATTAATTAAGCCAGATATTAAATAAATGGAGAAAAATAAATATCCACACATGCTAAATGAGGTGAAAATGAGGTGAAAAATTATGGAGAAGTCAAAGTGAAGTCCCAAAGTGATGTGGACTCCTAAAACCAAAGAAAAGACATGTGCTCAAATACAATTGAATTTCCGGCATTAAATGAGAGTTGTTTACTTGGAAATTCGAATTTGTGGATTTAGTACATATTTGGGAGGGTTTAACAGAATATTTTGTGGAAAATTTTCCCCACATGGGTTACCACCCATATACACTTGTCATTCCATCATAAAATTCGAATTTGGCACATAAGTGAAGAAGAAAATGATGTCCACTTGCCAGAATCCAATTTTTACACTTGAAAATGGAGCTCCACATATCAAATTCGAATTTTCCTTGTGATCTCCTCCCTCTCACCACTTGGCATATGGTTCTTCATTGGGATTTGCTCCCAACTTTTTATATAATGGAGCCATGGGCTCTCATATTGTATCATGTTATGAGCTATTGGGCTTGAGGGAACTCTGTCATTTTTGTATATCAATAAAATCAAGACTTTGGGGCTATTTAGAGGATGCTCTCTTGGCATTATGAAGTGATTTATTTCCATACTATTGCTATTGTATTTGAATTCGTTTATATGCTTGATCAATATTAGTTTATATTTTCCATCTAGCTTGGATTAATGTGTGCAAGCTATCTTGCATGCATCATTGATTTAGAATATTATTCTAGGAATTAGCTTGCCAAGTCATTTCGTAGGAATGTTTGGTTTATCTATTTCATTATGATGCTCTTATCCTCTTGCAGTCTAATATTTGTTTAAGTGTGTAGGGAAGATCTATTCATATTGTGTGCAGGAAATCCATCCGGGCGTAGGAGAAGTCTCAAATAGATCAACTAACTCCTAGATTCAAAGCGATCCAAGACTTGGCTACTTTCAACCCCAAGTTTTGCATCAAAGGAAGACAAAAAGGGAGTTTTTCGTTTTTTAGCTACTTGATCATCTATTTCCACTTTTAAAATCTAAAAATTTCCATTTGTAAAGCGTCTTCAAGTCATATTTGCTACTTTAAGAGCGTTTCTCTAAACTAGGCAAGAATGGGGGTTCGCTTCCATTCCTTAGGCTAGTGCTTTTGTACATTAATTTGTATTTTAAATCCTCTTTATTTCAGCCTAACGGTTGATTTTATTTTGTAGCCCACAAGTTTGAAAGTGAAAAGCGAGGAGCTTGAGGAAAATACGACAAGAGACAATTGATCCTCCTTGCATGCGAAGACTTTTATTACTTCAAAATCTGATTTTAAGGAGGCCATAAGCACTTTTGGGACAGCAGCAAACTTGATCTTTGTCGTGGGCCTTGGATCTTTGAAAATTCATATTTTGAAGGTTTTCTCCATAAATTGTGTTGTAGATTTTTTAGAAGGAGATTAAGCCATTTTCCTAGCTCTTTATTCATAGAAGGATCTCCTTTTGGGCAGCCTTCTTAAAGGATGTTTTCTTCATTTGTAATTAATACTAAAATAACTCTTTTTTGCGTGAGGGAGTTTGGGATATTTTTCCCATGGTATCCCCGTTCCTTGGTTGAAGAAGAAGAAATTTCTTGGGTGGGTTGATTCATTTTATTATTTTCGTTTTATGCATGCTAATGAATTAACAACTAATGCACTCTACATCCATCTAACTAAATTTCGGTTAAATTAAACTTACATTCAGGAGCCCCAATGCTTCAAACTTGAGCAAAATTTCTTTTTTTTTTGTGAGCAATTCACATGTTTGGAAAAATTCCATTTGATTTAATGTTTATGCTTCATGCATGTTGAGGAACCACTGAAGCACCCTTTTTATAAAAACTTATTTCATTTCACTTGCCATTAAAATGCTACAACACATATAAGTTTATTTGTATCTCTCATAGTTTGTTTTATTATTGCAAGTAAGCACCATCTCATCTCTTGTGGAAAATTTGCATGTATCATTTAAATGAGATTAATCAACATTTATTTCACACAAGCAACTCATTAAAACTTACCTCCAACATAAGTTGGTTGTATAGACCTTTAGGGACCCTCTACTTCTCTACTGACTCGTCATTGTGGCATCCATATATTTGGGTGAGGGTGAGGTCTAAGGATCAAAGAGTTTAATTGTAACCTCGCTTTAGAACTAATTAATAAAATAAACCAAGAGCATTTTCATCACATTTAGCTTACTTGCAAGTTCTTGAATTTTTCTTTCCTGATGATTCAGAGTCTCACATGAAATATGATTTTTCTTTTTCAAGAAGCATTTCCTTTCATGCAAGTATTGTAATCTCTTTTGCAACAAGTTTAGCTTAATTTTCTTGTACTTGGACATTATCTACTTTAAAAAGTTTCATTTCATCTTTAATGTTCATCATGTTCATGGATCATTGATGAATCTCATTTCCTTTCAAGTACTCTTAATTCATGTTGCAAAGCTAAATGCATGTTGGTTTAACTTTAAAGTCTTTTTATCATCTGGATTATATTTAGATCACTAATTGTTTCCTTGTGAACAAGATAGCTTCATGTGCTTTGATTCATTAATTCGTTTATCTTGAGAGCATTTTTGATATCTTGTGCTTAAAGTCTTTTGTATCCATTTCAATATTACTGTGTTCTCATCTCTTTAAGCATTTATTTTACTTTCGAGCACGTTATTTATAAAGGCACTGGTTAAATGGTTTGTCATTATTTCAAAGTTGCTCATAAATGCTCATGAATCTTTAAAAGTAATCCAATTTCACTCTAATATTCTCCTAGAAACTCAAACCTTTAACTTAGTTTTCCATTTAAGGACCACCCCCTTAGCTAGCCTAGGAGATAGCTTAAACGGAAAGAGTTGGGATTAGTGTCATAGCCCCATCTCTGAGATCCTTGCCACCAACCACACCTTGTGGGGTTGAAGGCTTTTTCCACTAACTTGTAGGTAGGTGCAAACAGCAAGGAGAGTCAACATTTTTGGCGCTGTTGTCGGGGACAAGAATTCTTGTACCTTGGAAATCAACTAACTTTTGGTTTTTACATGTTGGATTCTAGAATTAGATTCTTGTTCAAGTGGCCACTCCACTTATTTCATTTTCTGCAAGGATTTATGTTTGGAGCCTTTTTCTTGTAGAATTCTTGCTAATCTTGGACAGGAACCTCTCTCTGATATCCATTTTCTCTTTCAAGGTCAAGTGAGCATGACATCATGAATGATCTGTTCGCCCCTTGTGATTTTACTAACATTCTAGGCTATCCGAATTTTATTCTGGATGAAGCCATTGAGGTTGTTGATGAGTTGCCTAGTTTTCTAGGCAACAACGCCATTACCACCGAAACTCACCTTAGGAATTTCCACCTTTGTGTGAGAAAATGGTGCCATGATATTAACCATGAGGATGTTAAAATTAAACTTTTCATCTTTTCATTAGATGGTGATGCTATGGATTGGTTCGTAGACTTACCTGCTAACAGTTTTGACTCTCTAGAATCAATCATTGATGCCTGGAAGAAAAATATCGAGATGAAAGAAAGATCAAAGCGAAAAATCAAGCAAATGAGAACGATAGGGATCTCATCAGGGAGTTGACTCAAATGATTAAGGATATGCAACTCACCCAAGCTCAACTTATTAAGAACATGGAACTCAATCAAACAAGATTAATAGTAAATCATGCACACGCAATAAAGGCCATGGAGGTCAATCATTCTAATCAGATGACCTCTATTCAAAACAAGTTTTTCGCCATGGAAGAAAAACAAGTGCAATTAATCAACACCATAGAAACAAATCATGCTAAAGAAATAAATGTTATGAAAGCTAATCAAATCACTTTTCAAAATGGGTTGGAGGAAATGGAAAGATCACAGGTACAAAAATTCCAACTTAGACCAGATGACGAATGGGAAAAGAACAAAGAAACGGATCACAAGCCTCCCGATCATGGAAGCAAGATTCATCTTATTATGAGGAGGTCATTTATTCCATTAAAAAATGGCTAATTGAAGGTGAGCTGGATAGAGAGGAAACTGAGGGGAACAAGGTTTATACTTATGAGATTGATCCATCACCCATGTCAGAGTAGATGCAGAATGGAGAAAGGCAGGTCACAAAAGTCTTGGATACTTCAAATTTTCCATCTGAGCATCTTCAAGATCGGGCAGACAAGTCTACCTTGATAGCATCAACATCAACATTGCAATATATTAAGAAGAAAAGAAAAAAACGGAAATGATATGGTAAATCTGATGACCATGTACAACACAGTGTTGGGACGAATCAAAGACCTAAGATATTCAGAATTGCACACGGCACATCAAAAAAGCAGCTCATGGATCTGCCTAAAAGTAGGCAAGTTCTCAGCATGAACTTCATTGAGGACATCTGATGCCATAGGGAATTTTTTTCTATCATATTTCTAACCGTATCCTTCGTCAATTCTTTTTAAATAGATTTCTTTCATGAATAAATTTTTATTTTATGCTCTCAGAATAAAATTTCCATTTCTGTAGTTGATTTTATTCTATGATATTTTGAATGGATACTGCTAATATATATTTTTGGTTGGTGTATGCAGATTTCAGGTCCTTGCACACTATCACTTCATATCTAGCATGCATCCCCATATGGAGCCAAATATTGACCACTTGAGTGGCACCTGAGGATAATGAGAAGACCCCATGCCCAATGATAAACCAGAAGACATTTGTACCATCACATATCATCATATATCATCAGTTCAACAAAGTTTTTGAACTCTACTGCTATTTCTCATTATCTTTCTCTTGTACCTAGATTCCACGCCCTATGGGGAATTGTAATAAGTGATGCTAGTAATGATGAATTTCAGTCAGTATTGAGTTTGTAACAGGCCTAGGTAACTTGTGACCTTTCCAACAAGTGAGTATTACTTTGGGAGGTTTTTTTACTCATTTAATTATCATCTCCCTATCAGGACTTAATAATTAACTGAGTTTTTTCCTCCAAATTTACCCCAAAGTCGGAGTACGCCTTGATGGTGAGGCCTTGGGTGAGGCCTAGTGTCTAGAGTCAATGTATATTACCAAAGTAGATCACACAAAATTTTTTGTGGAATTTGGTTAAGTCTAGGTAGTGATTTTTTAATTTTTTAGATTTCCCGCAAGTCGAAAATTACAATAAAAATTGTAATTGAATTGTAATAAGTGTTGCCTAGAGAAGTTGTATGGGGTATGAGTAATCAAAATTACACCTCTCACCCTCAACTTTCCACTATGACACACTTTCAGGGTTTAAAAATGTGTTTTGAACTTTCAAAACCCACTTTTCCTAGGTTTAGTTGGAAATATGGCAATTAATTAAGCCAGAAATTAAATAAATGGAGAAAAATAAATATCCACACATGTTAAATGAGATGGAAATGAGGTGGAAAATTATGGAGGATTGAAACTGAAGTCTCAAAGTGATGTGGACTCCTAAAATCAAGGAAAAGGCATGTGCTCAAATACAATTGAATTTCCGGCATTAAATGTGAGTCGTTTACTTGGAAATTCGAATTTGTGAATTTAGTGCATATTTGGGAGGATTTGGGAGAATATTTGGTGGAGATTTTTGTGGCAAAATTGTCCCCACATGAGTTACCACCCATATACACTTGTCATTCCATCATAAAATTTGAATTTGGCACATAAGTGAAGAAGAAAATGATGTCCACTTGTCAGAATCCAATTTTTACACTTGGCAATGGAGCTTCACATATCAAATTCCAATTTGCCTTGTGATCTCCTCCCTCTCACCACATGGCATATGGTTCTTCATTGGGATTAGCTCCCAACTTTCTATATAATAGAACCATGGATTCTCATATTGTATCATGTTATGAGCTATTGGGCTTGAGGAAACTCTGTTATTTTTGTATATCAATAAAATCACGACTTTGGGGCTATTTAGAGAATGTTCTCTTGGCGTTATGAGGTGATTTCTTTCCATACTATTGCTATTGTATTTGAATTTGTTTATATGCTTGATCAATATTAGTTTATATTTTCCATCTAGCTTGGATTGATGCATTCAAGCTATCTTGCATGCATCATTGATTTAGAGTATTATTCTAGGAATTAGCTTGCCAAGTTATTTCGGAGGAATGTTTGGTTTATCTATTTCATTATGATGCTCTAATCCTTTTGCAGACTAGTATTTGGTAAAGTGTGTAGGAAATATCTATTCGTATTGTGTGCAGGAAATCCATCTAGGCGTGGGAGAAGTCTCAAATAGATCAACTCACTCCTAGATTCAAAGCGATCCAAAACTCGGCTACTTTCAACCGCAATTTTTGCATGAAAGGAAAACAAAAAGGGAGTTTCTCGTTCTTTAGCTACTTGATCATCTATTTCCACTTTTAAAATCTAAAAATTTCCATTTTTAGAGGGTCTTAAAGTCATATTTTCTACTTCAAGAGCGTTTTTCTAGACTAGGCAAGAATGAAGGTTCACTCCCATTCCTTGGGCTAGTGCTTTTGTACATTAATTTGTATTTTAAATCCTCTTTATTTCAGCCTAACGGTTGATTTTATTTCACAACTCGCAAGCTTGAGCGTGAAAAGCTAAGTTGCAGGAAACATAGGGTAGGGGTCCGCTTCTGTCCTAAAACAAAACAGAAACGCGTTTCCCCGTACCGTACGGCTGGGAAATGCGTTTCCGTCCGTACTGGGTCGTTTCCTGTGGGGGAAACATGCCCAGTCCGTACTGGGCCGTTTCCTGTGGGGGAAACGTGCCCAGTACAGACGGAAATGCGTTTCCAGGCCGTATGGGCGCGTTTCCATCGTTTTAACTTAGATTTTTTTTTTTTTGGGGGTTCGTGTGTTTTATTATTTTTTTAATTGTGGAAAGTGTCTTTGGTTGCATCTAAATGGCTCTCTCAACTTATAAAAAGACTCTAGCTTCTTCTAATAAAGCCTATGGCCCTAGTATTTATATGCGATTCATGGTAATGTTAAAGTGACATTCTCCTTAATCTTCATTTTCATCCTTTTACTTAAATTTTTAACATTACCATGAAATGACTCAGGATGTTTGAGAGTGGTTCTAACCTCATTGGATTTCATATGGAGAAAGTAGAATTTTAGATCTCATTCAAAACCCTGTAGACTTATTAGTTTTTCAAGATTTCAGGATTGGGTGATTGCAATGTTTCCATCGAATTTTGTCATGTATTAGGGTATGGAACTTGTATTTAATCAAAAGCACCAATCTCTCTATGTACCTTGATGTTAGTGACATTGGTTGTCAAACTCCTCTATCATGACCCTACTAAAAATGTATCCATCACTCAAACAAAACCTTGACTTGACATGCTCATAGTTTTTATTGTACTTGCACTTGCAGCCTCATAGTCTTTATTGTACTTGCAGCCTCATATACATAATAAACACTGATTTTGAGATTTTGATATATAATAAAGGCTGGTTTTGGATATTTCGATATTGCTATTTTTATTATGTGTCTGTTATCAATGATTATTCATGAGTAAATGTCTTGTAACTTGTAATAGTTTATGCTTTGAATTTATCATGTATGTTTTATGATTTCACATAACATTTCTTAAATGTCATAAATTCTAATATAAATTTAAATTATAACATATATATATATATATATCGCGTTTCCCCATTTCCAAAATTTGGGAAGGTCGCGTTTCGTATCGCTTCCCGTTTCGTGCAACTTAGGTGAAAAGCAAGGAGCTTGAGGAAAAGACAAGGAGGGACAATTGATCCTCCTTGCATGCGAAGGTTTCCATTACATCAAAATCTGATTTTAGGGAGGCCACAAGCACCTTTGGGACAACAGCAAACTTGATCTTTGCAGTGGGCCTTGGAGCCTTGAAAATTCATATTTTGAAGGTTTTCTCCATAAGTTATGTTGTAGTTTTTTGAGGAGATTATGCCCTTTTCCAAGCTCTTTATTTATAGAAGGATCTTCTTTTGGGCAGCCTTCTTCAAGGCTGTTTTCTTCATTTGTAATCAATAATAAAATACATCTTTTTTGTTTGAGGGAGCTTGGGAAATTTTTCCCATGGTATCCCCCTTCTTTAGTTGAAGAGAAAGTAATTTCTTAGGTGGATTGATTCATTTTCTGATTTTCGTTTTATGCATGCTAATGAATTAACAACTAATGCACTTTACATCCATCTAACTAAATTTTAGTTAAATTAAACTTACATGAATGAGCCTCAATGCTACAAACTTGAGAAAAATCTCTTTTTTATGTGTGAGCAATTTGCATGTTTGGCAAAATTCCATTTGATTTAATGTTTATGCATCATGCATGTTGAGGAACCATTGAAACACCATTTTTAGAAAAACTTATTTCATTCCACTTGCCATTAAAATGCTACAACACAAGTTTATTTGTATTTCTCAAAGTTTGTTTTATTATTGCAAGTAAGCAGCATCTCCTCTCTTGTGGAAAATTTGCATGAATCATTTAAATGAGATTAATCAACATTCATTTCACATAAGCAACTCATTAAAACTTACCTCCAACATAAGTTGGTTGTATAGACTTTTAGGGACCCTCTACTTCTCTACTGACTCCTCACTGTGGGATCCATATATTTGGGCGAGAGTGGAGTCTGAGGATCAAAGAGTTTCATTGTAACCTTGCTTTAGAACTAATTAATAGAATAAACCAAGAGCATTTTCATCACATTTACCTTACTTGAAAGTTCTTGAATTTTGCTTTCTTGATGGTTCAGAGTCTCACGTGAAATATATTTTCCCTTTTTCAAGAATGTCTTTTGCAACAAGTTAAGCTTAATTTTCTTGTACTCGAACATTATCTACTTTAGAAAGTTTCATTTCATGTCTAATATTCATCATGTTCATGGATGGTTGATGAATCTCATTTCCTTTCAAGTACTCTTAATTCATGTTGCAAAGCTAAATGCATGTTGGTTTAATTTTCAAGTCTTTTTATCATCTGGATTATATTTAGATCACTAATTGTTTCCTTGTGAACAAGATAGCTTCATGTGTTTTGATTCATAAATTCGTTTATCTTGAGAGCATTTCTGATATCTTGTGCTTAAAGTCTTTTGTTTCCATTTCAAGATTACAGTGTTCTCATCTCTTTGAGCATTTCTTTTACTTTTGAGCACGTTATTTGTAAAGGCACCGGTTAAATGGTTTGTCATTATTTCAAAGTTACTCATAAATGCTCATAAATCTTTAAAAGTAATCCAATTTCACTCTAATATTCTCCTAGAAACTCAAACTTTTAACTTAGTTTTCCATTTAAGGACCACCCCCCTTAGCTAGCCTAGGAGATAGCTTAAACGGAGAGAGTTGGGATTAGTGTGACAGCCCCATCTCTGAGAGCCTTGCCACCAACCACACCTTGTGGGGTTGAAGGATTTTTACACTAACTTGTAGGTAGGTGCAGGCTGCAATGAGAGTTAACAAGCCCTACTATGCATGAGTTAAGGGGATATCTTTTGGAAAAAGAGATTTTGTCCATTGATGAATATTTCAGAGATTTCAAAAACTCATGGGCAAAAACAGGATGTACCATCATTTCAGATGGATGGACTGATCAGAGAAACCGTACCATCATAAAATTTCTTATCTTATGCCCACAGGGAACCATGTTTATAAGATCAATGATGTATTTGATGGGGTGAAAGATGCACACTTGTTGTTTCATATTTTTAATGAGGTTGTTGAAGAGGTGGGGGTGGCTAATGTTTTTCAAAATATCACAAATAATGCCTCTAACTATGTTCTTGCTGGTAAAATGTTGAGGAAAAACAAAAAACCATCTTTTGGACCCCATGTGTTGCACATTGCATAGACCTCATGCTTGAGGATATTGGTAAAATAGATAGGATCAAGGACATTGTAGAGCATGCCAAGAGCATAACAAAATATATTTACAATCACTCATGGATTTTGAACCTAATGAGGAAACACACAAGGTGCAAGGATATTATTAGGTCTGCCATCACTAGATTTGCAACACTTTTTTTGACATTGCAATCTATGCTTTCCCAACGTAGAAACTTGCAAAAGGTATTTTCCAGTGATGAATGGAATGAATGTCAATGGTCTCGCAAACAGGATGGAAAAGATGTGAAAAAGAAATTTAATGAAGAAATACTTTGGAAAAAGGAAGAAAAGATTGTGAAGGTTGTTGAGCCACTGGTTAAGGTGTTGCGGTTGGTGGATGGGGGAAGATTGGTTATGGGCTTCATTTATGAGGCTATGGATCAAGCAAATGAGCAAATAAAGGCAACATTAAAGGAAAGGGTGGCTAAGTATGGGCCCGTTTGGGAAATCATTGATCAAAGATGGAACAATCAACTCCATCGCCCCATACATGCAGTTGGGTATTTTCTGAACCCAAGGTATCATTATAAAGCTTTGGAGGCAAGAAATTTGACTGGGGAGGTTAGATATGGATTGATTGACTGCATTGATCGCATGATCCCCAAGGAGAGTGATGAGATGGATATACACAAACAGATCACTTTCTTCAGCAGAGTCGCAAGTACCTTTGGCAAGAACCTTGCAAGGATTGCAAGGGAATCAGATGAGCCATGTAAACAAAGAATTTCAATTTTCAAATTCATATTTTATTATTTTGTTATATTGTTTATAATTTGAAATTTGGATATAATTTGTTGAGCTAATTGAAACTCATTACATAACTATGTTTTTTGCAGCACAATGGTGGGAGGCATTTGGTAGCCATTGTCCTCAATGGCAAAAGTTTGCAATCCGCATTTTGAGTCAAACTTGCAGTGCTTCTGGGTATGAGCGCAATTGGTCTGTCTTTGAGAGGATTCACACGAAGAAGAGAAACTGCTTGGAGCAAAAATGGTTAAATGATCTAGTCTATGTCCAATACAACCTCCGACAAAGACGTAACCAATTGTTGAACAAAAGACCGATTCAAATCCCATTGTGTTGGATAATATTGATCCAACATCAGATCGGGTAGTGGAGAGTCGTCTAGCAGAGTTTGAATCTGATGAGGATGTTAATCTTCACTTTGATGAACAGATAGAGGCTTAGCAAAATGCAGATCCACTAGTACCAGGCCCAACCCCAAGTCCTCTAGTTACAGCCGTAGGCACTTCCTCTAGTCAGCCACGACGGAAGTGCATAGCTCATCTATCTCAGGCTCAACGTCCTAGTGCTACTACTTCTATAGTTCCAATTGAAGATCTTGATGAGGAGGAGGAGCCATAGGTTTCCCCCTCTGATTTAGAGCCTGAGCCAAATGATCTTACCTTCTCTAGCAATAATGACTAGTGATGTTTTGTTGTAGAGGCCATTTAGAGCCTCCTTGGTTATGTGTTTTTGTTTTGATCTCTATATCATGTATGTATTGGACAGCGCATTGGGTGCCATTTTGACATAATGGATATATTCACGAGCCTACTTTGATCATATGTTGTCTTTTGTCTATATTCTAATGCTTTCTGTTTGGAAACATGAATGAAAATCTTCAAAGTAATGCTTTTTTATAAAAAAATAGATTTAATGTATTTTTTACAAAGGCAGAGTCATTGAAACTGAATCGGAAGAGTCGATATCGAGTCGGAGTCGGAGTCGGAGTCGGAGTCGACCCTCGACCGTTTCGGAACCCGAGTCGGAGTTTTAAAACATTTCCTTGTAGATGCACTTGCCCAAATGGCCCAAAATTTTAGAATGGAGATGCCACCTTAAAATCAAGATTTTAGAGACCAAACACCTGCAAACCACCAAGAAATCAATCCTGAAAAATTCAGAGGAGGGTTTAGGGAAATTTAGGGCAAAAGAGGCCAAGAAAAACAAATGCTAGGTTAAGGAAGGCCAACATTGAGGGATGAGGATGCTAGGAGGGAAGACCAGGGGTCAAGGAGGTGAGAGATGTGAAAATTTTTGAGCACGGAAATTCTACTACTAACTATTGATTTACTTCTCCTACTTGATTTATTACACACGTTATTTAAATAAAATATTCAGAAAAACCTCTAAGTAAACACAACTAGCAGCCTACACAAATACAGATCATTCACTGAACATTATGCACATATGACAAAGGACACAAATCTTTTGGACAAATGTCCCTGGAAAAACCCAATGCGGGAAAACCGATGCAGCAGATATGAAGGTTTATTATTACTAAGCAGCAGTTTTTGAGTACATCTAGGGTGCCATAAACCGGCTCACCCAACAGAGAAAACCTCAGTTACAGAGAAAAATGTGAGATATACCTCACTCTCGCAAGTCCCCGCTGATCCGAATGAGCAACTGGTGAAACCCCAGCTAGCTCTGCGCAGCCTCTACACTGCCACTACATAAGGTTGCGTCGCCTTGGCTGAGGGACTGCGTTACCCTAGCTCTGCACTGATAAGCTTCTCCTAGAGTTTGGTTTCAGATCTGTCGGCTCAGAAACTCCAGTCTCCAGCTGAAATTCAAACTTTCCTTGGAGACACTGCACTGCCCCTGTGTGAGCCCTGCGTGGATCTGCGTCACCCTCTCTAGGGACTGCGTCACACCCTCTGATGGCAGCGCTGCCTCCACTACGTCTCTGTTGTCGTTGCTCTACGTTGTACTCTTGGCCCTCCTGACCAATCACTGCATCTGCCCCTCATTGCTTCTCTGAATCACTAAAATCTGATTTTCGTCCGAACACTGCTCTGTCAAAAGAATTTGATCTCTTAGATTCACTGTGTTTCCTCCAACTGACCCCAAGCCCTTCCTTTATACTTTTCTCGTTGACACATCAACGATTGTGATCTAATCTCTAATCAACGACTAAGATTAGAAGTAGCTTGATCCACATCACTTAGAATGTTCTCATCACATGTGCAAATTCATTCACTTTAATTTTTTTATTTTCCTAAGTTAGACTTAGGGTTCTTATTAAAAAATTTAATTATTTGAATAACTTTACACCAGATGGAATTTCTCCAAACGCTTTCTGGGTCTTGGAGATCCCATGTGTTCCAGCCCCTCCACAAAGTTTTGGAGCTAGAGCACATACGATGCTACCCCAAAATCTAAACACTCCCTCTTAGCGAGGAGTGTGCTCAAGCAATACTTCCACACTAAAGCATTGCCCAGATCTCTGGCATTGATCTCCACGCTGATACTTGGTTTATTGCCCTTCATCCACTACGCTGCTGCTCTCTGTACTTCTGGCCATGTCATTGTCACTGACACTGCCACATCTGTACTGCAGGCTGCAGCTCCCTCTCAAATTGCTGCATCATGTTGCCAATTTTTGCACTTCAACTCAGTTGCTGACAAGTAAGAAATTGAAGGATCTCTACTCAATCACTGACAGACAAGTCAGTCGGGCTGCATCTCATTGAAGCACCCTCGGTTGTTGCGTTGCACTGTCTCTCTAGAGCCTCTGCACTGCGTAAGCATTGCCACTTCGCTGCTGAAATCACATCAGCCTCTACGTTGCTGCTGCCTCTTCTCTGCACTGCTCCAGACTTTAGCGTCCCAGCTCTGCCTCTACTTATCCATGATCTTCTGCATCCACTGTTCCAGTCATCCTACAACTGTCTTAACGCTCCCGTAGCTCGTATGTGATCCAAGAGTTTGAGCACCTCAAGGATCCCGCCACACCATTTGTATCTGCTCTACAGATCAATATCGCCCCACCTCTTCTCTCGAAGCACATGAGCACTTATGGCCACATCATCCTCACTACCATTGTCCCCTCTAGTTGTTGCTGCCTTGGAATATGAAGATTGCTTGTCCTTCCTCTTAGGACAAGTGCTAGCGAGGTGTCCAAGTTCACCACATCTGAAGCACTGAACCTTGGATAGGTCCTTCTTCTTCTTCCCTTGCTATCGTTGTCCATTTGATGTTAGGGTCGCATCCTCCTCCTCCTCCTTCTTCACCTTGACACCTCTGCTGCTAAATTCCTTCTTAGTCATCTGCTAGATCTCCTCCTGTCGAAGGATAGCCCACATGTCATCCCAATTTCGGAGTTGTGCTCTGTCCAAAATGCTTTGGACAAAGGTCTCCCACTCATCAGTGACTACATTAAGGGCAGTCCTTACCAAGAGCCCTTCATTCGGAGTTGCCCCCATGGCAATCAGCTGATCTCGGATCGTCTGCAATCTAGAGAGGAAGGGATCGATCTCGGATCCCTTGTGCATCTGGAAAATCCTTATCTGGTTCTCTAGAAGCATCTTCTGTTGGACGGAGCTGCCTTGACACAATGTGGTCAAAGTTGTCGACATCTCATGTGTCGTCCTCTTCTCGGCAATGTGTGGGAGCACGTGATCCATGATCAAGCGCTTTTCCCACGCTTTATTTTCATTGAACTTCTTCAGAGTGTCCACATCGGTTGGCACAACTAGGACATTTTCCGCGTGGTCTCTAATACCGTATTCCTCCAGGACTGTCAGGATTCTGCCTTCCAAATTGCAAAGTTGGACACACCATCCAACCTATCCTGATCTCTCAGTCCGTACGGGGCCATCTAGCTCAAAAACTATTGAAGCGGGTACTCTTCTCTCTTCTACTGCTGCTACACTCAACATAAGACCGGATCTGGGTTTATTGGTGATAGAAACCCTCTACAACAGCTACTCCCTATGACAACTGATTTCCCTCCCGGAAATCCTCCACCAAATCTACTGAATCAGTCCTCTACGATCACCCTCCTGATTGAATCTCAGATTTCTTTGGCACAAATCTGTTGAGAGACTGTTCTCCTCGCTTTGTCACCTTTGCAAGGCATTGTTCTGCACCGACTGAACCTCTGCCTCACTAGTAACTTTTGAAGACCAGAAACTGCACTTTCGGCCCCAGCAAATTGCACAACGTCACTCCTTGGCCTGCATCACCCTCCTGCTGCTACGTCAACCTCTGCATGAGCAGACTGGCTCAACATCCCTCTACTTGTGCTACGTCAGCCTCTATGTGAGCAGACTGGCTCTGCGTCACCTTTCTGGAGCTACGTCAGCCTCTGCATGAGCAGACTGACTCTGCGTCACCCTATGTTGTCCTTCTGGAGCTGCGGTGCCTTCTCCCGGATCTGTGTTTCTTCAGCTGCCCTTCCTGCAGCAAATATCTTCAGCCCCTTTGTTCATAGTTCAGCTTGATCTACAATGCTTTGATGCCATGTGAAAATTTCTGAGCACAAAAGTCCTACTGCTAACTATTGATTTACCTCTCCTACTTGATTTATTACACAAGTTATTTAACGGAAATATTCAGGAAAACTTCGAAGTAAACACAATTAGCAGCCTACACAAATACAGATCATTTACTGAACGTCATGCACATATGGAAAAGGACACAAATTTTTCGGACAAATGTCCCTGGAAAAACCCAATGCAAGAAAACTGGTGTAGCAGATATGAAGGTTTATTATTATTAAGCAGTCGTTTTTTAGGATATCTAGGGTGCCATAATCCGGCTCACCCAATAGAGAAAACCTCAGCTACAGAGAAAAATGTGAGATATACCTCACTCTCGCAAGTCTCGGCTGAGTCGGATGAGCATCTGGTGAAACCCCAACTAGTTTTGCGCAGTCTCTACGCTGCCACTGCATAAGGTTACGTGGCCCTAGCTAAGGGACTGCGTCACCTTAGCTCTTCTGTGATCAGCTTCTCCCGGAGTCTAGTTCCAGCCCTGTCGGCTTGGAAATCCCAATCTCCAACAAAATTTCGGACTTTCTTTGGAGACATGGTGTTGCCCCTATGTAAGCCCTACGTGGGCCTGCATCACCCTCTCTAGGGACTGCATCACACCCTCTGATGGTTGCATTGCCTCCACTGTGTCTCTGTTGCCCTTGCTCTACGTTGTACTCTTGACCGTCATGACCAATTACTGCATCTGCCCCTCACTGCTTCTCTGAATCACTCAGATCTAATCTTCGTCCAAGCACTACTTCGTCAAAAGAATTTGATCCCTTAGATTCACTGTGTGTTTCCTCCAACTAACCCCAAGCCCCTCTTTTATACTTTTCTCATTCACACATCAACGACCACATCTAATCTCTAATCAACGGCTAAGATTAGAAGTAGCTTGATCCACGTCACTTAGAATGTTCTCATCACATGTGTAAATTAATTCACTTTAATTTTTTAATATTCCTAAGTTAGACTTAGGTTCCCCATTAAAAAAATTTATTATTTGAATAACTTTTACACCAGATGGAATTTCTCCAAACGCTTTCTGGGTCTGGGAGATCTCATGTATTCCATCCCCTCCACAAAGTTTTGGAGCTAGAGCACATCCGATGCCACCCCAAAATCTCAACAAGAGAAGGCTAGAAAAAATGGAACGATGAAGGAGGAGGAGGCTCAAAGGCTGAACGTTGGCCAAAGAAGGCTGAAAAGGTAGGTCTTAGGGGTTGAAAATCCCACAGCCTGCCCTAGGGCAGCCGTCTGGGGCTCCAAAGGGAGGCCGAGGCCTTTTTTGGGCCACGAGTAGGCCAATTAAGACCTTAAACCCTTAGTGCAGAGGCTTAGAGAGGAGGCCAATTAATTATTTTGAGTTAATTTCCTCAAAAAATTGATTTTTACTTAACAACCAAGGTCCAAGGGTCCAAATTTTCTAGAAATATACTATATTCCCTTGGTGGACCTTTAAAAATTGATTCCTATAAGACCCACGAATTTTTCCACTTGGAGAATTAATTTTCCTAAGACAACTTAACTTGACTCTAATTAATTAATTTTCTAGCTTAGGATGTAATTTTATTTTGCCAGAGAAATTAATTAATTTACATGACGGGATTTAATATTTTTCTACCCTCTAATACATAATATTTTTACATTTACAACCCTCAGAGGGGGAATACACCTATGGCTTAGACCCTCAAGACACATAACCCATTTGCAACACAATATGATCTAGTAGACCAAGTGATTTGTAATTATTCCCAAACCACTTTTACATCAGATTCAACTAAAACACTAGGATTCACCTAAGACTTCGACAATAAATTTCACCCTAGCTTTGGGGCTTAAGCTGGAGGGAAAAAAATCTTCTAATTAGCCTTGTTTAGAAACATAGGTAATCAATGAGGTTAAAAAATCTCCTAGGATGAAATTCGTCACCAAAATCATAGGCTTACCTAGGTTGTTACATAATTAAACGGTCGTACTAGAATCATTTACATTACAAATTGCAGAATGGGTTTACAATGACATGTAGGCTGCTGATAGATGACCTAATCTAGTTGAAAAAAATTTGGCACTTCCTTGGAATTTTGACAAATTGAGTGCAACAAGACATAACATAAAAATTTCATAAATAAAAGGCTCACTTACAAGATAAAATGCATGAACAATCCATTCAATGATCCAAGATAACTTCTCCAGAGCCAAGCCAAGACCTCTAGTATATTAGTTGTTGTACCTCAGACAGGTGTTCTAGTCTCAAATGTAGTCTATGAGGCTTGAAACACAAGTGGATTAGATATGTCCAATACCTAAAAAAGGTTTCCAAGTGAAATGTCTTAATTAGATTTAATTAACTAGTTTAATTATTTTCCAAAAGTCTAAGTTAGGGAAAATGGCTAATTAATGATGATTAATTGAGACAAATCGATTTTGGTCTAGAGACTTCTAGAAAAATGATTTTTAGAGATCAAGATGATCTTAGCCATCAATTGGAGTTACATCTATTGAGAATTTAGAGGGTTGGTGATTAATTCAAATTCTCTTCATGATAATTACTTGTGAGCTTACTTGAGTTACTTATGTCTTCTCTTCTTTCTCTGAATTAGTCTTTCATCAAGTTAATTATCAAAATACACGAGACAAAAATTAGGCTCCTAGAGCCAGGGCAAAACCTCTTCCTCCTGGAGAGGAAAACCCGCAAAGAATTCTTCTTATAGATCTTCAAATGACAAGTACCATGACCAAGACTTAGACCCTTGACCTATAAATGCTTCCAAGACCTCACCATTGCTTCATTGACTGCTTTCAATACTGATCCTTCATATTTACACCGTCTTACACTGATCTGCTTCAACATTTAGAGAACTCGGTCTCTTCTTCTCTTTTCCTTGGGCTTATCAAAAGCGCTGCTTCTATATGTAGATCACTTTCTTTTGACTATTGAGAATAGGAAGGTAAATCTCTGATTTACCTTCCTTTCACTTGTACTTGTAGCTATTGCACCTTCGGCATGCATTGCACTTCTTCTTATAATTCGCATTGCACTTCATCGGTGACCACATTATGCTCCAGTGATTAACACATTTCATTTCAGGAATGACCACATAGAAATTTCCATATTTTCATTTCCGCAATGACCACATCATACTATAGAAATTTCCGTATCACATTTCAGGAATAACCGCATGTATTATTCGCACTTCTTATTAAATATAATCGCACTGTATATCATGCAGAGATCACCACATTACATTCATGGATTAGGGTATTACATTTCAGAATTGACCACATTATAATTTCAGTTGACCGCATCATATTTTCAGTTGACCACATCACACTTTTCAATGTCACTTCTGAGAGATCCGCTTTGTTTTCTCTTACTCGCTTATATACAGAACATCCGCAATTTCCCTTTTAACTCACATATGATCCACATCACTTAACCAAAACTGATCCGCATCCAAGACTGATTTGCATCACTTAACCACATTACTTAACCAAGACTGATCCACATCCAAGACTGATCCGCATCACTTAACCATCCAACTCAAAGGCATCCGAAATCTGTGTGCACTTATAATCCGCAAAATATATATATAATAACGTTCACTTAATTTAGGCCGACCTGTCATGCTGTAGGGAGGCCGACTTGATACACGTTATATAACATTTCTTCCAGCGTAAATGAGAGCTACTCTTCCATAGGTTCTGGACTTGGTCTTGGAGCATTTCTAAATCCTTCATATATGACACTAATTACATTTTTATCTAGAATACAAAAACCCTAGATACACATCAAGAAGAAGTATATTCAACCTATAATAAAATCTTGCTCATGAAACCCATGAGGCAAGTACAAAATATATTTTATTATCTTTGATTTCTTCTTTACATAAAAATACATAATTACATAGTCAATATGAAGACCGACCTAGTTACACTTTTCAACACTCCCTCTTAACTAGGGAGGTATTCATACAGGTACATGGTTACTTTCAAACTGAAGAATCTCATAAGAAGAATCCTATTGGTAATCGCATCTGTATAGCATCATATCAACCAGCATTGTCCTAGTGCAAGGCATTGACTGACAGCCCCATCTCTCAACGAGACAATGGGCTACAATGCTGGCGAGACACATGACTAATAGACACCATAGTCATTGTCTCTCCAAGGTACATACCCCACTTAGGTGTTCCCAGATTATGACCTTCTTGGACTATTCTTCTCGTGGGTAGCCAACCCTCAAAGAATATCAATCCATGACTACTCTTATCTTGAATGCCCTATCTCATTCTCAAAGAGTATCGAATGCCAGATGATTACCCAATCCTCCATTCTGTCTTCCAAGTGAAGACCAGAATGATGTGTCTATAAATTCTCTTCACATGGCCTTCACTAAGACTTACGGCTGTTAGTCCTGGTCTGGTGCATGACACATGTAATAGAGAATCACATACTTCGCTCCCTCTTAACACAGGAAGGACATATTTCAAGTTTCTTCCAAGCAAGAAACTTACCACTAGGCTCCTCATCTACTAGGGTCCTGCAGCAGCAATCCAACTACTCATGAAGAGTTCCTCTTCTCGATGTCATGGATTTTGATATTGAGGAATCTTCAACTTTTGGCTTCATAGGGCACAGATCATCCATCACTTTTAGTCACGAGTCATGTCCATTGTCAGAAAGTAATTCATCAGTCTTCCTCATCTGGTCCACCGTTATGCCATGTTTCTTTTCTTCAAATCATCCCCTTTCTTATGATTAGCAGCCCTACATAAATTTATCTAGATAAACATATACATATGAACTTTTGAAACAAAAGTTACCTCAGTGATGATTTTTCACCATGACATCTTACTGTAGGCATCGGCATCCTTCATCCAGATTGACACATCTCCTAATGATATGTTTTGTCAAGGGTCTTCTTCTTTACCAGACTTCTGTTAGAGTCTACATATCCTCCTAGGAGATCTCCTAGTCACATTTTCTTGGCTTTTGGATGATAATTGCCTCTCGACATGGTTTCATTTCATGATCTCTTCCTTTCTGCACATTCTCCATTTCCAAGAACTTACACATTTTCCAGTTCCTTGTTCATATACAGCCACCTCATATTTCATGAGGACATATTATGTTGATTTCATATGTCCATGCATCGAGAGATACTCCTACATAGATCATACTTCTAAATACAGAAGTCCATTACCTACAACCATATGACATGACTTACATAGCATCCAATGTCAGCATATAAATATATACATACCTCATACCTTGAGTCATCCTATAGCAATTTATCAAGAATGAAGAGCTTCATTCCCTTGGCCTGCTCCATCAATATGTCATCACATCCCGGAGAATTGCTTCCATGACGACCCTTGCTCTTGATGACTACTTTCCATTAGTATTGTTATCAGAGAGGTTTTTCCCAGAGCTGATTGACTAGGAGCTCCTACCATGCTTCGATCGGGATGCTACACTACTTCCTATCATACAATCAACAAAAATCACCTAAAGGAGAAGATGATCTCAATTGTAGTGGAGATCCCTCGCTTCTTCTTTCTTAGATTTCTTTGCATCAGGTTCTTTCCACATTTATAGAGATATGGGCTTCTTCCCTATTTCTATTGTCCTTTTTCAAATTAAGGACAATTTCTATAATACACATTACATCATGCTTTCTCCATACTATTTTGAGGGCCAAACTTACCGAATCTTCCTTGACGTGGCTGCAAAGGTTTGATTCCCTTGATCCTGTAACACCTTTGACTTTCAATCTTGTTTCCTCTATTTACATAGAGACCCTAAATTGTGGAATGGTATGGCTTCTTTCTTCTCGTATAAACCTGAAGTGAAGTTTCCCCATTCATCTAATAGAGCTTCCAACACCACTTTAGTCATATCATTGTCAGATATTACTTCTCACACTTCCTACAGATGATCTTAGAGAGATAGCTTCTTCTGCAGTACTCACAGAGAATAGCTCCACCAATTTCTCAAATATTTCTTTTGATGATTTTAGATTTGATATCTCGAAGATGAGAAAGTCTTTTATAGATTTAGATAAAGTCATAGATACTTGCTTGAGAGAGTGACTTTCTCCTTCAGCAGCTTCCTTGATGATGTTTGAAGATGAAGTCAAGAGTTTCTTCTAAAATAGATGTTCTTGAATCCTTGAAGTCTTCCTTGCAACCTTATTTGACCTTTCAACCCAAAGTTTGATCTTAACTTTCTAGAGGGTCTCTTTGTCAAGCAGCCCTTGAGTTCAGCGCCTTAGCTCTGATACCATGTTGAGAATTTAGAGGGCTGGGGATTAATTCAAATTCTCTTCATGATAATTACTTGTGAGCTTACTTGAGTTACTTATGTCTTCTCTTCTTTCTCTGAGTTAATCTTTCATCAAGTCAATTATCAAAATACACGAGACACAAAAATTAGGCTCCTAGAGCCAGGGCAAAACCTCTCCCTCTTGGAGAGAAAAACCCGCAAAGAATTCTTCTTATAGATCTTCAAATGACAAATACCATGACCAAGACTTAGACCCTTAACCTATAAATGCTTCCATGTAATATTCCTAATTAGCATTGCTAATTGGAATATTTCATTTTTTTTGTTTAATTTTGCCGCTTTAGCTAAAAATAATAAATAAAGTGAGAAATAAGAGGGGTCATCTCACTTTATAAAATAAAGTGCTTTCCTAGTTGATTGACGTTGTAACTTAAAGGGGTGGCCTTGGGGGTCCACACGTATATGAGGGGAGGCCTCATGCTGACCCTAAGGTAACTGCGCAGGCCAAGGAGGGTGAAGGACGCAGTTAAGGTTTTGGAGGGAGTTTAGCACTATAAAAGGTGGGGTTTCCACTCCATTTGGCATTGTTGATATGATATTGATATTGAGAGCTAGACTTTTGTCTACTTCAGCACGCCGGTTGTTTAGTCGGTCTGCAGCACTGTTTAGTGCAAACTGAGTGTCTCCGATCGGAGATCTCGCCCTTGGCTACGGGGGACTTCGAGTGCCTGCTCGAGCAAGGTTTTTCCTTCAGTTTCAGTGGTGATTTGCAGCAGTTTTCTGGTGGACGTTTTGCAGAGGAGTTGCCCCTTTTTGTGACTGCGCAGTCTAGGAGAGAGGAGGCAGTCCCAGCTAGGGAGGACGCAGTTATTGTGAGCAGGGTTGTTGTGTGGGGATTTGGCAGAGATTTCAGCGTTTTCCAGCCCTGAGGAGTTTTGCTATTTCATTCGGAGGGTTTGCAGGTGGATTCAGCCCTATTTGTCAACGTTTTCTTGGGCTCCTGCGCTGTCATTGGGAGAGAGTGTTTTCTCTGGAGAGGGTTTATTTGGAGCAGATTCGGGGGTGGAGCATTTGCTTCACGATTTCTGGGTTTTGTCCGGAGGGTTGAGATCAGCTAGCCTACCAGTTTTCAGTTCATTCCAGTGAGGGGATCAGCCCCTAGTTCCAGTTCATTGCAGCAACAGTTTTCTACGGCAGTTTCTCCAGCCAGCTAGGACGCAGTTTCTATTACAGCCATTCCTTATTCTGAGAAGTCTCCACTTGCCTAGGGCAAGGATAGGTGCACTCATTCTGATTATCTTTGTACCCAGATGCATGTATTCTCAGATTAATAAAATGGCTTAGTGTTCTGGCATTTTATGTGTATTTGCTCTATATCCTGGTTCCGGCATTTTGTTATATATATATCTATTTGTAGCATTTCTGTGTATTGCTGTTTATTTCCCATTGGGGATATTACATTCCAAGACCTCACCATTGCTTCTTTCACTGCTTTCAATATTGATCCTTCATATTTACACCGTCTTACACTGATCTGCTTCAACATTTAGAGAACTCGGCCTCTTCTCCTCTTTTCCTTGGGCTTATCAAAAGCGCTGCTTCTATATGTAGATCACTTTCTTTTGACTGTTGAGAATAGGAAGGTAAATCTCTGATTTACCTTCCTTTCGCTTGTACTTATAGCTATTGCACCTTCGGCATGCATTGCACTTCTTCTTATAATTCGTATTGCACTTCATCAGTGACCGCATTATGCTCCAGTGATTAACGCATTTCATTTCAGGAATGACCGCATAGAAATTTCGGTATTTTCATTTCTGCGATGACCGCATCATACTATAGAAATTTCCGTATCACATTTCAGGAATGACCGCATGTATTATTCACACTTCTTATTAAATATAATTGCATTGTATATCATGTAGAGATCACCACATTACATTTAATGGATTACGACATTACATTTCAGAATTGACCGCATTATAATTTTAGTTGACCGCATCATATTTTCAGTTGACCACATCACACTTTTCTGTGTCACTTCTGAGAGATCCGCTTTGTTTTCTCTTACTCGCTTATATACAGAACATCCACAATTTCCCTTTTAACTCGCATATGATCTGCATCACTTAACCAAAACTGATATGCATCCAAGACTAATTCGCATCACTTAATCGCATTACTTACCCAAGACTAATCCGCATCACTTAACCGTCAAACTCAGAGGTGTCTGGACTCTGAAATCTGTGTGCACTTATAATCCGCAGAATATATATATATATATATATATATATATATATATATATATATATATATATATATTAACGTTCACTTAATTTAGGTCGACCTGTCATGCTGTAGGGAGGCCGACTTGATACACGTTATATAACATTTCTTCCAGCGTAAATGAGAGCTACTCTTCCATAGGTTCTAGACTTGGTCTTGGAGCATTTCTAGATCCTTCATATATGACACTAATTACATTTTTATCTAGAATACAAAAACCCTAGATAGACATCAAGAAGAAGTCTATTCAACCTATAATAAAATCTTGCTCATGAAACCCATGAGGCAAGTACAAAATATATTTTATTATCTTTGACTTCTTCTTTACATAAAAATACATAATTACATAGTCAATATGAAGACCGACCTAGTTACACTTTTCAACAACATCGTGGCTGTTGATTTTTCAATGAGAGATTATAAGAGGAGATCAATAGATCCTTTTGCATATGTAATATTCCCAAAGGGAAATAACCAGTAATACAGAAATATGCCAGACAGATATATAAAACAAAATGCTGGAACCAGATAATGGAACAAGTACACATAGAATGCCAGAACACTAAGCCATTTTATTAATCTCAGAACACATAGATAGGAGTACAAGATAATCAGAATGAGTACACCTATCCTTGCCCTAGGCAAGTGGAGGCCCTCTCAGAACAAATAATGGCTGCAAAGAAGGACAACGTCCTAGCTGGCTGAAGAACTGCTATGAAGAACTGCTGCTGGAATGCACTGGAACTATGAGCTGGAAACTAGAAAGATGGCTGATCTCAATCCTCCAGACAAACCCCAGAAAATGTGAAACTGATGCTCCACCACCAGTCAGCCCTCACAAGTGAAAACGTTGTCTCTGCTAGTGACAGCGCAGAAGACAGATGAAACGCTGGCCACAAATCCTCCAGATGAGATGATCAACTCCTCAAGGCTGGAAACACTGAAAAACGCTGCCAAACCCCACACACAAGACCCTGCTCATCAGATCAGCGTCCTCCCTGACTGGATCTGCGTCCTCCCTGCCCAGATCTGCTGGATCTGAGTCCTCCCTCTCCAGATTTGCGTCCTATCTCTCCAGATCTGCGTCCTCCAAGGCTAGATCTGCTGGATCTGCGTCCTCCTTGCCCAGATCTGAGGCTCTCCTACCTGGATCTGCTGGATCTGGGTCCTCCCTATCCCGATCTGCGTCCTATCTCTCCAGATCTGCGTCCTCCAAGGCTAGATCTGCTGCTATCTCTCCAGATCTGCGTCCTTCAAGGCTGGATCTGCTGCTATCTCTCCAGATCTGCGTCCTCCAAGGCTGGATCTGCTGCTATCTCTCCAGATCTGCGTCCTCTCTGCCTTGGTCAGCTGGATATGCGTCCTCACTATTCAGATCTGAGTTCCTCCTGCTGGATCTGCGTCCTGCCTCTCTGGATCAGCGTCCTATCTCCTGGATCTGCGCAGTCTCAAGAAGGGGGTATCTCCTCTCCAAATCTCCACCGGCCCTATTTCACTTCATTACCACTGAAACTGAAGTATGATGCTCAGAAAATAACCTTACCAGGGCAGGCACTCGAAGTCCCCCGAGGCTAAGGGTGATACCAAGGAAATAACCTTACCAGGGCAGGCACTCGAAGTCCCCCGAGGCTAAGGGTGAGATCTCCGAACGGAGACACTCGGTTGCACTAAACAGTGCTGCAGACCGACTAAACAACCGGCGTGCCGAAGCAGACAGGAGTCTAGCTCTCAATATCAATATCAAATCATGCATGCCAAAATGAGGTGAGAACCCCACCTTTTATAGTGCTAAACTCCCTCCAAAACCTTGACTGCGTCCTTCACTCTCCTTGGCCTGCGCAGTTAACCTTGGGTTAGCGTGAGGCCTCCCCTCATACTCATGTGGACCCCCAAGGCCCCCTCTCTAAGTTATAACGTCAATCAACTAGGAAAAACACTTTATTTTATAAAGTGAGGTAACCCCTCTTATTTCTCACTTTATTTATTATTTCTAGCTAAAGCGGCAAAATTAAACAAAATGAAATATTCCAATTAGCAAAGCTAATTGGGAATATTACAGTCTCCCCCGGCAAAACGTTGCTTGTCCTCAAGCAACTGAAGTGATGGATGCTGTAAGATCCTCTCATCCTCCCAAGTGGCATCCTCATCCGGCAAATTCTTCCATCTCACCAAGAATTCTCTGATTTTCCTGCTCCGCAATTGCCTCTCCCTAGTGTCGATAATAGCCTCCCGCTGTAACACCAGATGCCCCTCATCATCTGTAGGCGGTAGCTCCTCGGTGACTCTCACATGCTGGCCCAGTGCCTTTTTCAGGCATGATACATGAAAGATGTTATGAATCCGGCTGCCTTGGGGCAGCTCCAACTCATACGCAACCTGCCCGATCCTGCGTATCACCCTGTATGGTCCATAAAAACGAGGCGTTAGCTTCTCCGCCCCCTTCTGCTTGAGCGAAGACTGTCGGTATGGCTGTAGCCGTAGGTAGACCAGGTCCCCTACCTCAAAGTGTCTCTCCACCCGACCCTTATCAGCATATAACTTCTGCTGATTCTGTGCTGTGGCTATGTTGTCCTTGAGAGCTCGGAGGATGTCTTGGCTCTCTTGGATCCATAACTTGGCTCGCGGAGCCCTGCTAACACCGAACATCATGTCCACAAAAGATAAGGAATGATAGCCATATAAAGCATAGAAAGGTGTCATACCAATGGACATATGGTGCGTTGTGTTGTAGCAGTACTCGCCCAAATGTAGCCATTTCAGCCATGCTCTCTGCTGCCCACTGACGTAGTTACGCAAGTAGCCTTCCAGCCACTTGTTAACTATCTCCGTCTGCCCGTCCGTCTGGGGATGATAACTAGTGCTCGGTGTCAACTCTGTCCCCACTAGTCGGAAGAGCTCCTGCCAGAATCCGCCCATAAAACGGCTGTCCCTGTCGCTGACAATGGTCTTGGGTAGACCATGCAATCTGAAAACCTCCCTGAAAAACAACTCTGCCACCTGTGCCGCTGTGTGATGTGCTGAAATGGCGAAAAAGTGAGCATACTTCGTCAACCTGTCAACCACCACGAAGATGAAATCCTTGCCCTGCACTGTGGGCAACCCTGTGATGAAGTCCATTGAAATGCTCTCCCACTTCCCCTCCGGAATGAGAAGAGGCTGCAACAACCCTGCAGAATGACTCATCTCTCCCTTGTTTCGCTGGCAAACCTCGCACTCCCTGACATGCTGGAGTACGTCCTCCTTGAGGCCCTTCCATGCAAATCTCTCCCGGATGGCCCTGTATGTCTTGGTGAACCCCTGATGGCCCGCCAATGGTGAATCGTGTGAAGCCTGGAGTATCTTCTTCTTGAGCCGAGATCCCTCAATCAAGAAGATCCTGTCCCTGTAATAGATGACCTCATCGACCACCTTGTACCTGCTATCTGCTACCTGCCCATCCAGAACCTCGCATGCAAATCTATCTTTGGAGTACTCAACCAATAGTCGAGCCTTCCAGTCAGCGTCCAGGCTCATGAGTGATAACGTGGCCGGTCTACGAGAAAGGGCATCAGCTACCACGTTGTTCTTCCCCTTGACATACTCTATGTCAAAGTCGTAGGCCTGGATCTTGCTGATCCACTTCTGCTGTCTCTCCTGCAACTGCTTCTGCTCCAGAAAGTACCTCAGGCTGTTATGATCCGTCCTCACCCTGAATCTGCCACCCACCAGGTACTGCCGGAATTTGGCCAATGCATGCATGATGGCCAGCATCTCCTTGTCGTATATGGGATATAGCCTCTCGTGTGGAAGGAGCTTCCGGCTCTCGAAAGCGATCGGATGACCGTCCTGCATCAAAACAGCACCAATCCCCTCTCCTGATGCATCGCACTCTAGGACAAAGGGCTGCGTAAAATCGGGCAACGCTAATACGGGACAACTGCTCATCACCTCCTTGAGCTTGTCAAAAGCTCGCTGTGCCGTGTCCGACCAACTGAATGCCCCCTTCCTCGTCAGATCCGTGAGGGGTGCAGCAAGCTGAGAGAAGCCCTCGACGAACTTCCTGTAGTAGGTGCAGATACCAATAAATCCCCGAAGCTCCGTCACATTCCGTGGCTCTGGCCAGTCCCGGATAGCCCTGATCTTCTCCTCGTGGACTCTCACCCCGTCCACTCCTATAATGTGTCCCAGATACAGCATCTCTGTCAACCCAAACTCACACTTGGAGAGCTTGGCATAGAACTGCTGCTCCTCCAAAATGTGCAACACTGTCTCAATATGCTGGAGATGCTCCTCCCAAGTCCTGCTGTATATAAGGATGTCATCAAAGAAAACCAGCACAAACTTTCTCAGGTGATCCCTGAAAATGTGATTCATACAAGACTGGAAAGTAGCAGGTGCATTGGTCAACCCAAATGGCATGACCAGAAACTCAAAGTGCCCATAATGACACCTGAAAGCGGTCTTGGGAATGTCCCGTTCCCTCACGCGTATCTGATGGTACCCGGATCTCAAATCAATCTTTGAGAAGAACCGTGCTCCTCTCAACTCATCCATCAGCTCGTCGATCCTGGGAATTGGGTACCTGTTCTTCAGGGTCTTCTTGTTCAGAGCCCTGTAGTCAATGCACATGCGTAATGTGCCGTCCTTCTTCTTCACCAGCACTACTGAAGAAGCAAAAGGGCTAGTGCTAGGCCGAATGTGACCAAGGGCCAACAACTCCTGAATGGCTCGCTCTATCTCATCCCGATAGGCCTTGGGATGCCTATACGGTGTGGTAATCACAGCCTGTATCCCCTGCTCAAGCTCGATCGTGTGCTCAAACCCCCGATCCGGTGGCTGTCCTGGCGGAATGTCCCCAAAAACTACTGCATATCTGTCGAGAATAGCCTGTAGATCAGGGTGCACCGTCCGCCCTGTATCTACTGCCTCTGAAGCCCGCAACTCTACCGCCCACTCTATATCTCCCTTGCGGAAAGTCACCTCCATGCTGTGTGCCGATACTGTCCGGGGTGGATATGTGTTCTGCCCTCGTATCTTCTCATGCTTCCCCGTCTTGGGATCATCCCACTCCATCTCTAAGGCCTTCCAATCCGTCGTGACCTTCCCCAGAGTAATAAGCCACTGAACCCCCAATATCACGTTGGTGTCCGGGATGTCCACCACAAAGAAGTGATCGGTCAATGTATAGGTGCCCATCGTCACTGATAATTCTGGTACATATCGAGCACATGCCATGGTTTGATCTCCTGGTACCAAAACAGAAAACCCATCAAAGCCCTCCGTCGGTATGCCTCTCCGCTCAACCATCTGGGCATCAATGAAGTTGTGGGTGGCCCCACTATCGACTAAGACTGAAACTCGCTGTCCGCGCACTGTCCCACGTACGCGCAAAGTCAAATACTTGGGGACTCCTCGCAATGCTGCTAGAGCTCCCCCAGTAGGTGCGAATGATGCCCCACCTGTCGCGGGTGGTGGAGGTGGTAAGGTACTCTGTGCTGCATAACATCCTCCTGCCTCCTCATCATCCTCCTCATCCTCTTCTCAGCTGCTCTCGGAGAAGACCTCTATGAAATGTGCCTTCCCTGCCGCACATTTGTGTCCCGGTGCCCACGGCTCCTGGCAAGTGAAACATAATCGCTTCCGCCTCAGCTCTCTCCTGGCCTCATCATCAATCTGCCCTCGTCCCGGATTCGCCTTGGGAGGCGGAGCCCTCGTGTCCTTACCCTTAGACTGGAAAGCCTGTCTCTGGGGATAAGGTGGCCGAGCCCTGGGCAAGACATCCTGTAAGTCTCGAGTCCTACTGATGGCATCCTGCAGTGTAGCCGGTTTGTTCGACCGGACTAGGCCACGAAGTGGCTCTGACAGCCCCTCCACAAACATATAGACCATCCGAGTTGTCGATAAGTCAGGTACCATCACTGAAACCCTCAAGAAATCCGAGATGTATGCTTCTGCACTCCCAGTCTGTTTGAGCTTGGTCAGCTCAACAAAATGCTGCTTCGGATCCCTCCTGTCAAAACGCTCTACCACCCTCCTGGTAAACTCGGCATATGTCGTCACCGTGGAATGCCCGAGTGTCGCCATCCCATGAAACCACCAATCCTGAGCCTCACCCTCTAAATGCAATGTAGCCATCTTAATGGCCTCCGTCTCCGACATCTGGTTAAGCTGAAAATAGATATCCAACTTCTCCACCCAGGACTTTGCCGAATTTTTTGATGAACCATCAAACATAGGCAAATGGAATCTACTCGCCGCACGGTGGTCATCACGGTGGTATCCGTGCCCCTTGTGCTGGTGCTGCTCAGGGGGTTTGATGCCGCATCGATACTGGAGATAGCGCTCGAAGGGTAGAGTATCCATGAATGCCTGTCCTAAGCTCTGCCACTCTGCAAAAACGGCTGCCCATCGAGCTGGACTCACATCTCTCGGTGCTGTCGACCCCTCGTCCTCTACCAGGAAGGTAGGCATGGTGGGTCGCGTGGGTGCTGGATTATCCCTCTGTGCACCTCCCCGCACTCCTGTCCCTGTGTCTTCTGGCAAGAATGTGGGCATAGTGGATCGCGCGGGTACCTGAGCCGTCACAATGGGGATAGCATCGTGCACTGGTACGTGGCGAGACACACCCGATCCCTCACCGATCTGAAGAACTCTAGGGAGTTCTCTCTGACTGATCTCCATGGCCAAGAGCCTCTGTGACGTCTCCTGCATCCTCTGTGACGTCTCCTGCATGTGACGGAGGACCGCCTCTTTAAACCTCACATCATCATCTGCCATTGGATTACGCTGTTCTGGGCCCTTCTCAGGCTGCTCTGCCTCAGAATCTGTCTCAGGTGGCTCCTGATCAGAATCGCTTCCTCCGAAAGGAAACTTCCACCTATCCTCAGCTTCTCTACGTTCCTTCCGGTAGATGTAGGGGTTATCCCCGGGCGTCATAGACTGCTAGCACCACAGGCTGAGCCAGATCTATGCTCTGATACCACTGTAATATCCCCAAGGGGAAATAACCGCACACATAAATATGCTTACGTATATATAAATTGAATCGTCGGGAACCGCATAATGGAACACACACATAGAATGCCGAACACTAAGCCATTTTATTAACTTCGAACAAATAGACAGAGTACAAGAGCACCGAATGAGTGCACCTATCCTTGCCCAGGGGCAAGTGAGACCCTTCGAACAAATAATGGCCGCAAATAAGCGACGCCGTCCTAGTCGGTCGAAGAACTGCTAAGAAGAACTGGTCGCCGGAATGCACCGGAACTATGAGTCGGTAATTAGAAAGATGGCCGATCTCAATCCTCGCACAAACCCCAGAAAATGTGAAACTGATGCTCCACCACCAGTCAAGCCCTCACAAGTGAAAACGCCGTCTCTGCTAGTGACAGCGCAGAAGACAGATGAAACGCTGGCCACAAGTCCTCCAGATGAGATGACCAACTCCTCAGGGCTGGAAACACTGAAAAACGCTGCCAAACCCTCACACAAAGACCCTGCTCATCAGATCAGCGTCCTCCCTGACTGGATCTGCGTCCTCCCTGCCCAGATCTGCTGGATCTGAGTCCTCCCTCTCCAGATTTGCGTCCTATCTCTCCAGATCTGCGTCCTCCGGTTGCCAAGTTGCCCTTTACTGCTATTCTCCTTGCCCGCATCTCAGGTTTCCTACCCCGGATCCGCCGGACCGGGTCCTCCCCATCCCGATCCGCGTCCCATCTCCGCGCGCATCTCCGCGTCCCTCCGCCAGATCCGTCGCTATCTCTCCAGACCGCGTCCCGAAGGCCGGATCCGCCGCGATTCCCTCCGCACCGCGTCCTCCAAGGCCGGACCGTCGCTATCTCTCCAGATCTGCGTCCTCTCTGCCTTGGTCAGCTGGATCTGCGTCCTGCCTCTCTGGATCAGCGTCCTATCTCCTGGATCTGCGCAGTCTCAAGAAGGGGGTATCTCCTCTCCAAATCTCCACCAGGAAACTGCTGCTAATTACCACTGAAACTGAAGGATGATGCTCAGAAAATAACCTTACCAGGGCAGGCACTTGAAGTCCCCCGAGGCTAAGGGTGATACCAAGGAAATAACCTTACCAGGGCAGGCACTCGAAGTCCCCCGAGGCTAAGGGTGAGATCTCCGAACGGAGACACTCGGTTACTCATGATCTTTGCGAGGCAACTAAACAAGCGCGTCTTTGACGGAGCCAGTCTAGCTCTCAATATCAATATCAAATCATGCATGCCAAAATGAGGTAGAACCCCACCTTTTATAGTGCTAAACTCCTCCAAAACCTTGACTGCGTCCTTCACTCTCCTTGGCTGCGATTGGCAACTTGGGTATTTGATGCCTCCCCTCATACTCATGTGGACCCCCAAGGCCCCCTCTCCCTAAGTTATACGTGTTCAACTAGGAAAAACACTTTATTTTATAAAGTGAGGTGACTAAAGTGAGGTAACCCCTCTTATTTCTCACTTTATTTATTATTTCTAGCTAAAGCGGCAAAATTAAACAAAAATGAAATATTCCATATAGCAAAGCTAATTGGGAATATTACAGGACATCAGGCATGACATTTCCTTGGGTGAGGTCCAGATGGGCGCCCACATTGAGCCTATGATGGATATGTGGCTAGCATTGGGGTCATCCTTTGAGGTGGAACAGTCAGATGCACAGACACCGAGTACCGTGACAGCAGCTACAGATCCATATCCTCTGGAGATGTTGGAGGTAGATGTGATAGTTTGGCAGTGGGAGATGATTACGGGTTGGCGGCAACCTTCCAGGCATGTTCCACATGCAGTTGCTGTTGCTACATCAGATGCTTCCTCCAAGATGGACTGGCGGGAGATCATGAGTTGGTACCCTCTTGATGGTACGGTATTCTTCGTAGGGAGCACAGTGGAGCAGGGGCCCTTGGACATAGTAGATGTTACAGATCCCAGTTGGCAGGAGGGCACCGATTCTCATTACTTCAGGACTCCTTCCCAATGTCAGGGGAGCAGGATTAGCATGGGATTGAGTCAGGACGTGGATTGGAGAGAGGTGATGAGTTGGTATGCGGTTGGAGAGGCAGCATATGCAGTTACAGGTACATCACAGCAGGAGCCCGAGAGCATGGATGCTTATTGGTGGTCTTCACCTCTTAGAGCATTAGTCATAGCCAGAGGCAGTGCACAGTCCGAGCCGTGGGACTTGGGCGATTATTGGCCATGGTGGCGATGGGATCCGGGGGGATTATTGGTTGACTGGTACTGTGAGAGGCTAGTTTGGGATCCTGGCATTGAGATATCCCTTCGTATCAGGGTGATGCAGGAGACAGAGAGGTTTCAGTGGGACCCAGGCACATTTTGCAGTATCGGTGGGGAGCATCGGCTAGAGAGTAGGCTTGTTCAAGCGTTGCTCGAGGACAAGCAATTTTTGCCGGATGAGGATGCCACTTGAGAGAGCGAGCAGATTTTACAGCATCCATCACTTCAGTTGCTTGAGGACAAGAAAATTTTTGCCGGGGGAGACTGTAATATTCCTAATTAGCACCGCTAATTGGAATATTTGATTTTTGTATAGTTTTGCCGCCTATAGTTAATTAATAAATAAAAGTGAGAAAAGGGGGGCTAACTCACTTAAATAAAATAAAGTGTTTCCCTAGTAGATGCAACGTTATAACTTAAGGGGGGAGCCTTGGGGGTCCACACCACGTATGAGAGGAGGCTCACGTAGCCTCTAGAAGCTTCTGCGCAGGCCCATGAGGAGCACGTGGGAGAGAGAGGGACCACGTAGGGTTTTGAGGAGGGCCAGCGTTATAAAAGGAGGGAGAGCTATCTCATTTGGGTATTATTGATATTGTTGATGATATTGAGCTAGAATTCTGTCTACTTGAGCACGCTGGCTGTTTAGTCGGTCTGCAGCACTGTTTAGTGCGACTGAGTGTCTCCGGTCGGAGATCTCACCCTTGGCCCCGGGGGACTTCGAGTGCCTGCTCGGGCAAGGTTTTTTTTCAGTCTTTAGCAGGAGATTTGCGGGTGTTTTGTTGGGAGTTTTGCTGAGGAGCTGAGCTTCATTGGGTGACTGCGCAGTCCTTGGAGGGAGGACGCAGTTTGAGTTGGAGCTGTTCAGTGGTAGAGATTTCTGCAGGAGATTCAGGCCTATTCCGGTGTGGAGGTTCAGCGTTTATCATTTGGTGGGTTACCTGAGGAGTTGTGGCCCCATTTCAGCCTATTTCAATTGGTGTCTGCGCTGGTCCTGGAGGGACAGCGTTTTTCTAGGAGGGTTTCTGGGGTGATTTTCGGAGGTGGTCCATTTTGTATATGGTTTCTGGGTTTTGTTCGGGGTGGTGAGTTCAGGTGGTCTGTCGATTTTCAGCTCATTCCGGCAAGGGGATCAGCCCCTAGCTTTAGTTCATTCCAGTAGCAGTAGTTTACGGCAGTTTCTTCCAGCAGCTGGGATGCAGTTTCTTGTAGCAGCGATTTCCTGTTTTTCTGAGAGGGTTCTTCACTTGCCTTGAGCAAGGATAGGTGCATTATTCGGATTATCCATTGTATCTCATTATATTCTCAGATTAATAAAATGGCTTAGCATTTCCGGCATTTTTATGTGTATTTGCTTTATGTTCTATTTCCGGCATTTTCTATATTGTCGTATGCTTGTATTGCTGTCTATTTTCCCTTTTGGGATATTACATGCCTCAAACTATGTTCTTGCTGGAAAGATGCTTGAGTCCAAGTATAATACCATATTTTGGATTCCATGTGCTGCACATTGCATAGACCTCATGCTTGAGGACATAAGCAAAGTGGAATGGGTGAAAAACATTGTAGAGCATGGCAAGTGCATTACAAAGTGCATTTACAACCACTCATGGGTATTGAGCCTAATGAGGAAAAACACTGGGGGCAAAGAGCTTGTTAGGCCTGCCATTACGAGATTTGCAACTCACTTCCTCACGTTGCAATGTCTTAATTCTCAACAGAAAAACCTGTAGAAAATGTTTTCTTCTGATGATTGGACTGAATCCCGGTGGGCTCATAGACAAGATGGAAAAGACACCAAAAAGAAATTCATTGACATTAATTTTTGGAAAAGGTCTTCAGAGCAGGCAAAAATTACTGAGCCCCTTGTTAAGGTGCTAAGGATGGTAGATGGGGAAAAGATGGCAATGGGATACATTTATGAGGCTATGGATCAGGCCAAGGAGCAGATACGAGCAACTTACAGGGACAGGTTAGCTAAACATGGCCGGATATGGGAGATCATTGATAATAGATGGAACAATCAACTCCATTGTCCTATACATGTAGTTGGGTATTTTTTGAACCCAAAGTATGATTATAGAGCTCGGCTAGGAGATCAGCATAATGGGGAGGTCAAATCTGGATTGATTGATTGCTTGGAGCACATGGTCCCTAACCGTGCAGATCTTTTGGAAACACATAAACAACTTACTCGTTTCAGTATGGCAACTGGTACCTTTGGAAAGAACTTGGCAAAAATGGCAAGAGATGTGGATCAACCAGGTAAGCAATTCCAATTTGTTTTTCTTTTCAAGCTAAATTGTTTGTAAATGAGTAATGAAATGAACTATGTTACTAATGAATGTCTTTTTATTTGCAGCACATTGGTGGGAGTCATTTGGCGGCCAATGTCCTCAATTGCAAAAGTTTGCAATTAGAATCCTCAGCCAAACTTGCAGTGCTTCAGGTTGTGAGCGCAATTGGTCTGTTTTTGAGCACATACACACAAAGAAGAGAAATCGTTTGGAACAGAAACGATTAAATGATCTTGTGTTTGTGCAATACAACCTTTGCTTGAGTTGGAACCAACTGATGAGCAAAACACCTGATCTAGATCCCATTGTGTTGGATGATATTGATCCAACATCAGAATGGGTGGAGGAGACTGAAGATCCAGTGTTTGAGGCCGATTTTGATTTTGATGCAGCAGTAGCGAGGGGTGAATTTGAAGCAGATTTGGTGGCGCCATCAGACGTAGACCCAGGATTGGTAGCTGCATCAAGCAAAGGCAAACAACCAATGGACGACACTAGTCATGCACCTCGAGTAACTTGTGCTTCCATTAGGTCCACTTCTATTGTTATTGGTGGCAGGGGTACTGAGGTTGCAAATGAGCATGAGGCTGAGGCATCCTCAGACTCTGATCCAGATGATGTCTATGTAGCAGCCGATGTTGATCCTGTGTCTAGTAGCGGTGATGAATTTGATGATTGATCATCATTCATGTGTAGTCTTGTATTAGGCCAATGGCCTCATGTCTCTGACTGTCCTCTACGGCTGCAAATCTCTTGGTTACATCCTGCATGAATGTATCCATCTTCTCAGCCAACTTCACAATCATGTCCTCCATTGGATTCCGCGGCTCTGTCTCCCTCACAGGCTCCACAGAAACTGCACGGCTGCTGCAAAACCATACCGCTGCTTAACTTTGACCTCCGATTTACCCATTGGAAACTACTCAGAAAATTCTAAGGATTTGGGAAGGTGATCCTTGTCCAAAACCCAGAAAAACCCAGAAAACGTTTTCCCTAATTCCAAACTTCAAAATTTGACCCTTTTTATTTTGGCCCTTTTTCCAACTGCGTTTCTGCTATTGCAACTGCTATTGCTCTGTATGATCTTTTTTTCTGATGTCATAGACCACAAGCTGAGCCAGAATTATGCTCTGATACCACTGTAATATCCCAAAAGGGAAATAACCAGTAATAAACAGAAATATGCCAGACAGATATAGAAAATACAATGCTGAACCAGATCATGGAACAATTACACATAGAATGCCAGAAGACTGAGCCATTTTATTAATCTGAAAGTACATAGAGAGGAGTACAAGAAAATCAGAATGAGGGCACCTATCCTTGCTCAAGGCAAGTGAAGAATCCTCTCAGAAAACAGGAAATGGCTACTACAGAAACTGCATCCCAGCTGCTGGAAGAAACTGCCGTAAACTGCTGCTGCTGGAGTGAACTGAAGCTAGGGGCTGATCCCCTTGCCGGAATGAGCTAAAAATCTACAGATCACCTATACTCGCTGCTCCGGACAAAACCCGGAAACCGTGAAGCAAATGGACCACCTCCGAAAATCGCCCCCAGAAACCCTCCTCCTACAAAAACGCTGTGCCTTCAGGAACAGCTCAGAAGCTCAAGAAATATGCTGGCAAAAGGGCTGGATCTACCCACAAATCTTCCAGATGAGATGACCAACTCCTCAAGGCTGAAAACACTGAAAAATGCTGCCAGAACCCCACATAAAGACCCTACTCATCAGATCTGCGTCCTCCCTGACTGGATCTGCGTCCTCTCTGCCCAGATCGGCTGGATCTGAGTCATACAAGGCTGGATCTGCTACTATCTCTCCGGATCTGCGTCCCACAAGGCTAGATCTGCTGCTAGCTCTTCAGATCTATGCTAGATCTGCCAATATCTCCTCAGATCTGCAACCTCAAAGGCTGGATCTGATGTTATCTCTTCAGATCTAGGCTGGATCTGCCAATATCTCCTCAGATCTGCAATCTCCCAAGCTGGATCTAGTGCTACCCCTCCAGATCTGCAACCTACAGAACCAGATCTGCAAATATCTGCTCGGATCTACAATCTCCAAGGCTGGATCTATCCTTGTGCCTTCGGATCTGTCAGCTTCCTCTTCCCTCTTGCGAACCCAGGCGTCCTCCTCCCAAAGGCGATGCGTCCTTCTGGCTGCTGACTGCGTTTTCTGCTAGATCTGCCTTGTCACTAGAGGAGCTTCTTCCTCTCCCAGGCTCTCCACAGAAGCGCTGCGAGGCGAAAGATAGAACTCGAAGTGCTTACTAGGGCGGGCACTCGAAGTCCCCGAAGCTAAGGGTGAAACCAGAAATAACCTTACCAGGGCAGGCACTCGAAGTCCCCCGAGGCTAAGGGTGAGATCTCCGACCGGAGACACTCGTGCACTAAACAGTGCTGCAGACCGACTAAACAACCGGCGTGCGGAAGCAGACAAAAGTCTAGCTCTCAATATCAATATCAAAATATGCATGTCCAAATGAGGTGAGAACCCCTCCTTTTATAATGCTAAACTCCCTCCAAAACCTTAACTGCCTCCTTCACCTTGCAGTTACCCTTGGGTCAGCGTGAGGCCTCCCATCATATACGTGTGGACCCCCAAGGCCCCCTCTTTAAGTTACAACGTTAATCAACTAGGAAAACACTTTATTTTATAAGGTGAGGTGACTAAAGTGAGGTGACCCCTCTTATTTCTCACTTTATTTATTATTTCCAACTAAAGCGGCAAAATTAAACAAAAATGAAATATTCCAATTAGCAAGGCTAATTGGGAATATTACATCTAGTTCCTCCACAAAATTTGGGAGCTAGAGCACAAATGATGCGACCCCAAATACACAAAAGCTCAACAGGAAATACTTTAAAATAATTAATTAATTAAATATCTCCCAAACCAAATGAAATTTCCCAAATCCCTTTCCGGGTCTTGTAGAGCAGGGGTACATTAGTCCCTCCACAAAATTTGAGAGCTAGAGCACATCTAATACTACCCCAATACACAATAGCTCAACATTATCTACACATTATTTTATTAGTAGGGGCTAATGTAGTCTCATAGGCTAATTCGAACTCCTAAAAGGGGTATAAATTGATGTTAGCGACATTCATTTGTATCATCATTTCACTTGGGATCTCTCTATCTTTAGAGAACTTTGCATTTCTTCTTGGAGAATTATTCTGGATAATGGATGAATTTTTATGGATGGATTTGGGCCATTTTTATCTAGGAGCTTCGTTTTTTGAAAATGTGATGTTGGTTGGATATACTCTCTAACTCTGTAACTAAATTTTAATGATATATTCTTGTTGTTGGATACTGTTGAACTTCGCTACAATTAGGGCTAATTGATGCATAATTGGAATGTGGAATTAAGTGTCTATTTAGCTCGTTTAATGTATGGGCCATTCTTAGATGAATGAAATGTCCTAGAGATTGTTTTGTCTCAATAAGCTTGCACCATTTGTATGAAGTATAAATGCTTGAAGGTCACTTTTCTTCTCTTTCCCTTAATATTGACAAAGTTGACTTTCTAAGCCTCCTTGATCAAGAAACTGTATTCTCAATCATTATCATCCTTGACTCCATATCCCCAAGGGAATCAAGCATTGGTCCCTCAAAAGGGTGGTCATTTTCCCCTTCTTTCTTAACCTTTTCCCCTTTTCCCTAGGTCTAGCCCTAATAGGTCACCTAGGGCATCAATTTCCCTAGAATTCACCCACAGGAAAACTTCGATCTCCTAGAGGCTACTACACTGGTGGGTCCCCCTCACTCTCCTCCAAATTTGAGGCAATTTTGATGGTGGAATCTCTGAGAACCTCAAGCCCTAGCTTTAGGACCAAGTTTTTCCTAGGTATCCCCAAGGCTAAAACTTAGTAGGATCAATTTGACTTTTGAAGCAAAATTTCTTGTTTGATCCTTTCCCCTCACTTTTTTCAAGATGGGAGCATCATTGGTTTCTATATTCCATCCCCGAACCTGGGCTGAGTCCACTTAGTCCCGTGTGGTCCCATTTCCTACCAAAGATTAATCACAAAGGGATATTTTGGAAACCAAGTCCTTATAGGATTTAAGGGATTGGGAAGTACCTCTACAAGTTGTACCTTTCATCCTTATTCTACAGTCATCACCCCATTTCCCTAGAAGATCAAGCACCTTGCTTAAAAAGCAAGCAAGCTCCATTTTTCACTTCTTGCTTGAGAAAGGGCTTTTGGGATCAATTCATACATATTCATTGATATATCCTTTATAAGTGGCTTCCTGAAACATCGAGACTCCTCCCATTGGTGAAATTTCGTAAAGAGCAGGTTGTCTTAGATGTGTTGACAGTGGGCTAAGCCTCCAGCATTGCCTTAGCCTAGCAGTTGCCCTCTTAGTAACCCCTTCTAGGTCCTCTACTGGTTTGAGTGGTAACAGTAATCAGATCCATGATTAATAAATATGGCTCAATGATTTGTTGGTGTATAATGTGTATCTGATTTGCTGGTTGTGTTATCTCGCTATTTATTTTGTTATTATCCACATTTTGAGTTCATCTCTGTTTATTCACTGTATTTTCCCAAAAGGAATATTATATATATATATATATATATATATATATATATATAATGAGATGATATGATTATAAAGTCCTGTGATGATATACTTCTATTGACTGGTCACCATGGTTGATAAGTCATGTCCCTTGATTAGGTCATTCCTTTTAGTCATGATGTGTTACTTCACCAATTATTATTATTATCATTTTATTATTATTATGTTCACTACAACTCTCCTGGAAATGTGATGTGGGCGGCTCCAAAATAACCTCATTGAAAATGTAGTCAAGCTGCCAATAGTGCTTTTAAATGGAGATATAATGGAACATTAGGGATAGGAATAAAAAAACGAGAAATAATAAACACACGCATACATGCACATTGTTGTGTAACCATAATCAACATTCATAAAACTTACTTTCTCGAGCCTTTGGAGATATATTTTAAGAGCAAAAGGAAGTTACGAACTAGACTCAACTTTTATGCCCTCATGACAGAAAACTCAAGAACCAATGTTGAAAGATAAAGACTTGTGGGGTTGGGTTTCTGAACAACAAAAAGTGTTCAGGGAGCTTCTGCTTTTCCCTGGAAGATAGGCAAGTCTAGCACGAAGAATGAGAGACATTGCACTCTTCGTCAGTGCAACAAGTAAAATGATATAGAGTAAGAGATGGAGAAATTACCTTTACTGAAATCGCATTTCTGGAAGAAATGCATTGGAACACTAATACAATGCCAAACATGTGGGTTCTTGAAGATAAAGTGGTCATGAATGATAAATAGTAGAAAAGAAATTCCAAAGGCTTTTCTAGGTATCCCTTGAAAAATCGTAAGAAGGAATCTGGCCTGCACATTTTTTGCTGCTATTTACAAAAATTCGGGGAAAGGTAGCTACAAGTCCAGGTTCACTCAGAGCTCTGAATAGGAGAGACTCTCAGAATGTTAATCATGATACCAAATATGATTCTTGAGCAACAAACCCCCAGTGAGGATAATAATGAATCTGTATTCAAGAGCAATGCAGGGCAGATTTGGCTAGCAAGAAATAAAAGCCCCTTCCAATAAAAAACTTCAAAACCACTATTTGGTTATATTCCATCTTAGAAGTGCTGAAATCTATGTTGCACGGGTTCCCGCACCCGGGGGTGGGGTTCCCGAACCCGCACCGGGTTCCCGCACCCAAGTACCGGATTCGGGTACGGGTTCTTCTCAGAAGAACCCAAACGAACCGGGTTCTTCAAAAACAAAATTCGGGTTCTTGGGTTCTTTTGGTATGAAGAACCCATCGTTTGGGTACTTAGAACCCGAATTTCGGGTTCATCAGGGTTATTCATGAACAATTTTTTCAAATATATAAATTTTTTTAAATGATTAAAAATTAAAAAATTTAATTAAATTTTAATAAATATTAAAAATAAATTATAATTTAATAAAATAAATTATAAAAACTATTTTTATTTTTATTTTTTTTCTAAATTTTAAAACATTCATGATTCAAAGTTCAAACGATAAATAAAAATTAAAATCGAACTATTTTGATTTTTTTTAAAGTTAAAATATATTGCTCTGCTCCATAAATAATTTATAAGTTATTATTAAAAAAATCTAGTTTCAGGACCTACCTTCAAATAGAAATGATAGCACCTTTCACGAGCGAACCATTTTCTTATTGACTTATGGAGTTAATATAAAAAATTAAGTTTAAGATAGCCGAGACATGATATGATCTGGAAGAAATAATAGTCTGAAAGAGGTTAAGTAATATATATGCGTTTAATGTTCCAGAAAACGAGATAATTAAGGGGTCCATAAAGAGAGTACAATGGTCAGAAAGAAGTGAGATTCTGGGCCCTGAGATCACTTGGGTGCAGGATGCAAAACACCAAGTGAGGTAAGTATACTTATGGGAGGGATAGAGGTATGATTGTCAAAAAAATGTGAAATTTTGGGTCCTGAGATTAATTATGTCAAGTGCAAAACACAAAAATGAGGTGAGATAGTATACATGTGCAAGGGATTGGGAGAGAATAAGAGGATGCATGGCAAAAACATATTTAAAATTATATTTTTGTTTGTTTAAGTTAGAAATTGGATGCGGTGTTAGGAAAATATCTTGTAAATTTAATAGTATATAGTTTCTTTATGCTTTAGGAGTTGAGATTTTTGGAAAGACGTAGAATCTTGAAAACTCTGAAACTACCGGAAAGTATGTCTTTTTTAGATTTTTTACTTTTTCTAAATTCTGGAGATAATGAAAATTTTCAGAACGTTTTGAATACCCTATAGAATATGGTGCTGAGTGGAGTCGGTGTAAAGGACGGAGTGAATTAATAAGTGAATACAGTCAACTTTTCTAGTGAGTATTTTTCTGCTAAGGTAAAATTTACTCTAATTTATTTATTTTTATTTTTTTGGAAATAATGATGATTTGGGTAATTTTTAAATGGTTTATAAGTTGCAAGAACAAAATTCTGTGATCAGAGTTCATATCAACAATGAGAAACAATAAATGAAGCAAATTTTAATTTTGAAATTTCAATGGCAAATGTCACATGTGAATGTTGAAACTTGAATGTTCATTGTTGATTCTTGAATGATGTGCATGTTTAAATCTTTAAAGTTTAAACTTTAAAGATTATAAATTATTAGTGTCATTAAATTTATAATTTATAAATTTAATTTATAAAATATAGTATTATATATGATATATAAATTATAATTTATAATTTATAATAATATTAATATAAAAATACCCAAACGAACCCACGCACCCTGTTTCAAAAAATGCCGTCCCCGTCCCCGTCCCCGCACCCGCACCCACGTTTCCTGGCAACATAGTTCAAAACCAATGAACTCCAATTCAAACCGGTATTTCAAGGGAAGGCTTCTTGCACTCGTAATCTAGTGAGAAATATCAAAGGTTAAGAAAACTGAACTATCAAGCTAAAATAATTGAAAGAGTCCTAGGAGTTCACTTGAACAGCTATGTCTTTTTCACTTCTTTCATTCATTTTAAATCAAATTACAAGTAAGATTTTTCAAAGGGCTCACCTAGAGTCTGTAAAGGGTTACAATTTACAAGTAGAGATTGATCTGGACACTAACTAATAACGCAACACTACTCTTCTCTCTAGATGAAAAATCTGTGTGTTATCCTCTACGTTTGGGTGCTTGCCTTCTCAGAAACAATGATCAGAGATCGTCTTCAGTATTCCATTAGCCCTCTCTGGCCTCCTTTATAATGACTGAAAATACACTATTCTGCAGCTGCCTCTCCAACAAAGTTGCATTGTTACAAATGACAACATTCTTTATGTTTCATGCTCCAATGCACATAAAAATTGCTGTCTGATACTGAATTGATTAGTAAGAATGAAGAAGATAAAAGACTGCTATCACCCTCAAAGTGTTGGTAGTAGACTAGGAGATGGAGAAAGGCACCACCATTTTTTGTGGGGGAAAATAGTTCTTATAGAATCCCTTTGGCTAAGCTTCTGCGCTATGAGGGAGTGCAACTATGCAATAAAAGTCAGCCGGGACATGCACCTCGCATCATCCACACAGGGGATGGGGGGGTTGGGGAGGTGGGGAGGGAATTAACCCAGGCCTCCATGTTAATATGAGTCCAATCACCTTGCTGCTTACCACTTGACCACACTCTATGGGGGGTTTAACCCAGGCCTCCATTTTAATACGAGCCCAATCACCTTGATGCTTACCACTAGACCACACTCCTATGGGAAAGGTGTCATTATTGTTGATCTCATGACAAAATATTTTATGTTTCTTGATATATGTTGAATTCAATAACTTCCCTTTTGTGTTTAATAATAGCAGAATAGATTTCATTAATCTAATGGGTTAGGATTTTGAAAAACTGAGGAATGCCAATTAACTATGAATGAAAAGAATAATCTTTATGCAACATCTCAAACAGAGGCTTCCAAGCATCTCTAACCACACCTGTCGTCCTCTCTCGTTTAGAGGGGTACATTCAATGGAAATCCATGCATCAACATCATCTGCTGTGATAGTATATTGAGGTTGGCCTGCCCCTGTTCTAACAGATGCAAAACAATCTAGTTAAAAAGAATCCAACTGCAACTAATCATTACATCAATAAACAACATTTATAAACTGAAATCCTTTCAATGTGCAAGTCCTATGATATTGACAAGCATTCTGACTCAGCAATGTGTTGATGCATACCCTCAATGAAGCATTCAGTGCCATCCTCAAAGTGACGAGACCACTAAGAATACAACAATAAAGTTAGTCGGCAATAACAAAGTCTATAAGGATATACACCAGTCTAGCATATTGCTGCAGTCCTTGGCTTGGGCAAATATTCTAAATGAATGCTAATTTCAAATAAGCACATCACATGCAAGAATAAGAACAAGCTAGTGTTTCATGAATCAGACCTGAAAAACACAAAGAGAAGTGCCATTGATAGAAATTCCAGATGCTTCTAATGTATTCCCTGGTACAGCTTCGCCAGTAATTTGGAAATTTTCTATTGCAGGCAGAAGATCATCGTCTGCAAATATAGTTCTTAAAAGAAAATTAAGAATCCCAATAGGGCTTTCCAACCATATAGCAATCTAAAATTGAAGATCTAAAATCCAAACTGAGTGCTCTATGCATTAGAGCTAATAATTTACATGAAATGTAAAATTGAAAAAACTGCAATAATATTCTTCATCACCTTCTGAAATAGAGGTGTTTGGCTCTTCCGATAGAAATGGCAAATAAGGAGAATTCCGTGTAGAATCTCTCGGTGTTTGATCTTTATCTTTCATGGATCGAAGCCCTGTAGTGTCTTCTCCCTCATTACCAGTGTAAGGACCATTTACTTTTGCATGTACAGGAAACATTGAGCGCATGTCATTTTGTGCAGGTAAAGACCCATTAGCTGGAGCTTTTGGTTCAAAAGTACTGTCATTAAGTGTTAGATTGAGAAATCAGACTCTGGTGAACATTGAAGTAAAGTTTAATAAATTTTCCGGTAAACATTGCCATAAAGTTTAGTAAATTTTCCGGTAAACATTGCCATAAAGTTTAGTAAATTTTAGAAATTTATACACTTTTACATTCCCCTTTCATTAGTGTCTATGATAAGATAATCCCACCTCGAAGAAAGCCATCAAACTCTCCCCAGAAATACAGACAAATCACCATGTCTAACAGTAAGATCCTTAAAGCAATTGTTCAGGAAATATCATTACATGGATAATTGGCAACAGAGTGATGATCAACCGGAATGTTATATGGCCACATTAACTGTTTCTAAATGGTGTACTTTTTCCAATCCCTGTGTCATTATTGTTACCCCTCTTTCAGCAGGTGATCGGAATTTATGAAGGGAACGAAATGATATAAACATTCATAACCAAAACACAGAGATACAGTGAAGCGTGACTTTTATTAATAAAATGAAAAATGTTGAAACTGTATAAATGCAGAATGAAAACAAACTAGCATGAATGGTGTTAGCTTATCTTTAAGAAGAAATGTGACAGCTACACGCCTTTGCCGAACTATCTTGCAATCAGGCTCCAAGGCCTTTTTATCATAAAGAAACTATGACAAACACTAAACATCCAAAAACTTAATCCTAGGAGATGAAATGCCCTGATGGCATAAGTTGGAACGTCAACTTCTAGGGGTCGTAACTTTGGCATACGATCTCCATTTGGCGCACACAATAGCCCATTCGAAATGTCTATCTGAGAAGTACATTTTCCTACTGCACTGGTAGTCAAAGCGTTTCCCGAAAGAATGCCATTTATGGCCTCAAAACAGCTCTGGAAGTTCAAGACCTAAAAACTGTAGCAAAACTGCCAAAATAGAAAATTGTGTTATGAAGTTGTGGAATGGTCTAGGTGGTCACCGATATTCACCCAAATCATTCCTCCCCCATTAGGAAGCAATGGTCTCCATTGCATTGAATGCTTCCATTATATGGGGAAATTTCTATTGAACTTGGCCCCTGGTGAAGCACTTGCCTTGGTGCAGGAGCTGGTCGGCTTTGACAACCCGATACAACTAGATCCTTTGTTGGCGGGTGCTTTTATTATGTGTGTCCACAATCTAATCAATTGTGGCATGTTCAATGCAATCTAAAGTTTAAACTGAGCTTTGTCAAAGTTAGCTGCTCTACGATTTGTGATGTGTCCAATAATGGTCGAAAGTATGGCTGCAGGCAATCAATATTGAACATTGGCTATAGGCCAAGGAAGGAGGGGGGAATACTTAGCTCAAAAGTATTGTCACCCGCAACCTTGGTGATGACGTAAGGTCCATATTGCAATGGTCGAAGCTTCTGACGAGCCATGTTACCCACCAAAATGGGTAACCCTATAGGAGAAAACATTTCTCCTATTCTTCACACCCAGTCGACTAGCTTGCAGCCCTAAACAACCACCACTAGCTTATGACTTCCCATTATATCTCCACCACCTACATCATCCATATGCTTCTCACCCATCTAGCATGAGCACATGGACGAAGGTGGGCTTCCAATCAAAAGGTACTTTATTCATTTTGCAATCGAGTGCTTGTGTTTGTCTGTATTTTGGCATTTGATATGGATTATGGGGTGACCTGGAAGAAGGAGGGGTTTTGACAGTCATGTTGTTTCCTCAACTTAAATGGGGAATTAATCTTCAATCCTAGTCCAATGGGACCTCACCTAATGACCCAATGGGTATAGGAGGGGAACTACTCAGGAATCCTTGATTGAGATAGTGTAGTTCCACCTATTGTTATGTCATACTTACCACTTTCCATCATACATTACAAGCCCTTATTTTACATCCATTCTTCAGGTTCAGCTAACCATTGGTTCTTTGGGATTTGGCACCCATACATCCTCATACCTGGGTAGGGCATAAAACTTTGCCTTGGGATGTTGATGCAGCTAAAAGAGACAGAAAGAGCATATCATGGCCACAAAACAAATTAAAAAGAATATCAAAATGCAAAAGATGTCAGAACATACAAATTAGCACGGAGCAAAAGCCTAGCATGAGCTCTACCTCACTCTTTATGGCCATCACCCAATTCCTGAGCACATGTTGCCCCATTACATACTCAAAAGGAACCCTTGCATGTCCCAACTATTGAGATTTTGTGTATTTGGGGTAGCATCAGTTGTGCTCTAGATCCCAAATTTTGAGGAAGGACAAGGGTACACTTGATCTACAAGACCCAGAAATTGATTTGGGAAATTTCATCTGGTTTAGGAGATATTAAATTAATTAATTATTTTAATCTATTTCCTAAGTTAAAACTTAGGGAACTTAAATAATTAAAGTGAATTTAATTAAACATGTGATGAAATTGTCTTAAGTCACACGGATCAAACTTTCTTGTAATCTTAGCTATTGATTCAAGATTTGATCATGGCTTTTGGTTTTCCAACGAAAAAATTATAAAGGAAAGGCTTGGGGTCATTTGTAAAGACACACAGAGGCAGAGCACTGAAGCTAAGCTGAGATTCTAGGGTTGGTTTGCTAAGAATTCTCAGAAGTGTTTCAGCTACAGAGAGGGGAATTTAGGCCAAGGGAATGATCTGATCCCGAGGTCTAGAATCAGCAAGAGGCAAAGATTAGCTCAGAGAGGCAGCGCAGAGAAGCAGGAGAGCAGCAGCAGGAAGGGCAGCAACTTTGCTACGCAGGTGTTGTGCAGTCCCTCAAGGACAACGTGATTTGCTGCAGGAAACCCTCAGGGGTTACGCGGAGACCCTAAGGGGCAGCGTAGGGACTACGTCACCTAGACTGGGGTAACACAACCCTTTCCAGAGGGTTGGTTTGCTAAGAATTCTCAGAAGTGTTTCAGCTACAGAGAGGGGAATTTAGGCCAAGGGAATGATCTGATCCCGAGGTCTAGAATCAGCAAGAGGCAAAGATTAGCTCAGAGAGGCAGCGCAGAGAAGCAGGAGAGCAGCAGCAGGAAGGGCAGCAACTTTGCTACGCAGGTGTTGTGCAGTCCCTCAAGGACAACGTGATTTGCTGCAGGAAACCCTCAGGGGTTACGCGGAGACCCTAAGGGGCAGCGTAGGGACTACGTCACCTAGACTGGGCTAACACAACCCTTTCCAGAGGAGCGTTGAGGGACGCAAAGGCTTCATAGGCTGACACAGAGGCTACAGGGGCAGCGTTGGGGTTTCTAGGCCCTAATTTTGGCTGAGTTTTGTAAATACCGTTTGAGGGTGTGGATCAGTCATTATTTTGGCCCTAGATCAGCCAATGAGTTGTAGATCTATTATTTCTCTGTCAGGTTTTCTAGATCTGAAACCTAGGTTTTTTGTATTCAGAAAATTCTTAATAATAAAACCCTCCAGCAGCCAGAAGACCGGTTTTCCCAAATTGGGTTTTTCCGGGGACTATTTGTCCAGAAATGACTGTGTCACTTTGTCTATGTGTGCATGAACTTGTTCTAGATCTGGATTGGTGGAGATCTGTTATGTGTTTTGCTTCAATTTTAACTTGAATTTTATTCAGTTACTAACTTATCAAATTAGGAGGAGCATAACTAGATTAACAGTAATAATTTCTGCATAAAGTGTAAAGATTTAGAAATTTCCACATAGTATCGGAGCAATTGCAGAGGTAGGAGGGTCACCAGCAAGAGACTAAAGGTTCTTGCTGCAAAAAGCAGCTGGAAAAGCAGCAGAAACATAGATCTGAAGGGACAGGGAAGTTTTCAGAGACAGAATCACGTAGAGGGAAGAGTGATGCAGTCTAATGTTGTCTCCTAGGAAGCCCAAACAATTACTGCGCAGAGGCAGCTCAGAAACAACGTTGGATTAGTTTGAAACTTGCCAATGTGGTGCAGATCTGAATTGGTCAGATCCAGAAAAGACTGAAGAAAAGCTGCAGAAATTCAGAAGGTGCTGGTGGGGTTAAATTTTTGAAGTGTTCAGATTTTTAGCCTAAGCACAAGTGACAAAGAGCGGGAGGAGATCAGCTTCTCAAAGAGTTTCTAGCCAAAGAAACTTGCAGTTTAATCAGAGGATCAAAGAGAGTTGAATCATAGTTGATTTGGCAAGATTTCCAAGGAAGGAAATCAGTTGTCAGAGGGAGCAGAAGGTACCTGTTTCACCAAGGGCCTTAGATCCATTTCTCTAGCAAAGAGAAAAGGAAGTTTTGACACATTCTGAGCAGATGGCTCCTCATGGACTGCGTGATCAGGACAGGCTGGATGGCCTCTCAAACTTTTCAGTTTGGAAGGCAAGGATTCGGATAGTCCTTGAGGCATACAATCTTAGAGACCATGCAGAGCAAACTCTGGCCACACCGACCGATCTGGATCTCCTTCAGAAGCATAAGGAAGCTGCTGGGCATGCCAAGCGGTTGATTATGGATGGAATTAAGGACCATATTGTACCACACTTAGTTGAGAAGAAGACAGCTAATGAGATGTGGAAGGCCTTAATCTCCCTATATGAGGGAAAATTTCTCCAAAAGAAGATGTTGTTGGAGACACAGACGAGGTCATTCATGATGACCAAGGGAGAAAACATGGAGCATTTCCTCTTCAGGCTGCAGTCGATCAGAGATCAGTTGACTGCAACTAGTGCTAAGGTGGAAGACGCTGTGATGGTCAGGACTGCCCTCAATGCAGTCACAGATGAGTGGGAAACCTTTGTCCAAAGTATCTTGGGCAGAGCGGACCTCCCAGATTGGGACAGCGTGTGGTCAATTCTGTGTCAAGAAGAACTCCTCAGATTCACCAAAAAGCAGTATAGCTCGGGATCATGCAAAGTGAAGAAGGAAGATGAAGAAGATGTAGCTTTGGCATCAAAGAGGCAGCGAAAGAAGAAGAAGGATCTCTCAAAGATCACGTGCTTCTAGTGTGGTGAAATGGGACATTTTGTCAACAATTGTCCACTGAAGAAAAAGGACAAGGAAGCCTCTTCTTCCAAGGCTACTATGGCAAATGATGGGTCAGAAGATGATGCAGCCATGAGTGCTCATGAACCACGGAGGTGGGGTGACATGGATATGTAGAGGAGCTACATAGTCTTAGGCAGGATCCTTGAGCAGCTCATCTCTTGGATCAATGCGAGCTATGGCAGCCTTAAGACAGTAGCGGGATAGGCGGAGCAATGGGTGCATAGATCACAGATGAGGCAGAGGCAGATATGAAGACTAGGAGGACCAGCACAGAGCAGAGCAGCAGCAATGCAGAGGCTGATGTGACTTCAACAACGTAGAGCAGAGTTGCTTACGCAGTGCAGAGCTGCAACAACACAAAAGGCTTCAAAGGGACAGTGCAGTGCAGCAACAGCGTGAGAGATTTCAGCACAAGGGGCTGCTGTGACTTCAGTAGTGCAGAGGGAGTCTGCTTACGCAGTGCAGAGTAGTAGTTGTGCATCATCCTTCAGATGCCAGCACAGATCTGTAGCCTATGGAGCTTCAGTGATGACGATGCAGCCCATCTGACTTGTCTGTCAAAGACTGGGCAAGAGATTCAGTTGTTTCTCTCAACAACTGAAGTTGCAGTGCAACAGATTAGCAGTGGCAGTGCTATGAGCAGCACAAATGCAACATATTGAGAGGGAGCTACAGTACAAAGGTTGTAGTGGCAGTGGCAGAGTCATGGGCAGCAGTACAGAATGGCAGCAGCAATGCAGAGTTGAGTGGCAACAGGCCAAGCATCAACAACACAGAACCAATACCCAAAGTCTTGTAATGCATAGTGTGATGTATTGCTAGAGCACACCTTTGATGCTAAGAGGGAGTGTTGAGATTTTGTGTATTTGGGGTAGCAGCAGTTGTGCTCTAGCTCCCAAATATTGAGGAAGGACTAGAGTACGCTTGATCTACAAGACTCGAAAATGGATTTGGGAAATTTCATCTGGTTTAAGAGATATTAAAATAATTAATTATTTTAATGTATTTCCCAAGTTAAAACTTAGGGAACTTAAATAATTCAAGTGAATTTAATTAAACATGTGATAAAATTGTCTTAAGTCACACGGATCAAGCTTTCTTTTAATCTTAGCCATTGATTCAAGATCTGATCGTGGTCGTTGGTTTCCCAACGAGAAAAGTATAAAGGAAAGGCTTGGGGTCATTTGTAAAGACACATAAGAGGCAAAGCATTGAAGCTAAGTTGAGATTCTAGGGCGAGTTTGCTAAGAATTCTCAGAAGTGTTTCAGCAACAAAGAGGGGAATTTAGGCTAAGGGGATGATCTGATCTCGGGGTCTATAATCAGCAAGAGGTAGAGATCAGCTCAAAGAGGAAGTGCAGAGAACCAGAAGAGCAGCAGCAGGAAGGGCAGCAACTGTGTTGCGCAGTCCCTCAAGGACAGCGTGATTTGCTACAGGAAACCCTCAGGGGTTATGCAGAGACCCTAAGGGGCAGCGTAGGGACTGCATCACCCAGTCTGGGGTAACGCAACCCTTTCCGGAGCAGCGCTAAGGGACATAGAGGCTTCAGGGGAAGTGCTGGGGTTTCTAGGCCCTAATTTTGGTTGAGTTCTGTAAATCTAGTTTGAGGGTGTGGATCAGTCATTATTTTGGCCCTAGATCAGCCAGTGAGCTATAGATCTATTATTTCTCTGTCGGGTTTTCCAAATCTGGAACCCAGGCTTGTTGTATTCAGAAAATTCTTAATAATAAAACCCCACAGCAGCCAGAAGACCGGTTTTCCCGCATTGGGTTTTTCCGGGGACTATTTGTCCAGAAATAACTGTCACTTTGTCTATGTGTGCATGAACTTGTTCTAGATCTGGATTGGTGGAGATCTGTTATGTGTTTTGCTTCGATATTAACTTGAATTTTATTCAGTTAATAACTTATCTAAGTAGGAGGAGCATAACTAGATTAACAGTAATAATTTCTGCATAAAGTGTAAAGATACAGAAATTTCCACACTCGATGAGCAATGAAATGAAAAATCCATAAAGGGTAATACAACTACCATATCATCCAAAGCAAGCTCTAACCCTTCAGCTATGAGCAGTAATACAAAGAAAAATCAAGCAAAAGTAAAAAGTGCACAAGGGGGTGGAAAAACAAAGGTCGTGTTGGTAACTCACCCATCCCAGATTGTTCCCTCCTCACGTCTATACACTTGGGATGTTGATCCCCATCATGTTAGTCCCTTTGACCATGGCACTTGGCCACTAAGTCTTCTCACTTCTGTACCATCATTATTATTCACCAACACCTATCAATTGAAGGATGGATTGAGGAAATGTTACTTCCCCTTAGGGGATAGAAACACCTGATAGGTTGTCCTCTCGCCACTCCTACTTCAGCAGGAAGCACCATTGCAAGCTCAAGACAATGATTTTAGAAGGGAATCCAGATTTGAAGTATTAAACATCCTATTACATTCAATCTTGGTTCACTTACATGCAATAATGATTATTGTCCCGAATAATTGGTTGGTCTCACTAGACTTTATGTTGTGATTGTCAGGTGCTTCAACAACCCATGTCCTGGGTACCTTATCCTTAGGAACCCAACCCATCAAAGAAGTATCTTAGCACTAATAGGTGAAGTGTTGAGAGCCTTGGGCCTCCTAGCAGCAACATCACATCACATGTGACCCTGGGCATCTTCTGCACCCAAAACGTTCTACCACTTTACACTAGATTTGATGATTCTTTAGGATGACACACCTGGACCCAACATGCCCTCATTCTAGCCTTAGCACCATATGAGGCATGGTAGTTGATTTAGGGCCCATAAGAGGATGGTCTCACCTTCAGACACTTGAGAGGGCTAGTATCACCTAGAAATCCCTCAACGTTGGAGTAAAGATGGACGTTATGAGCAATTAGAGACCCTACAGACCACTTTGTGGTGTCGAAACCAATGTCATCAGAACTGAACCGATCATCGAACTGGTATACCCCCCAAACCGAGAATTGATCATAACCATGTTGATTTTTCAAGTGCAATAGATACAAGCACAAATTTATGAAATATTGATAATTACTTCTAATGATATAGATCTTCTTTTAACAAATCCAATTTATCCTGAAGAAATTACACTTTAGAAATTCAACTATCAAACGATTAGAACTGTACAAATCATAATGCACAAAGAGAACACAAGTTTTACTGTGGGAAAACCCACTTAGGGGAAAAACCCAACGACCTATTTCTTAGAGAAATTCTTCAATTCAACAAGAGATACATCTAGGGTTGCTAGTCAACTATGAGGTCAAAATGACCAACAATGCTAATGGTCAAACCTGGTCCACAACCCTCAAGTCAAGCCTCCAATCTCCCATGCAACTCGGCCTAATCTTATTTGTCCTAGGCCAAATTCAACCTCCTAGCCTAGAAACCCAGAAAATTGGCCTCCTAGTCTGCCCAGAAATTCAACCTTCCCAGAAACATGCATGCAAGCTAGAGAGAGATGCGAGTGAGAGAGAGAGAGAAAAATATGATCTTTGTCTTTCTTTTCTTCATTCTTGTCCTTCGGTTGGATGCCCAGAAACTATCTTTCTTATGTGAGGTCGAATGGTGCCTTTGTGGAGGAGGTTGAATGCCTTTATAATGTTTTTCATTCATGAATGGGTGTGTCTATTCACTGGGGCCGACTTGACTTGAGGGAAGGCCGACTTGATTATGTTGGAGCCAAAAATTCAAAATTCTAATTTCAAAATTTTCTCTTTTAAATATGACATGAAGAACATATCTTACAATAATTCTTTCGAGGGCTAAATAACAAAGTGGAAAAAGTCGACCTCAAGAATAAATCGACAAGGATCTGGAAATTGAAAAAGTCGTTAAAGTCTAGAGGTTTTTCAAAAAATCGGCAAAACCTCGGCAAAATTTTAAAAGTACAAAATTATTCATTTTTTTTTTTCAAATTAGCATCTAAACTATCCACAACATCAAATAAATGCATTGCCACATAAACATGAAAAAAAGCTAATATATAAGATGTATAAGAAGTCTAGTGCTACATCACATATCAATAATGAATCAAGTCCTGAACTGTGAGTCCTAACTCAATCTCAAGAGTCAAAATATCAACAAAAAATATGATAAATCTATATCATGATTCATCATCTTGACTCATCTACATGTCATAAACTAATCATTCATTGAGTTCCTCTGCCCCTTTTATAGGAATAGGGAATGGCTTTTCCTTTTCCTCTAGAGGAAGAAGCCCCTGCCCTCGATGCTACAAATGGACTATGTCATCCTCTAGAAGCAAAAATAGCAGGTCGTCTTTATCCTCTGTTAATGCTAATCCTAGATGGTATCACCTCCTCCTCCTCCTACTGCTCTGCCTCCTGTTCCTACTCCTCCTCCTCCTCTACCTCTCCCTCCCTTATATCTACTACATCCTCCGGCTCTAGTGCCTCTAGATCCACCTCTAACCAATCAGGGACCGTGTCCATGATAGGCCTCTCAGTCTCAACCCTCCATGCAGCAGTGGTGTAAAGACTCAATATGATCCAACGAGATGGTTTCCATGTCAGGTGTTTTACTTTTCTGAAATTGTCTCACCCACAATCACGTAAATCTCCTAGTCTTGGGCAGTGACAAGCACCTCCTCTCTCCACAGGCATGAACCACAAAGGTTAGAGTGCAAAATGAGTGGAAAAATATGCCTTTTCCTAACTTACATGTGGTCCAGCACCTCACTCACGAGTTTTTCGATAAACTCTAGAGTTTTACGGTTAAATCCCAAGTTTTCTGAGTTGAAAAAATCGCGAGTTCTTGATGTTATAGCAATTTTATCGAGATTTTTTCCATAAAGCTAAATAATCAAAATGACATGAAGAATGTTGAGATTTTGGGTAGCATCGGAGGGGCTAGGACATATGAGATCTCCCAGACCCAGAAATCGTTTGGAGAAATTCCACCAGGTGTGAAAGTTATTCAAACAATTAATTATTTTAAAGGAAACCCTAAGTCTAACTTAAGGAAATTAAATAATTAAAGTGAATTCATTAAAACATGTGGGTGAGAATGTTCTAAGTGACGTGGATCAAGTCTTTTCTAATCTTAATCGTTGATTAGAGATTAGATCATGACCGTTGATTGTTTAACGAGAAAAGTATTAAAGGAAGGCTTCGGGTCAGTGGGAGGAGACACACAGAGTGGCAGCACTTGAGCTAAGTTGAAATTCTGGGGCGTGGTTTGCTGAGAATTTTCGAGTGAGCTTACAGTGCAGTTAGGGGCAAATCGGTAGTGGGATTTCAGATCTGAGGCTGAAGATACATTGGAAGAAAGGCGGATCTGTACCAGAGCAGCGCAAAGACCCAACAAGGGTGATGCAGGCCCAGCCAGAGCAACGCAGAGGCAGTGTAGGCTCAGCCAGGGTGGCGTGGGCCAAGCTAGAGTTGCGCAGAGGCAGCGTAGGCTCAACCAGGGTGACGCAGGCCCAGCCAGAGCTTTGCAAAGGTTCACACATGGCCGTAGGGTTTGGAAAGGCAGCGTTGGGGTTCCAGTGGGCCAGAAAGGGATCATTTTCAACAGATCCAGAAGGTGTGAAGGAGCCACACTGAAGGGTGACGCAATGACTGCTTAGGGACCTGTGAGGTTCTTCATCCTCAACTGAATCAACCATATTTTCTATCTCCAAGAGATAGAGGTACATCTGCCATGATTTTCTTTGTTTGGGAAAACCATGTCTAGTGCCTTTGAATGTATTCAGAATTCCGTATAATAATAAAACCCTTTAAGAGTTGTTGCACCAGTTTCCCGCATTGGGTTTTTTCGGCGACATTTGTCCGAAAAATATAGTGTGTCCTTTGTCATGTGGCCTTTATTCTTCATTATTTGATCTGTATATATGTGTAGGCTGCAGTAGTGTTTACTTTGATGTTTTACTGAAAATTTCAAAAAAATAACTTGTTAATTAAATCAAACAAGTAGGAGAAGTAAATCAGAATACTGCAGTAGGGTTTCTGTAATTTGGATTCAGAAATTTTCACATGGTATCGGAGCTATTGCAGATCAGCTGGAGTTGAAGCCATCAGAAAAGGGACGAAGGTTGTTGTTGCAAGAAGGCAGCAGAAACAACACAAATCTAGAAAGAGGCAGCGCAACACCTGAGGGACAGCGCAGACCCAGAAGGGGTGATGCAAAGCTTGTCTAGCTCACACAGAGCTGACGCAAACCTAGAAGGGTGACACAAAGCCTGTCTAGCTCACGTAGAGGCTGACGCAGGCTCAAGAGGGTGACACTGTGTCAGTTGTTGTGGTTGGAGGTGCAGTTTTTGATCTTCGAAGTTGTTGGTAGGGCATTGTTTTTGTCGGTGCAGAACAGTGTCTAGCAGGGTTGACAAAGTAAGGGGAAACAGTTCCTTAGCAGACTTTCTAGCCAAGAAGTCTGAGATCGGATCAACAGAGTGATTGGAGAGGGCTGATTCGACAAGATTGGTGGATGATTTCCTTACTGGTCAGAGGGAGCATATTCTCTAGAGGGTTTTCTATTGCCAAGAAACCCAGATTCGGTCTCTTGCTGAGAGCAACAATAGAAGAAGGGAGAAGACCATCCGTTTCAACATAGTTGAGCAAAGATGGCCTCTCATGGATTGAAGGATCAAGACAAGTTAGATGGGGCATCTAACTTCGTCATCTGGAAGGCCAGAATCTTGTCAGTCCTAGATGAATATCGCATCAAAGATTATGCCGAGAAGGTTGTGGCTGTTCTGGTCAATGTTGATCCGTTGAAGAAGTATGAGGAAATGCAAGCAAGGGCCAAGCGCTTGATAATGGATGGGGTAAAGGATCATGTGGTCCCACACATTGCTGAGAAGAATACGGCAAATGAGATATGGACGACCTAGACCACATTGTATCAAGGTACTTTTGTCCAAAGGAAGATGCCTCTGGAGAATCAGCTGCAATTATTTTAGATGCGCAAGGGAGAGGAAATCGATCCCTTCCTCATTCGATTGAAGGCAATTCGAGATCAGTTGGTTGCTATGGGGGCAACTCCTGAAGATGGTCTCATGATGAGCACTGCCCTAAATGTAATCATCGATGATTGGGAGATGATTGGGACAGAGGCAGCAGCAAGGGAAGAAGAAGAAGGACTCTCAAAGCTCTGGTGCTTCAGATGTGGCGAGTTGGGACACATCGCCAATATGTCTCCTCAGAAGAAAAAGGGCAAGGAAGATTCAAATTCCAAGGCTGCAGCAGCCAAGGGGCATGATGGTACTAATGATGATGTGGCCATGAGTGCTCATGTGCCTCAAGAGAAAGGTCGGGCGACATTCATCTGTAGTTCTCTTGAACTGTGGATGGAGGGGCAGGCCGCAGGATCCTTGAGATGCCCAAACTCTTAGATCACATACGAGCTAGAAGAGCCCTTAAAGACAGTAGCAGGATGACTAGAGTCAGTTGGTGCAGAGGAATACAGAGGCACGGTGGCAGTGAGGACGCTAAAGACTAGAGCAGCGCAGTGTAGAGGCAACAGCAGCGTGGAAGCAGTAGCGCAGACGTTGATGGGACTTCAGCAGCGCAGAGGGGCAGTGCTTACACAGTGCATAGCAACAGTAGCACAAAGCTACAGAGAGTCAGCGCAGTTCAGCAGCAGAGGGTGCTTCAGTATCGAGATGCAGCCAAACTAACTTGTCTGGCAATATTTTGGGTGATGTCCTTCAGTTGCTTACTTCTCAGCAGTTGAGTTGCAGTGCAGCATGATGCAGCATTTGAGAGGGAGTTGCAGTATAGATGAGGCAATAAATGTGGCAGAGTCATGGGCAACAGTACAGAAGGCAACAGCGCAGTGGACAAGGGGCAACATGCTGAGCATCAACAGCATAGGGGACCGATGCCATGGATCAAAGTAACGCTTCTAGAATGAAGTGTTGCTAGAGCACATTCCTTGCTAAGGGGGAGTGTTGAGATTTTGGGTAGCATCGGATATGCTCTAGCTCTGAAACTTTGTGGAGTAGCTAGGACACATGAGATTTCCAAAACCCAGAAATCGTTTGGAGAAATTCCACCCAGTGTGAAAGTTATCCAAATAATTAATTATTTTAATGGAGACCCTAAGTATAGCTTAGGGAAATTAAATAATTAAAGTGAATTAATTAAAACATGTGGGTGAGAATGTTCTAAGTGACATGGATCAAGTATTTTCTAATCTTAGTCGTTGATTAGGGATTAGATCACGGTTGTTGATTGTTCAACGAGAAAAGTATGAAAGGAAGGCTTGGGGTCAATTAGAGGAGACACATAGAGTGGCAGCACCTGAACTAAGTCAAAATTCTAGGGTGCAGTTTGCTGAGAATTTTCGAGTGAGCTTGTAGTGCAGTGAGGGGCAAATCAGCAGTGGGAATTCAGATCTGAGGCCGAGGATACATTGGCTAAGAGCCAAATCCGTACCAGAGTAGTGCAGAGACCCAACAAGGGTGACGCAAGCCTAGCCAGACCAACGCAGAGGTAGCATAGGCTCAGCCAGGGTGACACAGACAGGGCCAGAGCTGCGCAGAGGCAACATAGGCTCAGCCAGGTTGACGCAAGCCTAGCCAGAGCTGCGCAGAGGCTCACGCAGGGCCGTAGGGCTGATGCGGTGTTGGGAAAGGCAACGTTGGGGTTCCAGTGGGCTAGAAAGGGTTGTTTTCAGCAGATCTAGAAGGTGTGAAGCAACCACACTAAAGGGTCACGCAGTGACTACTTAGGCACCTGTGAGGTTCTTCATACTCAGTTGAATCAGCCATATTTTTTGTCCTCGAGAGATAGAGGTACATCTGCCATGATTTTTTCTATTTGGGCAAACCATGTCTGGTGCCCTTGAATGTATTCAAAATTTTGCATAATAATAAAACCCTCTAAGAGCTGTTGCGCCGGTTTTCCCGCATTGGGTTTTTCCAGGGACATTTGTCCGAAAAATATTGTGTGTCCTCTGTCATGTGGGCTTTATTCTTCAATACTTGATCTGTATGTATGTGTAGGCTGCAGTAGTGTTTACTTTGATGTTTCACTGAATATTTCAGAAAAATAACTTGTTAATTAAATCAAACAAGTAGGAGAAATAAATCATAATACTACAGTAGGGTTTCTGTAATTTGAATTCAAAAATTTTCACGAAGAACATGTCTTACATATTCTTTATACATTAAAAGGGCTAAAATATAAATTATGAAGAACAACCATAGCTACAAAATTCAGCAAAATGGACCAGAACTGGTAAAAAAAAACGAACCAAAAAACAAGCCAACCAAAAACACATAAAATATTCAAATTTTAAATAAACCCACATAAACCACTTATATTCATGTGCATCCATATGAATCCAAACCATTTATACACACAAGCAAAAATTCTCATTTATAGAGCATGTAAAGGTGCACATAACCAAAACAACACTGAGTGCAATCAATCTTTGAACCAAAAATACATTAAAAAACAAGACTTAAATGGCCTTTAGCATCCAACCTAAATGGCCTTTACATACATATCATTAGAATATTTGTATGCATTGAGATCTTCATCATCAATATCACCCTCTAAGCATTAAAATAAGATAAAAAAATGCTTAGCATGTCAATTCAAGCTTTTGTTTGAGTGATGGGTACATTTTTCGTAGGATGGTGACAGAGGAGTTCAACAATCAATAACACTAACATCAAGGTACATAGAGGGATTGGTGCTCTTGATTAAATGCTAGTTCGATACCCTCATACATGACAAAATACAATGGAAACATTGTGTGAAAATTTCTGAATATCTCAAACAAAAATCCTACTGTTAATTTTCAGATTTACTTCTCCTACTTACATTAAGTTATTAATGTTAAATACTTAGCATTAACATCGAAGTAAATACATCAACAGCATACACATACAGATCTAAACTGAATACATGCACAATGACAAAGTGACACACAAGGATTTTCTGGATAACTGTCCCTGGAAAAGCCCAATGCGAGAAAACTGGTCTTCTAGCTACTGGAGGGTTTTATTATTAAGTAGAATCTAAGTACAACAAATCTGGGCACATAAATTGCAACTATACCTCCGTTGCGGAGACAGAAAAAACAAACTGATACACACCCTCAAACGGGATTTACAGAACTCAGCCCTTTTCAGTCTTGAGAAACCCCAACGCTGCTCTGAAGCCCTCTGCATCAACTCTGCTAGCCTGCGGCAGCCCCTGCACTGCTCAGGAAGGGTTTGCGTCACCCCAGACTGGGTTATGCTACCCCTGCGCTACCCTGGCTAGGCCTATGTCAACCGTGCTAGCCTCCTGCTGCCTCTGCCCTGCCCTTTTTGGGCTTGCGTAGGCCGTGCGTAGCCCCTGAAGCCTCTACACTGCCTCTTTTGGACTGTGGCTGCGTTGCGTAGCTGCTGTCCTCTCTGCGCTGCTCAGTCTACTACTTCTCTGCCTCTTGCTTCACTCTTGCCTTGGGATCAAACCATCCCTCACGCCAATACTACCCCTCGCTGCAGCGGTAACACTTCTGGAAATTCTTAGCAAACCACGCCCTAGAATTCTAGCTTAGTCTCAGTTCTTTGCCACTCTGTGCGTCCTCCAACTGACCCCAAGCCTTTCCTTTATACTTTTCTCGTTGGGAAACCAACGTCTGTGATCTAATCTCTTATCGATAGCTAAGATTAAAAGAAATCTTAATCTGTGCGACGAAACCATCACATGTTTAATTTAATTAACTTTAATCTTTTAATTTTCCTAAGTTAGACTTAGGGTCCTTAATTAAAAATATCAATTAATTAAAATACTCTTAATTAGGATGGAATTTCTTAAATCGCTTTCTAGGTCTTGGAGGTCTCATGTTCTCTAGTTCTTCCACAAATTTTGGGAGCTAAAGCACATTCGATGCTACCCTAACACCCCAAAATCTCAACATTCCCTCTTAGCGAGGAATGTGCTCTAGAAAAAATACTTCACCCCGAAGTTCTGCACTGATCTCTGGTGTGGGTCTTTATGCTGATGCTTGGCCTGCTGCCCTTTATCGCGTTTCCGCTTCTCTCTCGAACTGCTTCCCATGACGCTGCCACCGCCACTGCCACATCTGTACTGCAGCTCCCTCTCAATCTGTTGCATCGTGCTGCCAACTGCTGCACTGCAACTCAGTTGCTAAGAGTAAGCAACTGAAGTTCTCCTGCCCAATCTTTGATGGACAAGTCAGTTCGGCTGCATCTCATCACTGAAGCTCTATAGGTTGTTGCTCCTAGCTATCATCTAGAGGTTGTTGTAGCTCTGCACTGCATAAGCAGACCTCCTCTATGCTGCCTCTACGTTGAAGTCATCATCGTTGATGTTGCGCTGCGTTGTCCTCTTGAAGCCTCTGCATTGTGTAAGCAAGCCTGCTCTGCACTGTTGAAGCCATACCAGCCCCTCTGCGTTGTTGTTGCATCTGCACTGCACTGCTCCCTCTCAGCATCCAGTTCAGCCTCTGCTCCATCTGTAATTCTCTGCACCCACTGTTCCACTTGCCCCGCTACCGTCTTAACGCTCCCATAGCTCGTATGTGATCCAAGAGTTGGGTTACTCAAGGATCCTGCTGCCACTCTGTAGCTGCTCTACAGATCCATGTCGCCCCACTTTCATGTTTCATGAGCGCTCATGGTTACATCATCTTCGGAGCCATCGTCCGCCACAACAGCCTTGAAGCTAGAAGCTTCCTTGTCCTTATTCTTCTGAGGACAATTGCTGGTGAAATGTCCTAGTTCGCTGCACTGGAAGCTCTTGATATTCGACAAATCTCGCTTCTTTCACCCTTGCTGCCTCTTTGATGTTAAGGTTGCATCTTCCTCTTCTTCCTTCTTCACTTTACTCGAACCAGTGTTGTACTGTTTCTTCATCATCCGGTGGATTGCCTCTTGTCAGAGGATACCCCGCATGTTGTCCTTGTTGGGAAGGTTTGCTTTGCCTTAGAGACTTTGGACAAAAGTTTCCCAGTCCTTTGTGACTGCATTGAGAGCAATCCTCACCATGACATCATCATCTACCTTGACTCCCATGCCAGTCAACTGATCCCAGATCGATTGTAGTCTAGATAGAAAAGGATCGATCTCCTCTCCCTTAGCCATCATGAATAACCTCAACTAGTTCTCCAGAAGCATCTTCCTCTGGATGGATCTTCCTTCATATAGTGTGGTTAGAGCCACCCACATCTCATGAGTCATTGCCTTCCCGACTATGTGTGGGACCACATTATCTTTGACCCCATCCATAATGAAGCACTTGGCGTGTGTCACAGCTTCTTCATGCTTCTTTAGGAGAAGAGAATTGATCGGCGTGGCCAGGACTTTCTCTGCATGCTTCTGTAGAAATTTCAGAATCTTAATTCTTATGCAGAAATTGTTACTGTTAATCCAATTAAACTTCTCCTACTTATACAAGTTATCAACTGAATAAATTCAAGTTAACATCAAAGCAAAACACACAACAAATCTCTACCAATTCAGATCTAGAATAATCACATGCACACATTGACAAAATGACACAGTTATTTCTGGAAAAATTGTCCCGGGAAAATCCCAATGTGGGAAAACCGGTCTCTAGCTGCTGGAGGGTTCTATTATTAAGAATATTTCTGAATACACAACTCTGGGTTCCAGATCTGGAAATCCCTATAGAGAAAACTCTAGATCTATAGCCCCTGGATGATCTAGGACCAAAAATAGTAACGGATCCACACCCTCAAATGGGATTTATAGAACTCAGCCAGATCTAGGTCTAAAAACCCTAGCATTGTCTCTGAAATGCACTGCGTCAGCCTCTGAAGCCCCTGAAAGCCTCCGCGTCAGCCTTGGAGGGCCTCCAAACCCTTAGCACTGCTACTGGAAGGGACTGCATTACCCCAGAATGGGTGACGCAATCACTACGCTGCCCTTAAGGGTCTCTGCGTAACCCCTGAAGGGTTTCCTGAAGAATACGTTGTCCTTCCTATTGCTACTGCTGCCTTCCTCTGCGTTGTCCCTGAGCTGATATCTTCTCTGCTTCTTGTGTATTTTAGACCCCAGGATCAGATCATCCCCTTGGTCTAAATTCCCCTCTCTGCAACTGAACACTTCTGAAAATTCTTAGCAACCCCGCTCTAGAATCTCAGCTTAGCTTCAATGCTCTGCCTCTATTTATCTTACAAATGACCCCAAGCCTTTCCTTTATACCTTTCTCGTTGACAAAGCAACGGCCAAGATTAAATCTTTAATCAATGGCTAAGATTAAAAGAAAGTTTGATCCGTATGACTTAAGACAATTTCATCACATGTTTAATTAAATTCACTTTAATTATTTTATTTTCCTAAGTTTTAACTTAGGAAATACATTAAAATAATTAATTAATTTAATATCTCCTAAACCAAAAGAAATTCCCCAAATCCATTTCTGGGTCTTGTAGATCAGGTGAACTCTAGTCCCTCTACAAAGTTTGGGACCTAGAGCAAAACTGATGCTACCCCAAATACACAAAATCTCAACATTCTCTCTTTGCATCAAGGGTGTGCTCTAGCAATACATCACACTATGCATCACACGACTTTGAGTACTGGTTCTATGTTGTTGAAGCTTGGCCTCCTGCCACTCAACTCTGCACTGCTGCTGCATTCTGTACTGCTGCCCATGACTCTGCCACTGCCACTGCAACCTCTGTACTGCAACTCCCTCTTCTTCTGAAGACCACCCTTTCCTCTAGTGGAATGGGTTCTTGACCATCCCCTTCTTCTCTCTAAAGTAAAGTGAACTTGATCTTACTCAAAGCCTTTGTGAGGATATCTGCCACTTGTTCACCTGTAGGAGTATATCGCAACTATACTGCTCCCTTCTGAACATAGTCCCTGATAAAGTGACACCGAATGTCAATGTGCTTCGACCAATCATGAAACACAGGATTTTCAGAGAGCTTGATGCAACCTTGATTATCACACATGATCTTGGTCGGCTCTATCCGTTTCTTGAGTAAGTTCAGGATCAATTTGCGGAGCCATATGGTCTCACAAGAAGTCGTGCTTGCTGTCATGTACTCTGCTTCAGCTGAGCTCAGTGCTACGGACTTTTGTTTCCTGCTGCACTAGGAGGTCATTCCTTATCCGAGGCTGAAACAGTACCCACTAGTACTCTTCCTATCTACTGTGCTTCCAGCCCAGTCTGCATCTGTGAACCCACTTAACTGGATTTCATTTCCCTTGGTGTACTTTAGTCCATACTCAATTGTCCCTCTCAAGTATCTGAGAATATGTTTGGCTCCTACCCACTGAGCCATCCTTGGTTCTACCATGAACTGACTAAGGGTATTCACTGCATAACAGATGTCTAGTCTCGTGTTGACCAGATACATTAATGACCCGATGAGCTGTCTGTACAATGTGGGATCAGCCTCATCATCCTCTCATGTGTCCATCTTCTTCTAGTTAGTGATCATTGGCGTGGCCATGGGTCTACAATCTTCCATCTGAAATCTTTTCAGAATCTTTGTAGTGTATCTTCCTTGTCCTAAGAAGACTTCCCCTTCCTGCTTCCATACTTCTAACCCAAGAAAATAGTGCATTTGCCCCAGATCTTTCATGTCGAATTATGTTGCCAAATTCTCCTTGCAGTCTTTGATGAGCTTGGATGACCTGGTCAGGAACAAGTCATCCACATATAGAACAAGAATAAGTGGCTCATCTCCGACTCTTAAGTAGTACAAGTTGGGATCTGCGTCACTCTTGACGACCCCATCTTCTGCAAGTATCCGTCAATTCGACCACACCATGCCCTGGGGGCTTGTTTCAAACCATACAAGGCTTTCTTCAGTTTGCAAACATGAGTCTTCTGCTCATGTGTCTCGAAGCCCTCTAGTTGTTCTATGTACACTTCCTCTTCTATCACACCGTTCAAGAATGCAGTCTTGACATCCATCTGGTGAATCTCCCATCCCATTTGCACTACCAAAGAGATGATGGATCTGATAGAGGTGTACTGTGCTACTGGAGCAAAGGTTTCTTCATAGTCACTGCCTTCCTTCTGGGCATACCCCTTTGCTACAAATCTTGCTTTGAATTTCTCTATGCTACCATTTGCAGCATATTTGATCTTGTAGATCCACTTGGATCCTACAATAGATTTGCCCTATGGTCTACGGACTACCACACAGACATCATTTGTCATGATGGAGCTATAATCCTCTACCATGGCATCTACCCATACTTGATGCTGAGCTACTTCCCGAAAGGTAGACTGCTCTCCAACCTGAGCTACGAGTGCCTGATATCTGTCAGGTTGTTTCCTTATCCTCTTCCCTTCTCTAGGTGTTCCAACAAATCCTTTTGCATCTCTAAGAATCTGTTGGAGTTCTCTGCTCGGTCTCCCATCAGTGGTGGGTGGTCTCACCTGTTCTTCCTCATGTTCTTTGTCGGAGGAGCTTCCCTCAGAACATTTGTGCCTTGGAGAGGAACTGGACCCCTCCTCCAGAGGTTGTAGAGGTTGTACCAATGAATCTTCCTCAATCTGCGTATCTGTGGCCATCTCTCGAGATTTCCTAAAGGCTTTCTTTTCCAGGAATTTTACATCCCTTCTTACCACGACTTTCCTGCTCTCTGGAATATAAACGCGGTATGCCTTTGCATTCTCACTGTAGCCCATCAGAAAACCTTTTTCTGCAGTCTGATCCAGCTTCTTCCTCTTTTCCTCTGAAATGTGGCAGTATGCTATGCTGCCGAATATCCTAATGTGGCTCACTTCTGGCTTGTTGCCTATGAACACACTTTATGGAGTCACTTTCCCCAAAGCCCTATTGGGAACTCTGTTTTGAAGATAGACTACTGTGTTGCAGGTCTCTGCCCATAAGAATTTGGGCATTTCCTGGTCGTACAACATTGCCCTTGCAGCTTCTATTATGGTCCAATTCTTCCATTTTGTTCTGGGTTGTAAGGAGTTGTCCATTCTCTCTTGATGCCTTCTTGTGCATAGAAATTTGTGAAGTCTTTATCGATATATTCTCCAGTATTATCTGACCTTAACTTCTTGATCTTCTTTCCTACAGAGTTCTCCACCAATGCCTTGAAATCTTTAAACCGATTAAAGACTTCATCTTTGGTCTTTAGAAAATAGATCCAAGTTTTCCTAGAATAATCATCAATGAAGGTGGCAAAATATTTTGCCCCACCAAGAGTTGTTGTAGACATTGGACTGCAAATGTCAGTGTATTAACTCTAATACACCTTTGGCTCTGCTGCTGCTTCTTGGAAACGCTGCCTTAGTGTACTTCCCTAGTACGCATCCTATGCAAACATCGTCTTTCTTTGCGCTGAGTTCAGGAGCCCCTATGACAGTATTTTTGAGAATCCCCAAGGCTCCATGATGTAGATGCCCCATCCTTCTGTGCCATAACTCATTTAGATCTATGTCGTCTGTACTGCCAATCAGGGCCACTAGAGATTAAAGCTAAAGTTCATATAGCTTGTGACTCCTTACTCCGATTTGTGCCCTTTTACTCCAGTTAGGATGTTTGACATATACTTTATCTCGAATAAAGTAAACATCATAGCCCTTGTTCTGAAGTTGAGATACCGAGGGTAAATTCATCCCCAACCCTGGTACATGCAGAACATTCGTGGCTAGAATCTTGTGGCCATCTTCCATCTGAAAAGTTACGATACCTTTCCTGATGGGGGTACATTTTGCCTTATTTCCCATAGTTATCTGGAAATTCATCTGCTCTTCTTGATAGCTCGAAAAACATTCTCAAACATCCGTCATATGAGCAGATGCTACACTGTCAATATACCAAACATCTGGAGGAGCTGTGTTTGACACACAGGCAAGATCCTCCTCCAATCTGGATGCTAGCACCTTCATGTCATGTTCCCTTTGCACTTATGCGTGCTCTGGGGGACTGCGTGAACCCTTCCCTTGGTTCATGTCAGATCTTCCCTTCCTGTCAACTGCGTTGTCCCTTCAGATCTGCAATTGCTCCGATACCATGTAGAAATTTCAGAATCTGAATTCTTATGCAAAAATTGTTACTGTTAATCCGATTAAGCTTCTCCTACTTATACAAGTTATCAACTGAATAAATTCAAGTTAACATCAAAGAAAAACACACAACAGATCTCTACCAATTCAGATCTAGAATAATCACATGCACACATTGACAAAATGACAGTTATTTCTGGACAAACTGTCCCCAGAAAAACCCAATGTGGGAAAACCGGTCTCTAGCTGCTGGAAGGTTCTATTATTAAGAATATTTCTGAATACACAACTTTGGGTTCCAGATCTGGAAAACCCTACAGAGAAAACTCTATATCTACAGCCTCTAGATGATCTAGGACCAAAAATACTAACTGATCCACACCCTCAAACGGGATTTATAGAACTTAGCTAGATCTAGGTCTAGAAACCTCGGCGTTGTCCCTGAAATGCACTCGTTAGCCTCTGAAGCCCCTGAAAGCCTCTGCATTAGCCTTGGATGGCCTCCAAACCCTCAGCGCTGCTATTGGAAGGGACTGCGTTACCCCAGAATGGGTGACGCAGTCACTACGCTGCCCCTAAGGGTCTCTGCGTAACCCACGAAGGGTTTCTTGAAGAATACGTTGTCCTTGCTACTGTTGCTGCTATTTCCTTCCTCTGCGCTATCCCTGAGTTGATCTCTTCTTTGCTTCTTGTGTATTCCAGACCTTGGGATCAGATCATCCCCTTGGTCTAAATTCCCCTCTCTGCAGCTGAAACACTTTTGAGAATTCTTAGCAACCCCGCCCTAGAATCTCAGCTTAGCTTCAGTGCTCTACCTCTGTGTATCTTACAAATTACCCCAAGCCTTTCCTTTATACCTTTCTCGTTGACAAATCAACAGCCAAGATTAAATCTTTAATCAATGGCTAAGATTAAAAGAAAGCTTGATCCGTGTGACTTAAGACAATTTCATCACATGTTTAATTAAATTCACTTTAATTATTTTATTTTCCTAAGTTTTAACTTAGCAAATACATTAAAATAATTAATTAATTTAATATCTCCTAAACCAGATGAAATTCCCCAAATCCATTTTTGGGTCTTGTAGATCAGGTGAACTCTAATCCCTCTACAAAGTTTGGGAGCTAGAGCACAACTGATGCTACCCCAAATATGCAAAATCTCAACAGCTCCCTCAAGTCGTATGCCTCCATGACTAGCAAGATTTTGGCCTTCCAGGTTGCAAAGTTGGACAGCTCGTCCAACCTATCTTGATCACGTAGTCCATGAGGTGCCATCTACTCAGAAAATGTGTTGGAACAAATCCTGCTCTCTATGCTATAGACTCCCGCTCTTTATCAACTTCGCTTAGGCTAAATTCTGCACCGACAGAATTTTAACCCCACCAACAACTACTAAAGGTATGCAGCTCAGCTTCCAAAACTCTCAATCAGCAATCAGCTTCAGGATTGCGTCACCCTGGTTGGCCTCTACTTGAGCAGACAATCTCAGCAGAGCTTCTATGTTGCCTCTGCGCAGTAAGTGTGTGGGCCTACGTGGATCTGCGTGGCGACTGCATCACTCTGGCCTCTGCCTAGCTCTGCTTCCTTCTGCTGTTCCGCTGCCTTCTTTGGTCCGGTTTACTGCTGCTTTCTACAGCAAAGATTCTTCAATCATCTTGCTAGAGATCCAGGACACTGTGTGTGTTCTCCAACTGAGCCCAAGCCTTTCCTTTATACTTTTCTCGTTGCGAAACCAATGACCGTGATCTAATCTCTTATTGACGACTAAGATTGAAAGAAAGCTTGATTCGTGTGACTTAAGTCATTTTCATCACATGTTTAATTTAACTAACTTTAATTTTTGAATTTTCCTAAGTTAGACTTAGGGTCCTTAATTAAAAAGATTAATTAATTAAATATCTCTTAAATATGATAGAATTTCTTAAATCGCTTTCTGGATCTTGGAGATCTCATGTACTCTAGTCTCTCCACAAAGTTTGGGAGCTAGAGTACATCCGATGCTACCCCAACACCCTAAAATCTCAACACATTGGAATCTTCACAATCCTGAAATTTTGAAAAACAATTAAGTCTATTGGATTTTGAGTGAGATCTAATATTTTACTTTCTCCAAATGAAATCCAAAGAGGTCGGAACCCCTCTCAAACTTCCTAAGTCATTTCATGGTAATGTTAAAAACTTAAGTAAAAGGATGAAAATGAAAGATAAAGGAGAATGTCACTTTTACTTTAAGAATTTGACATTACCATGAATTGCATAGCAATAGTAGGGCCATAGGATTGAATATTAGACACCTATTGTGGGCTAGTGCCTCACTGAGACAAAAACTAAAAGAAACAAAGCAAAGCAAACCCCACTTGTTGCATATTATGTGGATTTACCAAACCGATACTGAATTGGCCAGTTCAGTACAGTTCAAATCACCGATCTAAATCGGTTTTTGCATCAAAACGGTCGGACTAGCCGGTTCGAACCGATTCGGTTCGGTTTTAATAAAACTAACCACAACTACATTTTGGGGAACATAGATAGGGCTTCAACAAAACATCTCCAATTTCTCCATGAGGTCTTCAAAAAAACACCATGTCTCCAAGGGTACCTTGAAGATCTGCCTCAATTATGTTTCCATTTTCCCTTCAATGGATCTTCAATAATGTTGCCTCCTTTGATGAATTCTTCAATAGGCTGCTTCAAGAAAAAACCTTCTACAAGCCTTCAATTGTGACTCAACAACTCTTCCAAGAAACCTTCAAGATGCAAATGGTCTTCTTCAAAAACAAGTCTTCAAAGTCCTCTTCAAGTCTCCAAACAACGGAAAGTAAAAGATGAAAGGAAGAGAAGCATGAACACATAGAGAAACCGGGATTGGTTCGAGACCAGGGCAAAACCCACTATGGGGAAAACCATTGGAAATTCTTCTTCTTAGATCTTCATTGAATGGTTCAGCAACAAGAGTACAATGATCCATGAGTACATATCTTTACAATGCAATAAAAAATAGCATACAAGCACTAAAACCACACCCATACTTTGCATGAAGGAAACTGAATCTGAGAACTGAAATGCACTGCCACTGGCTATAGCAAACTGATGAACACGACTGATACTGAATGAGGACTAAAGATACATTTGCAGCGGAAAAAAATAAATCTGTTCTACAGACCTATAATACCAAAACATGGATCTAAAAATATCAGCAAGTGATCTCAACTCTGAAGTCCTAGATCTGTATCCAGGAGTCCGTCAATGATGCTCTGAAGCAATTGTGACTGAACGATTGAAGTCCGGAAGCATTGCACAATCAAGTGAACGTGATCCAAATCTGATCTGCCCAGTAACTCTTTGATCCGCGGCCTTAACACGCTCAGCCTGCGGCTCTGAGCCGCTACCACAACACCCTCTGCCTGCGGATGAGCTTCAGAACAACCCAATCTAACCTCAGGGCTTTGGTCGCGCCCTTAACATATTGTGCCAGTGGCTTTGGCACCTTGGTCGCGGGCACAACACATCCTACCCATGGCTCTGCTTCAACAGGGACTCTACTAGGGCCTCACTTTCCCGCGACTCTGCCTCAATAGACCCAGGTCTGAAATGTGCACCAGACTCTTACCCCGATCCAATGTGTGCCACTGTGTGAGGTCCTTCCGACGTACCTGTGTGAACCAAAACATAAACATAGACGAAATAAACTGATGGATGAAAATCATAGATCGCATGAGCAAGTGTGCAAATGAGCTTGAGGTCGCCCCTATTTATAAATTTGTGAGTGACCATTTGGGGCTTTGACCGAATCAACATGCGGTTAGGCAAACCCATAAAATATTAAACTAATTCATAACTTAACTTCTGCTTAACCAATTGGGGTAATCTATAGGTCGGTTTTGGTCCTCTCGAAAAGAGGAATCTAATTAAGTTATTATCTTAATCATCTGATTTGTCCAATGTGGAAGTCGATTTTCATGTGTGCATCTTCAGCATCTGTTTCAAGCATTTTGTGGGGGTTTCAGGGTAGTTTCCAGGGTGTAGTGGAGGAGTTCGATTTATTTGGAGGGTCTAGCAAAGGGCATAGGTGTTGCTGAGATTTATGGGGAAGTTTTGCATCAGCCATTACTAGAGTTTTTGAGCTAGAAGTCAGCCAAATCCGGGAGGAATTCTGTTGTCGCAGACCAACCATCTGACTGACTGTGTGGGTCTGCATAAGATGTTGATTTTGTAGCATTGGAAAGTGTTCCAAGTCTCATATTTTGGGAAGAGGCTTGGACATCAGTATTCCAGAGAACCTAGAAATTGTTTGTGGAAATTCCACTCGAATTAGGCTTTATTAAAATAATTAATTATTTTAAAGTGATCCCTAAGTCTAAACTTAGGGAAATTAAATAATTAAAGAGTATTAATAAAGCAAAGTGTAAATCTTCTAGAAAATGAAGATCAAGTCATCTTTTAATCTAAGCCATTGATTAGAGATCTAATCTAGGTCATTGATTCATCAGCGAGAAGACTATAAGAGAAGGCTTGAGCATCATTTGGAAAATAAGTCGGGCACACTTTCAGTACCCAAAGGAAATCAATTCTGAAGTAAGAGAAATCGATTTCAGAGGGTGAGGTTGTAGAGGAAGGTTGCAGACGCAAAAGGAGGAAGGGGAAATCAGCAGAGCGAGAAGAAGGCAAAAGAAGGACACAGTGAGAAGCGTTGAGCAGCAGCACTGGCCCTCCACACAGAGTGAAGCAATCCAGCGCAATAACTGCGCAGAAGGCCACGCAGAGTGATGCAGAGGGAGGAAGGGTGCCTCCAGGGTGTCAAAAATTCTTCTAAAGTGTTCGGAAAAATTATCTCAAGTGTGTGCCACTGCTAAAGATTAATATAAACCCTCATCTGTTGCACCAGTTTTCTCACATTGAGTTTTTCCGGGGATGATTGTCCAAAAATAATTGTGTTCATGTGATTGTTTCTATTGTGTTATATGTGTTCTATTTGTTCTTCTTCTTTTAATTAAGTGAATTTTGCAATTGTTTATTTCAGAATTTACTGAAGCATTTATAAATAACTTATCATAAATAAGTAGGCAAAATAAATCAATCACTGCAGTAGTATTTCAGATTGAAAATTTCACATGGTATCAAAGAAAAAGGCAAAAGACAGAACAGGAGGTTCTACAATGGAACAAAGATCAGAGATTGATGCAGCAGCAGCTCAGAATGGTTCACGCAGTCCTCCAGAACACATGGAGAAATAAAGGGATCATGACATTTTAGTTTTGGCATCCAGACTAGAAGAGGATTTCGCTTGTGTGTCAAGCACGGCCTCTCCAAGGGTCTGGTATATTGACAGTGCAACCTCTGCTCACATGACAGGAGTTCAAGAATGCTTCTCGAGCTACCAGGAAGAGCAGATGAATTTTTAGATCACGATGGGAAACAAGGCCAAGTGTACCCCCATTGGAAGAGGAACCATAATTTTTCAAACATAAGCTGGTAACAAGCTTCGTGCCACCAATGTACTGCATGTACCGGGATTGGGGATGAACTTGCTCTTGGTGTCTCAACTTCAGAACAAGGGTTACAATGTATACTTTATTGGAAATAATGTTTATGTCAAACACCCTAGTTGGAAAAGGAAGGCACAAATTGGAGTAAGGAGTCATAAACTGTATAAGTTACAGCTCGAGTTTCCAATGGCACTGATAGGCAGTACGAATGAAAGGGATTTGAATGAGTTATGGCATAGAAGAATGGGACATCTACATCATGGAGCCTTGAAGATCCTCAAAAAGATTGTCATGGGAGCTCCAGAACTTAGCACAAGGAAAGACGATGTCTGCAGGGGGTGCGTAGTAGGGAAGTATGCCAAGGCAACATTTCCAGGAAGCAGCAGTAGGGCCAAGACTGTGTTGGATTTGATACACTTATATATCTGTGGACCAATGTCCACAAATTCTCACAGTGCTGCAAAGTATTTTGTCACCTTTATTGATGACCATTCCCGGAAGACATGGATCTACTTTCTCAAGACCAAAGATGGAGTCTTTAAGCGATTCAAAGAATTCAAGGCTTTGGTAGAGAATTTAATCGAAAGGCAGATCAAGAAATTGCGATCAGATAATGGTGGAGAATATATTGATAAAGACTACACAAGATTCTGTGCAAAGGAAGGCATCAAGAGAGAATGGACAACTCCATACAATCCAAAGAAAAATGGAATTGCAGAAAGGAAGAATAGGACCATTGTGGAAGCAACAAGGGCGATGTTGTATGGTCAAGACATGCCCAAATTTTTGTTGGCAGAAGCTTGCAATACGACAATGTATGTGCAGAACAGGGTGCCTCATAGAGCATTGGGAAAAGTGACTCCTGAGAGTGTGTTCACTTGTAGCAAGCCTGAGCTGAGCCACTTCAGGATATTTGGTAGTATAGCATATTGCCACGTTCTCGATGAGAAGACGAAGAAATTAAATCAAACTGCGGAGAAGGGTTATGTTAATTTTGGGCAACTAGGTCCAAACTCCATGTTGTACTGCTCAGATGATGATGCCAATATTTTTATTGGATTCCTCTTTCGGAGAGGTGTGAGATCGATCTAAAGATCATCTTGATTGGATGAGCAGAACATTTATTTTTGAATTTATTCCACTTATGTGCAAGGTCGGCCAGAATTGTAATGTAGGCTTGGAGCCCCAACAGATGTGTCACACACCCTCACAAATGGATATATCTTGGACAGTCTTGGAGTTCATTTCATCATCCACTCATCACACACATCTCTCGTGTCTAATTGGTTCGATCATCTTTTGGAGGCATTTCATCTCACACGTCTGGAACAACAGCTAGGGTTTTTGTACAGATCTATCTAGGGTTTCAGCGCAGGTTTGACCAGCATTGACTTTGGTCAACGCTTGGTCCATTTGACCTCAAACTCCACCAAAAATCTGATTTCTGCAGTCTGCATTCATTGGCACAAAAACCGAGGCTAGACGTTGACCTTTAACCTGCGGTGATTACTTTTTGCTGCTGTTGTTTTGCGTTGACCGTTGACTGGACAACGTTGACGTTTGTTGACTTTGGGTTGACTTTTGTGGAGCTGTCTTGAGGGTTGTGTGACACTTCTGGTTGGTTGACCATGAGGAGACTTTGCTGGTTAAAGCATCCTGTTGACCGCCGTAAGGCACCACAACACATATTTTGTTGTTCAAGTTAAGTGTATTTTTGGCTTTTCTTCCGTCAATCTACTGGTATGTTCTATCAGCAGTTTACTTTCATGTTCATGTCATTGCTATTTGGTATTGGGTTTAAAGTAAAGTTGCATCAAGCATAGAACATCTTCGAAAATTTACATGGTATCAGAGCTAAGGTGAAGACAAAGCCCAAGTTTGTGTTAAGAGAAACGCTGAAGAAGTAGCATTTGTCAAGGACCCATGGGTACCTCAAATTATAATGGCTTCAAATCTGATGATAAGTTGACTGGCAAGTCTGACTATCATGCTTGGAAGATGTCTTTGGACTTGGTCTTGGAAGATCAAGAGGTCATGGACTATGTGCAGGGTAAAATCCAAGAGCCTCCATCATCTACACCTGCTGCCACAAAATCGAAGTATAGAAAAGGGGAAATCAAAGTAAGCTGACTATCCGGGATTCCATCCACAAAATTTTGGTTGCTTACATCTCTAAGATGGGCACATCTAAGGAGATGTATGATAAGTTGGTCAATATGTTCAAGACTAACAATGCAAATCAAGTTCTTTTCTTTAAGAACCAATTGAAGAATCTCAAGAAAGGCAGGGATGAATCCGTTCAATCCTATTTTATGATGTTGACTGAAATCAAGAATAACCTTCTTGCCATTGGGGAAACAATAGCTGATCGAGAAATAGTTCTCACCACACTTGGAGGTCTCTCCTCTGAATGGCATGTATTCATTACTACCATTCTCAATAATAATGTGATTCCTGATTTTGATGAAGTATTATCAAGATGCACTCAAGAGGAAACAAGAATGATGGAATATGAAAATGAAGGTAATGTTGCCTTCACCGCTCATGCTAAGAAGAAGAACAATGGTGGTTCGAGGAACAATGGAAGAGCAGGGGCCCGAGGAAAGAAAGGAAGATGTTACAGATGTAACAAGTTTGGCCACTATGATAGAGAATGCCCTAATAGAAGGGATTCTCCCAGAGAGGATGACAACAACAACAACAGAGGGAATGGCAATTAAAGGAGCAACAGGTTCAAAGGGAAGGGGTTCCGTTTGCAAGATGTATTGTATGTACCTGATTTAAAGAAGAACCTTGTGTCTATTTCGACCATGGAAGACAAAGGTTTCAAGGTGACATTCGTCGACGGAAAGGTACGCATCTGGAAGAAGAGTTTCAAGGAAGCTCTCACGATTGGTTTTAGAGTTGATACACACTACTAGGTTGGAGGAAGTCCATTGGGTGGCTATAGCATGTGATACAATTCGTCAAACCGAATTATAGCACCAGAGGTTTGGACACCTTCATTACAAATCCCTTTCTGAACCAAGGAAGGTGGTGATAGGGATGCCCGAATTCAAAAATGATCATGAAGGTATATGTCAGGGTTGTGCCGAAAGAGAAGTGGAGATATGCCATGATGTCACCTTCGATGAAGATGCTTCCCTCAGGAAAGTGATAAATCTTCTGAGCTCTGAGGAAGACCATGATGTAAGATCAGGGAAGCAAGAAGAGTCGAAGGATGAGATGATGCCCAATGTTGAAGGATTGATGGACCCCATTGATCCACCTCCTTCAATGAAGAGAGGACCCTCATGGCTCCAGGATACTCTCGAAGATTTCAAGAGACATATGGCCCCAAGGGGGACATTCCGTGAAAGCAAGAAGCCGAATAGATACCAAGGGTATCTAGTAGCCAGGAGTACAATCATACAGTCTGAGCGTGGATCTTTTGAAGAAGTCGTAAAGCATCAAGTCTGGAAGGATGCTATGCACGAAGAGTACAAGTCCATTATGAAGAATGATGTTTGGGATGTGGTTCCAAGACCGGAGGATAAAGCTTTTGTCACCTCGAAATTGCTCTATAAGATCAAACATGTATCTGATGGTAGTGCTGAAAAATACAAGGCAAGATTCGTTGCTCGAGGCTTCTCTCAAAAGGAAGGCATAGACTATGATGATATATTTTCACTTGTGGCCCGCTATACCACCATCCGATCTATTATTTCCCTTGCTGCTACGCAAGGATGGAGTCTTCATTAGATGGATGTGAAGACCACTTTTTTGCATGGTTCGATAAAGGAAGAGGTGTATGTGGAGCAATCTCTGGGGTTAGAAGTCTAGGATAGAGACTCTCATGTATGCAGGTTGAAGAAAGCCCTTTATGGGTTGAAGCAAGCCCCCAAGGCTTGGTACGAGAGGATAGATAGCTACTTGATGAAGCTGGCCTTCACTTGAAGTAATGCTAATCCAAACCTTTACTTCAAGGTTGATAGAGAAAAGCCTCTCATTCTGGTTATCTATGTGGACGATCTCTTCCTAACAGGTACTGACCCTCTCATTCATCAGTGTAAGAGGGAGCTCGCTTCCAAGATCGAGATGAAAGACCTACAACTGATGCTTTACTTCCTAGGCTTGGAGGTCTGGCAATGTTAATTTTGGACAACTAGGTCCAAGCTCCATGTTGTGATGCTCAAATGAAGATGCCAATATTTTTATTGGATTCCTCTTTCGGAGAGCTACAAGATCAATCTAAAGATTATCTTGATCCGATGAGCAGAACATTTATTTTGAATTTATTCAAAATATGTGCAGGTCGGCCTTAAGGTTTTGTGCCCCAGCAGTTGTATCACACACCCTCATTGATGGTTATATATTGGTCAACGTTGGAGGACATTTTCACTCATCTCATCCTCACACATTCTCTCTCCTCATCTGATTGGTTCGATCACCTTGGAGGCGCTTCTCTTCACAAGTGGGAAATTTCAGCAAGCTACACTTTTTTGTTTTCGGCCTAGGGTTTCTGCAACAGCATTGACTTTGGTCAACGCAAGGTCAAACGGACCTGAAACTCTCCCAAAATTTCGATTTTCCCAATCTGCATTTTTTGGCACTATTCTCGAGGCTGGACATTGACTTTGACTTGGTTGCATTGACCTCGCTGTTGCTGTTGCTGTTGTTTGCGTTGACCATTGACTTTTGGTTGACTTTTGGGTTGACTGTTTTGGTTGTCCTAAAGGGTTGTGTGACACCACTGGTTGGATGACCAAATTGAGACTTTGTTGGTTGAAGCATCTTGTTGACTGCCGTAACGCACCAATACACTTATATATTTTTGGCTTATCTTTTGTCGATCTACTGGTATGTTCTATCAGCATTTTACTTTATTGTTTATATGATTGCTGACTGATATTGGGATAAAAAGTAAAGTTGCATCAAGCATAGAACATCTACAAAAATTTACATGGTATCAAAGCTAAGGTGAAGACAAAGCCTTGATTTGTAGTAATCACCGAAGAAGAGGATGGGTTCCTCAAACTATAATGGCTTTAAGGCTAATGACAAATTGACTAGGAAGGATGACTTCCATGCTTGGAAGATGACATTGGATCTTAATTTGGAAGACCAAGATGTCATGGCCTATGTGCAGGGTAAATCCAAGGGCCTCCATCCACTGCAACTGCTGCTGCCAAAACAAAGTACAAGAAGGGGGAAATCAAAGCAAAGCTAATGATCAGGGACTCAATTCATAAGAGTTTGGTTGCCTACATCTCTGAGATGGGCACATCCAAGGAGATGTATGATAAGTTGGTCCACATGTTCAAGGCCAACAATGCGAATCAATTCCTATTCTTCAAGAATCAATTGAAGAATCTGAAAAAAGGCAGGGATGAGTCTGTTCAATCATATTTTCTAAAGCTGATAGAGATCAGGAATAATCTGCTTGATATTGGGGAGCCAATAGCTGATCAAGAGATGGTACTCACCGCACTTGGAGGCCTCTCATCCGAATGGCATATATTCAACACTACCATTCTCAATAACAATGTCATACCTGATTTTGACGAAGTACTATCGAGATGCGTATAAGAAGAGACAAGGATGAAGGAATATGAAAATGAAGGAAACATTGCCTTCGCTGCTCATACTAAGAAGAACTTTGGTGGTCCAAGGAACAAAGGAAGAGCAGGGGCCCAAGGAAAGAAAGGCAAGTGTTACACTTGTCACAAGCCAAGTCACTATGCTAGAGAATGCCCTTTCAAGAAGGATTCTCCCGATGATGATGACAACAACAACAACTGGAGGAATGGGAATCAAAGGCTGATGTGACTTCAATAGCGCAGTGCAGAGCTGCTTATGCAATGCATAGCTGCAACAGTGCAGAAGGCTTCAGAGGGACAGCGCAGTGCATACTTTCAACAACGCAGAAGGCTTCAGAGGGACAGTGCAGTGCAACAGCAGTGTGAGAGATTTCAGCACAAGGGGCTGATGTGACTTCAGTAGTACAGAGGGAGTCTGCTTACGCAGTGCAGAGTTGTAGTTGTGCATCATTCTTCGGATGCCAGCACAGATTTGTAACCTATGGAGCTTCAATGATGAGGATGCAGCCCATCTGACTTGTTTGTCAAAGATTGGGCAGGAGATTCAGTTGTTTCTCTCAACAACTGAAGTTGCAGTGCAACAAATCAGCAGTGGCAGTGCTATGAGCAGCACAGATGCAGTATATTGAGAGGGAGCTGCAGTACAGAATGGTAGCAGCAATGCAGAGTTGATGTAATATTCCAAATAGAAATAGACAGCAATATAAAGCACATAAACAAAGAACTACGACAACTAGAGAGACATCACATGAACAATAGACAATATGGAAAACACTGAGCCATTTTATTAATACTAAAATATGAAATGAGTACAAAGGTGATCAGAATGATAGCACCTTGGCTTGCACTAAGCAAGCATAGAAATACTCTCAGAATATATCCCGGAATGGTTGATCTCTCAAGAACTGCGTAATCTCCAGTGTTGTTGGTACTGCTGTTGAGTTGCTGCTACTGCTGGGATGAAATGACTATGTGGGACTGCTCCCCTTGGAAAATTGTGAAACTTTGGGAATGGCCTCTCCACCCAATACCCAGAAAAGCCCAGAGAGCTTTCCAGAAATGGCTGACCTCCGAAAATAACCTCCCTTGAGGCACTATGCTATCCCAATGAGAACGCTGGCCCAGAATGATCTGCTGCAAGTAATGGCCTCCGACTCTACCAAAACGATGGAATAGGGAAGGGTTGACCGCTTTCCAACTCTCTCAGGCTAAATCCCCTGATAAACCCTCAATCCGGAACCACCTCCTTCCAAGACTGCGTCCTCCCTCTCACTGATTGCGATGTCTCTTCCAGTGAATGCTCCCAACTGTGGTTGCTGCAACTCTCTCCGGCAAAATAAGATGGAACTCCTCACCCGAGCAGGCACTCGAAGTCCCTCGGGGCTGAGGTTGGGACCTCTGCACGGAGACACTCGATGTATTGAATAGTACATGCAGACTTTGCTCAACAGCAAGCGTGCTCAATGTCAAAAGACAAATAACATAGATGCATAATCAAAATGAACCAAATGAGGAGACCCTCTCCCTTTTTATGTTTGGAGAGCCTTGCTCTCACCTAGGCCCCACCATCAACTGCGTTGTCTCCTGGGGCCACGCTGTCCATCTATCTCTGCACTGGCTTGGGCCCACACTGCCCATGCTGTTCACTTCCCCACGCTGCCAATTAATCATGTCTCTCAAGTGACTTTAGGAAATGCTTTTATCGTAAGTGTGAGTTAAGTGTCCCTCTTCACCCACTTAATTTCTAACTTAATTTTATTAAAGTAAAGTAGTCAAAAATTAATATTTCCAATTAGCTATTACTAATTGGGAATATTACCGTCCTCCCCGGCAAAACCTTGCTTGTCCTCAAGCAACTACAATGATGGATGCTACAAAATCTTCTCACTCTCCCAGGTGGCATCCTCATCCGATAGATTCTTCCATCTCACCAGGTACTCTCTAACTATCCTTCTCCGCAGCTGCCTCTCCCTAGTGTCAATAATGGCTTCCAGCTGTAGCACCAGATGCCTCTCATCATCTATGGGCAGCAACTCCTCAGTTGCAGTCACTTGCTGTCCCAATGGCTTCTTCAGGCATGACACATGAAAAATGTTATGAATCCTACTACCAGTGGGCAGCTCCAACTCATATGCTACCTCCCCAATCCTGCGTGTCACCCTGTATGGTCCATAAAAGCGGGGCTTGAGCTTTTCAGCCCCATTCTGCTTCAGCATGGATTGCCGATATGGCTGCATTCATAGGTAGACCAAGTCCCCTACCTCGAACTGTCTCTCAACACGTCCCCTATCGGCATACAGCTTCTGTTGATTATGTGTTGTAGCTATGTTATCCTTAAGAGCTCGGAGTATTTCCTGACTCTCTTGCATCCAATCCTTGGCCCTAGGGGCCTTGCTAGCACCAAACATCATGTCAGCAAAAGATAAAGCATGATACCCATATAAAGCATAAAATGGAGACATACCGATATACATGTGATGAGTGGTGTTGTAACAGTACTCCCCCAAGTGCAACCATCGTAACCATGCCTTTTGCTGCCCGCTGACATAGTTACGCAAGTAGCCTTCCAGACACTTGTTCACTATCTCTGTCCGTCCATCCATCTGTGGGTGATAACTAGTACTTAGGGTCAACTCAGTGCCCACCAAACAGAAAGAAAAGTTGTTGCCAAAACCCGCCCATGAAGCGGCTATCCCTATCACTGACAATGGTCTTTGGGAGACCATGCAATCTGAAAACATCCCTGAAAAATAACTCCGCCACCTGTGCTGCAGTGTAACGTGCTGATATGGCGAAGAAATGTGCATAGTTTTACAGCCGACCAACGACTACAAATATGCAATCCTTGCCTTGTACAGTAGGCAACCCTATGATGAAATCCATCGAAATACTTTCCCATTTCCCCTCAGGTATGGGAAGAGGCTGCAGTAACCCCGCCGGATGGTTCATCTCCCCCTTGTTGCGCTGGCAAACTTCGCACTCCCTGACATGTCGGAGTACGTCCTCCTTGAGGCCCTTCCACGAGAACCTCTCTCTGATGGCCCTATAGGTTTTGGTGAACCCCTGGTGGCCTGATAATGGTGAGTCATGTGAGGCGTGCAATATCTTCTCCTTGAGCTTGGAGCTCTTGATCAAGAAGATCCAGTCCCTGAAGTAGATCACCTCGTCCATCACCCTATACCTATCATCTGTGACCTGTCCGTCCAACACCTCACAGGCAAAACGGTCCTTGGAGTACTTAACCAACAACTGAGCCCTCCAGCTCGTCTCCAAACTCATCAAAGACAACATTGCCGATCTACGTGAAAGTGCATCGGCCACCACGTTGTTCTTCCCCTTGACATACTCTATGTCAAAATAATATGCCTAGATCTTGCTGACCCACTTATGCTGCCTCTCCTGCAATTGCTTCTGCTCTAGAAAGAATCAAAGGTTGTTGTGGTCCGTCCTCACTCTGAACCTATTCCCCACCAGGTACTGCCGAAACTTGGCCAATGCATGCATGATGGCCAACATCTCCTTGTCGTATATAACATACAACCTCTCATGTGGCAATAGCTTCCGGCTCTCGAAAGCTATGGGCTGGCCTCCCTGCATCAGAACTGCGCCTCTCCCCTCTCCTAATGCATCACACTCTACGAAAAAGGGATGCGTAAAACCTGGCAATGCCAAAACCGAACAGCTGCTAATCACCTCCTTGAGCCTGTCGAAAGCCCTCTGCGTTGTATCAGTCCAACTGAATGCCCCCTTTTTGGTAAGGTCTGTAAGGGGTGCAGCAAGTTGGGAAAATCCCTTGACGAACTTTTGGTAGTGGTGCAAATACCCACAAACCCCCAAAGCTTCGTCACATTCTTCGGCTCTGACCAATCCCTGATGGCCCTGATCTTCTCCTCATGGACCCTCACTCCGTCCACCCCAATGATGTGCCCCAAGTAGAGCATCTCTGTCAGCCCAAACTCGCATTTGGAGAGCTTAGCATAAAATTGTTGCTCCTCCAAGATGCGCAATACAGCTTCAATATGTTGTAGGTGCTCCTCCCATGTCCTGTTGTAAATCAAAATGTCATCGAAAAACACTAACACAAACTTCCTCAAGTGACTGCAGAAGATGTGATTCATGCATAACTGAAATGTGGCCGGAGCATTGGTCAGCCCAAAGGGCATCACCAAGAACTCAAAGTGACCATAATGACATCTGAAAGTGGTCTTGGGAATGTCCTGCTCCCTCACGCGGATCTGATGGTACCCGGATCTCAAATCAATCTTCGAGAAGAACTTCGATCCCCTCAGCTCATCCATCAACTCATCTATCCGTGGGATGGGGTACCGGTTCTTCATGGTCTTCTTGTTTAGGGCCCAGTAGTCAATGCACATCCTCAGTGTGTCGTGCTTCTTCTTCACCAATACCACTGAAGAAACAAAGGGGCTAGTGCTAGGACGGATGTGCCCAAGAGCTAAGAGCTCATGGATGGCCCTCTCAATCTCATCTCGGTAGGCCTTAGGATGCCTATAGGGTGTAGTGATGACAGCCTGGATACCCTGCTCCAACTCAATCCTGTGCTCAAATCCCCGATTTAGCGGCTGCCCTAGTGGTATCTCTCTAAAAACCGTGGCATAACTGTCTAAAATGGATTGTACATCTAGGTGTACGATCTGCCCTGTAGATCCTGCCTTTGAAACATGCAACTCCACTGCCCACTCTATATCTCCCTTCTGGATATCTGCCTCCATCCGGTGTGCTGAAACTGTCTGAGGTGGGTAGGTGTGCATACCCCGAATCTTCTCGTGTCTCCTGGTCTTCTTATCTGTCCACTCCATCTCCAAGGTCTCCCAATCTGTGGTGACCTTCCCCAATGTGATCAACCACTGTACCCCCAGTATCACGTTGGTGTTCGGAATGTCCATCACAAAGAAGTGATCTGTTAGGATGTATGTCCCCATAGTCACTGCCAAGGCTGGCACATACCTAGCACACTGCAAGGTCCTGTCCCCTGGAACCAGTACCGAAAACCCATCAAAACTCTCTATTGGTATGCCCCTCCGCTCTACCAATTGTGCATCAATAAAATTGTGGGTGGCCCCACTGTCCACTAATACTGAAACATGTTGTCCCCGCACTGTGCCTCAGACACGCAGTGTCAAGTATTTGGGAACTCCTCGCAAAGAAGCAAGGGCTCCCCCGGTAGGTGCAAACGCCGCACCTCCCGCTCCTGGTGGTGGAGGTGGCAGATGATCTCCTCTCTGCGTTGTACTACTGCCTCTTGCTTCTATCTCCTCATACTCCTCCTCTTCCCCGCTACTGTCGGAGAAAACCTCAATGTAATGTGCCTTCCCTGCGACACAATAGTGTCCCAGTGCCCATGGCTCCTGGCATGTGAAACATAGCCTCTTCCTCCTTAGATCTCTCCTAATATCGTCATGCAAGGGCCCTCTAATCTGGTTCCCCTTTGGAGGTGGAACCCTCATGTCCTTCCCCTTCGGCTGGAATGTCGGTCTCTGGGGAAAAGGAGCTCTAGTCCGGGGTGGTGCATCCTGCAAATCCCAAGTCCTCCCAACTGCGTCATGGAGTGTAGCTGGCCTCGTCGATCTGACTAATCCCTGTAAAGGCTTTGCTAATCCATCGATAAACATATAGATCATCCGGGCTGTGGATAAATTAGGGACCATCACGGAGAGTCTCAAGAACTCTGAAATTTATGTGTCTGGACTCCCGGTCTACTTGAGCTTAGTCAGCTCAACAAAGTGCTCCTCTAGATCCCTTCGATCAAATCGCTCTATCAACCTCCATGTAAACTCGGCATATGCTGTCACCCCTGAGTGCCATAGCGTAGCCATCCCGTGAAACCACCAGTCATGGGCCTTGCCATCCAGGTGCAGCGTTGCCACCTTGATGGCCTCTGTCTCTGTCGTCTGGTTAAGCTAGAAGTATATATCCAACTTCTCCACCGAAGCCTTTGCCGAACACTTGGATGATCTGTCAAATGTTGGTAGGTAGAATCTGCCTACAGTGTGTTGTACATCCCCGTCATGTGAGTGCCTATTCCCCCTGTGGTGGTTGCGGGGTCTGCTGTCCCACTTGAGCTGAACGAAGTCATGGAATGTGAGGGCATCTCTGAACTCCTGACTGTAGGACTGATACTCAGCAAAGTAATCTCCCATGTGGGCTGCTTCTTGCTCCTGCTGTGCTCCTGCCCCAGTGTCTGCGACAAGAAATGTAGGCATCGTGGAACGTGGAGGTGTGTGTGATGCCATCTACTGCGCTGTGATGTGCTCCTGCAAATGGTGGGATGTACCCGAGCCCTCTCCGATATGGAAACCCCTTGGGGTCTCACACTGTCTAGACTCTGTCATGAACCTTTGCCCCATCTCTTCAATCCGTCTCAACAAAACCTGCTCTGATTTGAGGAGAAGTTCCCCGAACTCCTTCCCGGCATCTCTTTCCTCTGCCATTGGTTCCTCCTCCTTTGCATCCACTACTGGAACGTCGTCACCTTCCCCGAAAGTGATCTCTAATCTCCGCTCTTGGTCTCTGTACTTCCTCCCTCGGTAACAGATGTATGGTTTACCTGTTGGTGGGATGTGCCCGAGCCCTCTCCGATATGGAAACCCATTGGGGTCTCACGCTGTCTAGACTCAGTCGTGAACCTTTGCCCCATCTCTTCTATCCGTCTCGACAAATCCTGCACTGATTTGAGGAGAAGTTCCCCGAACTCCTTCCTGGCATCTCTTTCCTCCGCCATTGGTTCCTCCTCCTCTACGTCCACTACTGGAACGCCGTCACCTTCCCCAAAAGTGATCTCTAACCTCTGCTCTTGGTCTCTGTACTTCCTCCCTCGGTAACAGATGTATGGTTTACCTGTTGGTGTCATAAACAATCTGCTCCACAGGCTGAGCCAAGTCTATGAGCTTCGATACCACTATAATATTCCGAATAGAAATAGACAGCAATATAAAGCACATAAACAAAGAACTACAACAACTAGAGATACATCACAAGAACAATAGACAATATGCAGAACGTTGAGGCATTTTATTAATACTGAAAGATGAAATGAGTACAAAGCTTATCAAAATGATAGCACCTTGGCTTGCACTAGGCAAGCATAGAAATACTCTCAGAATATATCCTGGAATGGCTGATCTCTCAAGAACTGCGTAATCTCCAGTGTTGCTAGTACTGCTTTTGTGCTACTGCTACTGCTGGGATGAAATGACTATGTGGGGCTGCTCCCCTCCTCGGAAAATTGTGAAACTTTGGGAATGGCCTCTCCACCCAATACCCAGAAAAGCCCAGAGAGCTTTCCGGAAATGGCTGACCTCCGAAAATAACCTCCCTTGAGGCACTACGCTGTCCCAATGAGAACGCTAGCCCTGAATGATCTCCTACAAGTAATGGCCTCCGACTCTACCAAAATGATGGAATAGGGAAGGGCTGACCCCTTTCCAACTCTCCCGGGTTGAATCCCCTGATAAACCCTCAATCCGAAACTACCTCCTTCCAAGACTGCGTCCTCCCTCTCACTGACTGCGCTGTCTCTTCCAGTGAATGCTCCCAACTGTGGTTGCTACAACTCTCTCCGGAAAAATAAGATGGAACTCCTCACCCGAGCAGGCCACTCAAAGTCCCTCGGGACTGAGGATGGGATCTCCGCACGGAGACACCCAATGTACTGAACAGTACGTGCAGACTTTGCTCAACAGCGAGCGTGCTCAATGTCAAAAGACATATAACATAGATGCATAATCAAAATGACCCAAATGAGGAGAACCTCTCCCTTTTTTATGTTTGGAGAGCCTTGCTCTCACCTAGGCACCACCATCAACTGCGTTGTCTCCTTGGGCCACACTATCCACCTATTTCTGCGCTAGCTTGGGCCCACACTGCCCATGCTGTTCACTTCCCCTCGCTGCCACTTCGACCTCTAGGCCCCACACTGCCAATTAATCATGTCTCTCAAGTGACTTTAGGAAATGCTTTTATCCTAAGTGTGAGTTAAGTGTCCCTCTTCACCCACTTTATTTCTAACTTAATTTTATTAAAGTAAAGTAGTCAAAAATTAATATTTCCAATTAGCTATTGCTAATTGGGAATATTACAGTTGAGTGGCAGCAGGCCAAGCTTCAGCAGCACAGAACCAGTGCCCAAAATCATGTAATGCATAGTGTGATGTATTGCTAGAGCACACCCTTAATGCTAAGAGGGGGTGTTGAGATTTCATGTATTTGGAGTAGCATCAATTGTGCTCTAGCTCCCAAATTTTGAGGAGGGACTAGAGTACACTTGATCTACAAGACCTAGAAATTGATTTGGGAAATTTCATCTGGTTTAGGAGATATTAAATTAATTAATTATTTTAATATATTTCCTAAGTTAAAACTTAGGGAACTTAAATAATTAAAGTGAATTTAATTAAACATGTGATGAAATTGTCTTAAGTCACATGAATCAAGTTTTCTTTTAATCTTAGCCATTGATTCAAGATCTAATCATGGCCATTGGTTTCCCAACGAGAAAAGTATAAAGGAAAGGCTTGGGGTCATTTGTAAAGACACACAGAGGCAGAGCACTGAAGCTAAGTTGAGATTCTAGGGTGGGTTTGCTAAGAATACTCGGAAGTGTTTCAGCTGCAGAGAGGGGAATTTAGGCCAAGGAGATGATTTAATCCCAGGGTTTAGAGTTCGCAAGAGGCAGAGATCAGCTCAGAGAGGCAGTGCAGAGAAGCAGGAGGGCAGCAGCAAGAGGGCAACAACTTGTGCTACGAAGGTGATGCACAGTCCCTCAAGGACAGCGTAAATTGTTGTAGGAAACCTTCCAGGGTTACGCAGAGACCTTAACGGGCAGCGTAGGGATTGCGTCACCTAGTCTGGGGTAACGCAGCCCTTTCCGGAGTAGCGCTGAGGGTCAGAGGGGCTTCAGAGGCTAACACAGAGGTTTCAGGAGCAGCGCTGGGGTTTCTAGGCCTTAATTCTAGCTGAGTTCTGTAAATCCCATTTGAGGGTGTGGATCAGTCATTATTGTGGCCCTCGATAAGCCAGTGAGATGTAGATCTAATATTTCTCTGTCGAGTTTTCTAGATCTGGAACCCAGGCTTGTTTTATTCAGAAAATTCTTAATAATAAAACCCTCTAGCAGCCAAAAGACCGGTTTTCCCGCATTGGATTTTTCCGGGGACTATTTGTCCATAAATAACTGTGTCACTTTATCTATGTGTGCATGATTTGTTCTAGAACTGGATTGGTGGAGATCTGTTATGTGTTTTGCTTCGATTTTAACTTGAATTTATTCAGATAATAACTTGTCTAAGTAGGAGGAGCATTACCAGATTAACAATAAATAATTTTTGCATAAAGTGTAAAGATTCAGAAATTCCACAAGTTGCCTTCCTGCACCAAATTTGTCTCCATCCTTTCGTTGATGGCTTCAACTCTACTTGATCTGCAACAACTCTAATACCATGTGAAATTTTTTGAATCTAAACCAGAAATCCTACTGCAGCAAAACTTATTTACATTATCTACTTGTGTTCATTAATTTAACAAGTTATTTTTTGAATACATCAAGAAAATATTAATGTAAATACACTACAGCCTACAGAATTATACATATCAAGTACTAAAAAATAAATGAAACATTCAAACAAACGACAATTATTTTCGGACATGTCCCCAGAAAATCCCAATGTCGGAAAACCGTTGTAGTAGTAGAGGGTTTAATTATTAAGCAGATTCCTGAATACAATATAGGGTGCCAAATCCGGGTCACCCAACAGAGAAAATCCCGACAGAAGTGCCTCTATCTGGAGACAGATATTTCAGTTGATCCAACAGCAGAATGAAGAAACCCCACAGGTGACCGCGTTGCCCGTAGTGTTGCGCAGCGATAGCTGCAGCAATCTCTCTGCTGAGACTGCATCACCTCCTCAGTGGAAGCATCACCCTCCTCGTGAGACTTCTCGGCTCAGTAATTGATCTGCTGAATTTCTGCCCAATCTGCCCCACAGAAACCCCAGCGCAACTGCTTGCATAGCCTGCGTCACCCCTTTTGGATTTGCGTCACACTTCTGGCTCTGCGTCACCCTCTCAGGTGATGCGTTGTCTCTCCAGGTGATTTTTTGCCTCTCTACAATTGTATTCTTGGCCTTGGACTGAAGTCTCGTTGTCGAATTGCCCCTCTCTAAATTGCAATCCCACTCCAAAATTCTCAGCAAACCGCGCACCAAAATTTCGACTTAGCTCAAGCCTTGCTCACTCTGTGTGTGTTCTCCAACTAACCCTCAAGCCTTCCTTTATACTTTTCATGTTGATGAATCAACGGTCGTGATCTAATCTCTAATCGACGATTAAGATTATAAAAGACTTGATCTTTGTCACTTAGAACATTCTCACCCACATGTTTAAATTAATTCACTTTAATTATATTATTTCCCTAAGTTTTAACCTAAACTCCCTTTAAAATAATTAATTATTTGAATAACTTAAGTTCCATGTGGAATTTCTCCAAACGATCTCTAGGTCTTGGAGATCTCATGTGCTCTAGCCCCTCCATAAACTTTCAAAGCTAGAGCACATCCAATGCTAACCAAAAATCAACAGTCTGCACCAAGATTCTCAAGGGAGTTTCTCAACCCTAATTTAGGTGGACCTTGAGTGTCAGCCCAAGGAGGGAAGTTGATTTTCATGTGTGCATCTTCAACATCCATTTTAGGCATTTCGTGGGGTTTTCAGGGCAGTTTCTAGGGTGTAGTGGAGGAGTTCGATTTTCTTGAGGGGCCAGTAGAGGGCATAGGTGTTGCTGAGATTTTCGGGGAAGTTTTGCATCAGATGTTGCTGGAGTTTTTGAGCTAGAAGTCAGCCAAATCCGGGAGGAATTCTGTTGTAGCAGAACAACCATCTGAGTGACTGTGTGGGCATGCGTAGGAGGCTTCCTGGACACACGTGGGAGCTAGGGAAGTGGACTTTGGGAGCAGATTTGAGATGGGTATTTGGGGAGATTTTTAGAGGGGAGAATCCTTGACATTTTGCAGTATTTTGGAGAGATGAAACAAGCATTCAGCAGGAGGGCCAAAATTCCCAGCCAGTTGAGGAGCACGCTGAAATAGGGACTAATTTTGGAGGTCATAACTAGACCAAACCCTTTTTGGGTTTTGGTGGATTGTTGAGGAGGCTGGGGCTAATTTTGCAGAATTTTCTAAGCACCGGAGGAGGGTCTTTCAGCAGTGTCTTTCCAGCAGACTGAGTTCCAGGACAACGCGGGGCATATTTGGGGCAGCTCATTCCCACAACTGGGCATTGTATTTCCTGACATGGGACTTGTCTAGGTTGCCATTGTGGCAAAAGCCCAGGTGCACTCTTTCCATATCCATTGTACCATTGCTCCAAATATTAAATAAAATGGCTTAGTTGGATGACGTTTTTGGATATTTTCTAGGTGTCTACTTGTGCTTCTGAATTTTGTACGTTTTTATCAGTTTTTGCTTTGTTTGTCACTGTATTTCCTAAGTAGGAATATTACAGAAACTATCCCTCTACATAATGCGGGATCTCACCCAGAAAAGCTCCATGAGCTCAACTCAACAACAACAAAACAATAATCTTGAATGCATGCCTAAGGAGTGACCTCTCATCTCCTTTAAAAGTCAAGGACTATCGGAATGCCATGGGTGGATACCATGGGTCATACGAATACCTTGGGTATTTTTCTTCTTTTATTAAAGTGACTTTATAATATTTTAGTTTCTCAGACTTTTTAATTAACTAATTCTCTAATAGCCTACAATTAATTTTTAATTTGTAGTCTAGGCTACTGAGATGCTATTCGTTCCCATCGCCTAAAAAATGGGACATTATAGTCCTCCCTTCCCAAAATTGCTTGTCCTCAAGCATTCCATACACCTATACCAGGATCCAAGTTTGTAAAATGCTTCAGCACATAACTTCCATATCATCTTAACATTGTTTCACTTGGTACTATTGCCACATGCTTCCATGCCTTGAAGCAATCCATAGAAGTGCGGTACATCCTTTATAAGAATTCCTGGTGAATTTGCAGAGTACTCCCCTTCTTGGTTAAACCCTACCATACGAAGGGATGATCCACCTGTATCTGACTACTAAACAGGGAACTTATCAACCCCAATGTCTGAACATTCAAGTTACGTTACATCCCTGGCTAGAAGTATTCTTCCATAAACTTCCCATTTGATAGAGTAATATTACACACCTAATCCTTTGGGACTATGGTAAATTGTAATTAGTTGTAAATATGAAACTGAAAGGTCACTGGGAAAACTAACAGCCCGCGTAGTTGGAGAACCATCTCTCCTATGTAATAAATTTGTCATCGCATTCATGAATGTTAAGTTCGAGGGGTAGACAGAATCAGACAGAGGGAACGAATCTGCATTGCATTCATTGTGGCAGAAAAGGACATGAAGCCAAAACATGCAGAATTCCATGGGAGAATATTAAAGAACAAGAAGAAAAAAAAAACTCTAGAACAAGCAAAAGTTAATGTACCAAAATCAACTCATTATATTTTTGCTCATTGTAATATTGTTTTGCATGAGAATGTGTTTAGCATTGCATCTGCCTCTTGGAGAGACACATGGCTACTAGAAACGTGCCACTTGCCACATGACATTTCCGAGAAAAGCATTTGAGTAGTTCGATAAAAACATAGATGGCATGGTATACTTTGGTGACAAATCCAGTCTCAAGCCTTTAGGGATTGGTACAATAAGACTCAAGCTGCCCATACTATCATATTTTGTCTTACATGATTTTCTCTATCTTCTTTAGTTGTGGAGGAAACTGATGTCCCTTGTGCACATTCGCCAACAAGGAAACTTCATTATATTTTTGATGGAAAGGTTGAGATAAGGAGGACTTCCGACAACAAGATCGTGATGATTGGAGAGGAAGAACACAGGTTGTTGAAGCTAAAGGGGACATCCACATCTTCGGTGCAACATTCTGCCTATCTCATTCAGCATAACAAAGATACAATGTCTTCAAGTCTTCTATGGCATGCTAGATTTGGACATATTAATTGTGATAATCTCTGTTTAATGAAAAATAATAGTGTTTCTGGCCTTCCAACTATTCCTAGAAAACTAAAGCAATGTTCTGTCTGTATTCTTGGAAAACATAGCAAACAGCCATTTGTGTGGTCCTATGCCTGTACCTTCTGCAAATGGAAATAAATACATAATGACATTTACTGATGATTACACCAGAATGTGTTGGGTATATTTGTTGAAAGACAAGTCTAAAGCATTTGAAACATTTAAAAGCTTTCATGTATGGATTGAAAATGAAGCACAAACTAATATTGGTGCCCTTCGTACTGATAATGGAAAATAATACACTAGTAATGACTTTGAATCCTACCTTCAACCACATGGGATCCAACATCAAACAACAGTTCCATACAATCCTCAACAAAATGGTGTAGCTGAGAGAATGAACAGAACATTGATAAATATGGTCCACTCCACGATGCTCTTTAAGAATGTAAAAATGATGTTCTGGGCTGAAGCATTTTTGTGTGCAGTCTATGTAAAGAACAGATGTCCATCACATGCTTTTTGAAACAAGACTCCTTATGAAATATGGTATGGCCAAACTAGGGTAAACTGAGATGATTGACACCAGATAACTAGGTCAATTTACTTACAAACTATAATACAATCCCCTTTCTCTTGATAACAGAACAGATTTATTTTTCCCATCCTAGCAATTGCATTCCATTTCCATTTTTAAGATTAAGGTATTTTTCCCATCTTTCATCTTAACTGACACATCAATACTCTAAGAAAGAATGGTTGCAAACAGACACAATCATCATATTTACAGACAAGCACAATAAAAATAAAAAACTTAATTTTAAGTGCACTTTCAACTTTCAATGACACTTGCTCATTTGCAGAATATGCAGACAACCTCATGTGATCATGGATTACACCATGATATGTGTTGGTACCATCCTGATAGTTTACTGTTGGAAATTTCCAACCTCCTCCATTATTATGACCATGAAAAACTGGTGAAGCAGGCACTTGCCCTTGTACATATCCTGTCCGAGGCAAAATTTCAACACCATTCATCTTCTGCAAGTAGACAACAACCATACATTATTATGCACACAATATATTATAAACATAGATACATCCAAGGACAACAGGAAGCAATGGAACAAACCGATGGGTGTGAGGAATCACTATTTGGATGAAAGGGTGATTGTGGAGCATAGGGAGCTTGATACACTGGGTCAGCTCGCAAAGGTGTCAGCTGATACTGTGAATCCTTCAACTTAGCCTGCATATAGCATAATTCATCAAATTATACATATTGTAAACTGTGTAACTATTAATACCATGCAGTGTTATAACATTTAAACCATTTCAAAAAGTATAAAAATCTCATTAGCTCTTGATCAAATATTGTATGTTTATTGAAGTGGCCAATCATTTTTTAACACGTATAAAGTTCACACATACAAAAACCATACAGATGTAAATTCTAGCAGCTTAATATGTTAATTAAGAGCGTCTGCTGCTTTTTGGCACTGGACAGCCGTACAGACGTTTCAAAATGTTAATATGTATATGTGGTTGTTACATACAGACTATACATGCATGATTGTTAAATGTAAACTGCATATATGAATTTGCATGGAATGACAGTTTCCAACATGCATAATTAGTAATTACAGGATCTCTCTTCTGATACATCTGTGTCAATGTATAAAGTTCTTGTCTATCACTGGTACAATCTTTCCAAGGCACTATGTTTCATCCATTTCCTGTTTTCTTTAAACTGTCAGCTCATTCCTACTAGTACCAAACTTTGCCCTCCCCTTGACATTTGACTCAATGCTAGAGTTGACTCAAGATTTGGTCCTATCACACATCCCATATTCTTAAGAAGTACAATTGAAAGTTTGCTTCATTTAACTTGATCCACATGAGCTTAGTCATTTCATATCTCTAGGAAATTCCACTTGCAAACTTGTGTCAGAATGATCAATTTAGTTGCTCATTGTTGCAACTTTGTAAGCAGCTTCTGTTTTGGCATATCATCAAAGGAACAAATCTAAAACGTAACCCCAACAACCCAACCTCAGGCACCCATTATGAGCAAACCATCCTTAGATATATGACTCTAATGGAGCACAAACAATGTATTCTTACTCTTGCACATGCCTATGGAAGGAATAAATATTCCAACAACGCAGTCTAAAGCTTAGTATAGTCCCACAACGGGTAGATAACATTAAAAGAAAGTTGAAACTACTGCTCAGTAAGGCGGTAGAAAATGTATTTGTGTCAAATTACAATAATTCTGTAGGAAATATTCTTGAAGAACCAATAGTGTTGCAGTGCAAGTTCAAGGATTTCTCGGTAGGAAACCATCCTACCAAGAGTTCTTAACGAAACCATATTTGCAATAGTTGCCTTTGTAAAGCTATTCACTTTTTTGGATAACTGTGGTTTACGATTGACCAGACAATTTAATGAACAAGTTCAATGTAATATTCCCAATTAGCTTTGCTAATTGGAATATTGCATTTTTGTGTTATTTTGCTGCTTTAGATAGGAATAATAAATAAAGTGAGAAATAAGAGGGGTCACCTCACTTTAGCCACCTCACTTTATAATAAAGTGTTCTTTTTCCTAGGAGCTTGACGTTGTAACTTAGAGAGGGGGCCTTGGGGGTCCACGTGGGTGATGGAGGAGACATAAAGTTAACCCAAGGTAAACTGCGCAGATCCAGGGTGAGTGAGTTTGGAGGGAGATTGGTGCTATAAAAGGAGAGGCTCTCACCTCATTAGATCATCCATGATTTTGATATTCTTATTGATAGCTAGACTTTGTCTGCTTCAGCACGCCGGTTGTTTAGTCGGTCTGCAGCACTGCTTAGTGCACGAGTGTCTCCGGTCGGAGATCTCACCCTTAGCCTCGGGGGACTTCGAGTGCCTGCCCTGGTAAGGTTTTTCTGGTTTCACCCTTAGCTTGGGGGGACTTCGAGTGCCCGCCCTAGCAAGGTTTTTCAGTAGCAAGCGGCCCGAACGCTGCAGAGAAGCACATGCAGGGAGGAAGAAGAAAGCCCTGCTGACGGGCACACGCGAGCAAGAGAAGGGAGGACGGCCAAGATCTTTGAAGAAGACCTTTGTTTCTCCCTAGAGAGGACGGCGCCCTTCGGGGAGAAGGTAGGACGGCGGCTCCAGAGACACGGGTCCCAGGCCCGAGCGAGCGCCCGGCCCGAAGCCGGAAAGGACGGCGGTCAAGCCCCGGAAGTGAGGGGCCAGTTTGTCCATTCTTGAAGGCCGAGAGTTGAGATGCGAAGGTTTCTTGTCGGATCTAGCTTTCGTGAGATGAGATCTTCAAGGATCTAGTGCGCATCATTTCAGATCTAGCCTTGTATGTGGAATCCCGGGTTGTACCCGGGAAGGATAGATCTTACAGATCTAGTCCTGTATGTTGCAGATCTAGCCTTGTATGTTGCAGATCTGAGGTTTTTGCAGTAGATCCAGCTTGAGGAGTGACAGATCTGAGGAGATATTGACAGATCTAGTCCAGATCTGAAGGGGAAACACCAGATCTAGCCCTAGAGGCTGTAGATCTGAGGAGATAGTTCCAGATCTAGCATAGATATGAGGGATTGGCAGCAGATTGGGTTTTGGAGGACGCAGATCAGGAAAGGGAGGACGCAGTTGTGATAGGAGGCTTCAGATCCATCAGGTGGGACGCAGATCTGAGGAGCAGATCATTGTGAGGAGTGCTTAACAGCGTTTTCCAGGATCCTATAGCAGCTTCATCTGTCTGGAGAGTTGAGGGCTTGGTGCTTTATCTGTTTCTGCGCTGTCACTGGCAGAGACAGCGTTTTTCCATTTGAGAGGGTTGCAGTCTTCAGCCCCAGCACAGTTCATCTTCATCTTGCAGAGTAGCCAGGACGCTGTCCTTGTTGCAGCCACTTTTCTGTTGAGAGGGTCTCCACTTGCCTAGGGCAAGGATAGGTGCACTTACTCTAATTTATTGTACTCCTCTCTATGTACTTTCTGGTTAATAAAATGGCTCAGATTTTGGTGTTACATGTGTCATGATTCAGTGATCTGGTTCAGTTTATATCTGTATTAGTGCATTTCTATTTATTACTGGTTATTTCCCTTTGGGGATATTACAGTGGTATCAGAGCTCTGATCTGGCTCAGCCTGTGGTGCTAGCACTCTATGGCACCTAGGGGTCACCCCACTCTCCTTGGGGGAGGTGATTCTGATTCAGAAGACGAACGGAGGAATCCAATGGAAGCTATGTTGGCAAGATTGGCTGGGAAGTTGAGTGAGAAGATGGATGCAAAGATGGATGCATTCATGCAGGAGGTAACCAGGAAGGTTGCAGGGGTAACACAGAAAGAACCCCCTAGGGTCTTTCAGGTAGGGGAAGGATCGGGAACATCCAGTTACATACCAGATGCTATACCTGTTGTGACAGCGCAGAAGACCGATTCCATGGACACGCGACCTACCATGCCTACTTTCCCGGTAGAGGAAGTGGAGCAAACGGCATCAAGAGATGAGGGTCCCGATCTACATGCAGTTTGGTTTGCAGATTGGCGAAGTTTGGGGCCGGAATTCATGGAGGCTCTCCCTTTCAATCAATATCTGCAGTACCGAGGCGGCGGTAAGCCTCATGATCGAAATAAGGGACGGGGTTCCCACCGTGACAGTAACCGTGCAGCCAGCAAATTTCATTTGCCGATGTTTGATGGGTCTCCAAAGACCACAGCCAGGTCTTGGGTGGAAAAACTAGACCTCTATTTTCAGCTTAACCAGATGCCGGAGAAGGAGGCCATTAAGATGGCTGCATTACATCTAAAGGGTGAGGCCCAGAACTGGTGGTTTCATGGGTTGACCACACTGGGGCATTCCACAGTGACTACATATGCTGAGTTCACCAGGAGGGTGGTGAAACGTTTTGATCAGAAGGACCCAGATCAGCCTGTCCTCGAGCTGACCAAGCTCAAACAGACAGGTAGTGCAGAGGCATACATCTCTGACTTTTTGAGGGTTTCAGTGATGGTACCTGACATATCAGCGGCTCGGTTGGTCACGATGTTTTTGGACGGACTGTCAGAACCACTTCGTGGTCTAGTCCGGTCAAACAAACCGGCCACACTTCAGGATGCTATCGGCAGGGCCCGTGACCTACAGGATGTGTTGCCCAGGACTCGGCCACCTTATCCCCAGAGACAGGCTTTCCAGCCTAAGGGTAAGGACATGAGAATTCCGCCTCCCAAGGCGAATCCCGGACGAGGACAGCATGATGACGAGGCTAGGAGAGAGCTGAGACGGAAGCGATTGTGCTTCACCTGCCAGGAGCCGTGGGCACCAGGACACAAATGCACCGCAGGGAAGGCGCATTTCATAGAGGTCTTCTCCGAGGGCGGCGGAGAAGAGGATGAGTTGGAGGATGAGGAGGCAGGAGAGTGTTATGCAGCGCAGAGTGCCTTACCACCTCCACCACCAGATGCGGGAGAGGCATCATTTGCCCCTACTGGGGGAGCTCTAGCAGCATTGCGAGGAGTCCCCAAGTATCTGACATTGCGCGTACGTGGGACGGTACGGGGTCAGCGTGTTTCAGTTCTAGTTGACAGTGGGGCCACCCACAATTTCATCGATGCCCAGATGGTAGCACGGAGAGGCATACCCACGGAGAGCTTTGATGGGTTTTCAGTTTTGGTTCCAGGAGATCAGACCATGGCCTGCGCGCGATATGTACCTGAGTTATCAGTGACGATGGGCACCTATACGTTGACTGATCACTTCTTTGTGGTGGACATTCCGGACACCAATGTGATATTGGGAGTGCAGTGGCTTATCACTCTGGGAAAGGTCACCACAGATTGGAAGGCCTTGGAAATGGAGTGGGATGATCCCAAGACGGGGAGGCATGAGAAGATCCGAGGTCGGAACACATATCCGCCCCAGACAGTATCGGCACACAGCATGGATGCGACATTCCGCCGGGGAGACATAGAGTGGGCAGTTGAGCTGCGGGCTTCAGAGATTGTAGATACAGGCAGGGCGGTGCACCCTGATCTACAGACTCTTCTTGACAGATATGCAGTAGTGTTTGGAGATATTCCACCGGGACAGCCACCAGATCGGGGGTTTGAGCACACGATAGAGTTGGAGCAGGGGATACAGGCGGTGATCACCACCCCTTATAGGCATCCTAAGGCCTACATGGATGAGATAGAGCGGGCCATTCAGGAGCTGTTAGCCCTTGGGCACATTCGGCCCAGTACCAGTCCTTTCGCTTCTTCAGTAGTGTTGGTGAAGAAGAAGGACGGCACATTACGCATGTGCATTGATTACAGGGCGCTGAACAAGAAGACATTGAAGAACCGGTACCCCATTCCCAGGATCGATGAGTTGATGGACGAGTTGAGAGGAGCACGTTTCTTCTCGAAGATTGATTTGAGGTCCGGGTACCATCAGATACGCATGAGGGAACAGGACGTTCCCAAAACTGCTTTCAGGTGTCATTATGGGCACTTTGAGTTTTTGGTCATGCCATTTGGACTAACCAATGCACCTGCCACTTTCCCGTCTTGCATGAACCATATCTTCAGGGAGCATCTGAGGAAGTTCGTGCTGGTCTTCTTTGATGATATTCTCATATACAGCAGGACTTGGGAGGAGCACCTCCAGCACATAGAGACAGTTTTGCGCATCCTGGAGGAGCAGCAGTTCTTTGCCAAACTCTCCAAGTGTGAGTTTGGTTTGGCAGAGATGTTGTATTTGGGACACATCATAGGAGTGGACGGAGTGAGAGTCCATGACGAGAAGATCCGGGCTATCAGGGACTGGCCAGAGCCGCGGAATGTGACAGAACTTAGAGGGTTCATTGGTATCTGCACTTATTACAGGAAGTTCGTCAAGGGCTTCTCACAGCTTGTTGCACCCCTCACGGAGCTGACGAGGAAGGGGGCATTCAGTTGGACGGACACCGCACAGCGAGCTTTTGATAAGCTCAAAGAGGTGATGAGTAGTTGTCCGGTGTTGGCGTTGCCTGATTTCACTCAGCCCTTTATCCTAGAGTGCGATGCCTCGGGAGAAGGGATTGGAGCAGTTTTGATGCAGGAGGGTCACCCGATTGCATTCGAGAGCCGGAAACTCCTTCCACATGAGAGACTTTATCCTATCTATGATAAGGAGATGTTGGCCATTATGCATGCCTTGGCCAAATTCCGGCAGTACTTGGTAGGCGGCAGATTTAGAGTTAGGACAGATCATAATAGCCTGAAGTACTTTTTGGAGCAGAAACAGTTGCAGGAGAGGCAGCAGAAGTGGATTAGCAAGATCCAGGCTTATGACTTTGACATAGAGTATGTCAAAGGGAAGAACAATGTGGTAGCAGATGCCCTTTCTCGTAGACCAGCTACATTATCCCTCATGAGCTTGGACGCTGATTGGAAGGCTCGACTACTGGTTGAGTATTCCAAGGATAGATTTGCATGCGAGGTGTTGGATGGACAGGTAGCAGATAGCAGATACAGGGTGGCAGATGAGGTCATCTATTACAGGGATCGGATCTTCTTGACTGAGGGATCTCAGCTCAAGGAGAAGATACTCCATGCCTCTAATGATTCACCATTGGCGGGCCATCAGGGGTTCACCAAGATGTACAGGGCCATCCGGGAGAGATTTGCATGGAAGGGCCTCAAGGAGGACGTACTCCAGCATGTCAGGGAGTGCGAGGTTTGCCAGCGGAACAAAGGGGAGATGAACCATCCCGCAGGGTTATTACAGCCGCTTCCCATTCCTGAGGGGAAGTGGGAGAGTGTCTCGATGGACTTCATCACGGGTTTGCCCACAGTGCAGGGCAAGGACTGCATCTTCGTGGTAGTTGACCGGCTAACGAAGTATGCTCACTTCTTTGCCATTTCGGCACACTACACAGCAGCACAGGTGGCAGAGTTGTTTTTCCGGGAGGTTTTCAGATTGCATGGTCTACCCAAGACCATTGTTAGTGACAGGGACAGCCGCTTTATGGGTGGATTTTGGCAGGAACTCTTTCGACTAGTAGGGACTGAGTTGACACCGAGCACCAGCTATCATCCCCAGACGGACGGGCAGACAGAGATAGTTAACAAGTGGCTGGAGGGCTACTTGCGTAACTACGTCGGTGGGCAGCAGCGAGCGTGGCTGAAATGGCTACATCTGGGCGAGTACTGCTACAACACAACCCATCATATGTCTATCGGCATGACACCGTTTTATGCGTTGTATGGATATCATTCCTTGTCTTTTGTGGATGTGATGTTTGGGGTTAGCAGGGCTCCACGAGCCAAACTATGGATCCAAGGGAGCCAAGACATCCTTCGGACTCTCAAGGACAACATAGCCACCGCCCAAAATCAGCAGAAGTTATATGCAGACAGGGGCCGAGTGGAGCGACACTTTGAGGTAGGGGATTTGGTCTACTTGCGGTTACAGCCATAGCGCCAGTCTTCACTCAAACAGAAGGGGGCAGAGAAGCTTAAGCCTCGTTTTTATGGACCATACAGGGTGATTCGGAGGATCGGACAGGTTGCATATGAGTTGGAGTTGCCCCAAGGCAGCCGGATTCATAACATTTTCCATGTCTCATGCCTGAAGAAGGCACTGGGCCAGCATGTGACAGTCACCGGGGAGCTACCTCCGACAGATGATGAGGGGCACTTGGTATTACAGCCAGAGGCCATTATTGACACCAGGGAGAGACAGCTGCGAAGCAGGAAGATCAGAGAGTTTCTGGTGAGATGGAAGAATCTGCCAGATGAGGATGCCACTTGGGAGGATGAGAAGATCTTGCAGCATCCCTCACTTCAGTTGCTTGAGGACAAGCAACGTTTTGCCGGGGGAGACTGTAATATTCCCAATTAGCTTTGCTAATTGGAATATTGCATTTTTGTGTTATTTTGCTACTTTAGATAGGAATAATAAATAAAGTGAGAAATAAGAGGGGTCACCTCACTTTAGCCACCTCACTTTATAATAAAGTGTTCTTTTTCCTAGTAGCTTGACGTTGTAACTTAGAGAGGGGGCCTTGGGGGTCCACGTGGGTGATGGAGGAGACATAAAGTTAACCCAAGGTAAACTGCGCAGATCCAGGTTGAGTGAGTTTGGAGGGAGATTGGTGCTATAAAAGGAGAGGCTCTCACCTCATTTGATCATCCATGATTTTGATATTCTTATTGATAGCTAGACTTTGTCTGCTTCAGCACGCCGGTTGTTTAGTCGGTCTGCAGCACTGCTTAGTGCACGAGTGTCTCAGGTCGGAGATCTCACCCTTAGCCTCGGGGGACTTCGAGTGCCTGCCCTGGTAAGGTTTTTCTGGTTTCACCCTTAGCTTCGGGGGACTTCGAGTGCCCGCCCTAGTAAGGTTTTTCACTAGCAAAGCAGCAGCATTTCTGAAGCACATCTGAGGAGGAGGAAAGCCCTCTTGTGGCTGCGCAGAGCAAGAGAAGGGAGGACGCTGAATCTTTGAAGAGAAGGACGTTGTTTTATCTGAAGAGAGGACGCTGTCCCTTGCAGGAGAGGTAGGACGCTGTCCAAGAGGACGTAGTTCCAGACTGGCAGAGAAAACGCTGTTTGAGGGGCAGAAGGACGCTGATCAAGCCCAGAGTGAGGACGTTGTCCATTCTTGGAGGTGAGGGTTGCAGATCTGAAGGTTTCTTGTCAGATCTAGCTTTGTGAAGGATAGATCTTGCAGATCTAGTCCTGTATGTTGCAGATCTAGCCTTGTATATTGCAGATCTGAAGGTTTCTTGTCAGATCTAGCTTTGTGAAGGATAGATCTTGCAGATCTAGTCTTGTATGTTGCAGATCTAGCCTTGTATATTGCAGATCTGAGGGTTTTGCAGTAGATCCAGCTTGAGGAGTGACAGATCTGAGGAGTTATTGACAGATCTAGTCCAGATCTGAAGGGGAAACACCAGATCTAGCCCTAGAGGCTGTAGATCTGAGGAGATAGTTCCAGATCTAGCATAGATCTGAGGGATTGGCAGCAGATTGGGTTTTGGAGGACGCAGATCAGGAAAGGGAGGACGCAGTTGTGATAGGAGGCTTCGGATCCATCAGGTGGGACGCAGATCTGAGGAGCAGATCATTGTGAGGAGTGCTTAACAGCGTTTTCCAGGATCCTGTAGCAGCTTCATCTGTCTGGAGAGTTGAGGGCTTGGTGCTTTATCTTGTTTCGCATCCTTTGGCAGAGACAGCGTTTTCGATTTGAGAGGGTTTGCAGACTTCAGCCCCAGCGCAGTTCATCTTCAGCTTGCAGAGCAGCCAGGACGCTGTCCTTGTTGCAGCCACTTTTCTGTTGAGAGGGTCTCCACCTGCCTAGGGCAGGGATAGGTGCACTTACTCTGATTTATTGTACTCCTCTCTATGTACTTTCTGATGAATAAAATGGCTCAGATTTTGGTGTTACATGTGTCATGATTCAGTGATCTGGTTCAGTTTATATCTGTATTAGTGCATTTCTGTTTATTACTGGTTATTTCCCTTTGGGGATATTACATTCAACTGGATTCCTTGAATGAATAAATAATGATGTTCTCTACCATTACATAAACAATCACAACATCACTGATCTCCTCTGATTATTGCAGATCTTTGGGCTATCTCCTGGAAAATGCAGGTATTTCTCTCACATATGGTTTGGATATTATAAACAACCATTTGGCATGCATGTTGGTTTCTTCCTTACACACACACCTAAGTTAGTGAGAAAGGCCCTTAACCCCACAAGGTGTGGTTGGTGGCAAAATTAAGAGATAGGGTTGTCACCTATTCCTAACTCTCTCCATTTAAGCTCTCTCCTAGGCAAGCTAAGGGGGCAGGTCCCTAAATGAAAAGCTAAGTTAAAAGGTGATGTGAGGTTTCTAGGAGATTGTTAAGGTCAATTTGGATTACTTGAGATTATAAGCAGTTTCCACAAATAAGATGAGCAATATGAAATGAAATATACTTCAATAACCATCAACACATAAATCAAAGATAAGCATATAAGACTAGTGCCTTCAATATTGCTTCAAAACTAAGTCACCAAACACGGGGACATGATGGACGCGCGGATTCGAGTGTCGGATTCGGACACGGTGACCCCCCGGAACAAGACAGGTCCGGACACGTTATATATTATTTTATTAAAAAAAAAAAAAAAAAAAAAAATATATATATATATATATATATATATATTAAAAATTAGATATTTTTTACACAAATTCATTGATTCAAACATAGATCTTCATCTAGATGTAAGTTTTACAAAGATTTAAGATACATGATACATTGATACATTGATACATCATACAATCATACATATTACAAAGTAATAGACATATTCATCAATGATCCAATAGGAGAAAGACAAGATACTGTAGTTTTCTCATTAAGTCGTCAAAATCAAAATGTGTTACATAAGTACTAGCCTCTAGGCTCTAGGTAGTACACTACCAATGGAAACTAGAAATAGAAAATACAAAACAACTACAAGACTACAAGCCTCAAGGCAGTACTTCAGTAGGTAGCTCATGACTCATGAGTCATCAATCCTCATCATCATAATCAGCATCACTGTCCTCATCATGATCATCATGCTCACCACTGCTCTCCTCTGCTGCATCATCCTCCTTGTATCCAATGTCATCTTTGCATCTATTGGTGTGGAGGATGACCCGTCTACTGTATTGCCATCATCAAATGTGACAGGCTCTAGTACCGGCTCATTGAGATTCAAGTTGGCCAATGCCAACTCAACACTAATGTCCAGACCCATATCATCAGGAAAGACATCCCACATCTTTTTATTTCTCTTCAACCAATCCTCTCTTTGCCTGTAGATGAGACGAAGTTTTCTGTGCACATACACCATTGTCTCTGCCCTAGACTGCTCAAGCCTACTCTTCTTCACACTATACAAATTCCCATATGTGCTCCAATTCCTCTCGCAACAAGAGGATGAAGTCACCTAAGAGAGGAGCCTCATGGCTAACTGCTGTAGAGGAGGGCCTGTTGTCCCATGAGTTGCCCACCAAGAATAGGGCTTCTTAGCCCCCCTATCTCGAATAACATCATAGCCTGCAAATCGCCCAGTGCTAGTGGAAAACTCTACAAAGGCATCCTCCACCTCATCAAGGGATGCCCTATCCTAAAAAATCTTCCTGAATGCATCTTTCCTCCCCTGTGATATTTCACCATCCATGTGAGGAGGGAATCTGTGGGAATGTTCATCATTCAACCACTCATGGTTGTAGTATTTTGGGTTCAAGGAGTGAGCCAAACAATGTAAAGGTGTGCAATTCTTGTCCCATCCGCTGACAAGAATATCCTGTATGTTGGTGAACAAGGCCTCTGGTGATGTCTCATACTCTGGGCACTGACTATGTAAAACAATGTTCCTCACAGACTCAATCATGGAATCCCATCCCTCATAAACCTCTCCTAGGATGGGTTGGTCTGTATCTGCAAATCGAAGCAAGGAAATGATAGGGTCCATGATCTGAATAAGTAGATATACCTTCTCCACCCAAACATCATCCAACACTGTGTCCTTCACTTTCTTTGAGGTTGTTTGATCCGTCTTTCTCCAAAAAGACCAAAACTCTAAAATAACCATGGCCCCAAAAGCAGTCTTGACCTCCCTCAACCTCTTCAACATGACAAATGAAGAGGCAAACTGTGTATCCTCAATCTTCAACAATGATAGATTGGTGTACTCCTTGTAGATAGTGAGGGCATTTGTATGGTTTTGTACAAAGTTGCGGCTATGTCATGCATCCTCAATAGTGCTTCCAATCCAAAGCACATCAGAGGTAATAGATTTCAGTGCTAAGTTCAATGAATGGACAATGCAAGGTGTCCAAACTATTTGTGGATATTTTGCTTCAACAATCATGCCAGTGGCCTTGCAAACAGGTGCATTATCTGTAATGATTTACACACAAGAATCGACACCTACATCTTCAATAATTTTAATAAATAACTCACCCATATATTATGCATCCTTGTATTGTCCAAGTGCATCCATTGATTTCAAGAAAACTAAACCATTCAAGGATGACACCATGAAGTTGATGAGTGGGTTCCGTGTTGGATCTTTCCATCCATCAGAAATAATGCTAACCTGAGATGTTGGCCACGCTAATTTAATAGGCTCAAGAATTTTGTCCACCTCTTTCTTTGCCTTTGTCAACAATGTGGTTTTAAGCTTTTCTAACCTAGGAGGCACATACCCTGATGGAGCCCCTTGACTTAGAACTCGGCACATCTAAAGGATATGAAGTTCTGATAGAAAAAAAATGCAATGGTGAGATCAAGCTCTTCCCTCTTCTCTTTCTGGAAAATCTTGCCCATTGGACCAAGTGCAGTTGCCTTTCTTTTTGCTGCTTGTCCCCCACTAAAACTCTCAAATGGGAACTTCTTGTTGTTTTTCCTCAAGAAAGGAAGGGGGTCATCATTCTTGTTTTGTTTTGATTTTGATGCCACATTTTCTGCACCAACAAATGCCTCTTTCTCCATTTCCTTCCTCCTTGCTAATGGCACCTGTGTACAAGCTAAAATGCCACAACTTGGCGAAGCCAACAAATGAGCTTTCACCGGTAATATGTGCTCATGAAATGGTTGTGGCAAAAACTGCATTTCCATGCAACATTGCCTCCCTTCGCCTTGCTGCCTAGCCTTGCCTCTCTTGTCACATATTTCCACAATGGGTATTTGGGGTCTTAAGTTTGTTTTCCCTAAACATTTGAAGTTGTTGTTGCAGCCCCACTTCCAATAGATGGAATACTTGCAGCCCCTGATGAAATGGCGACAGGAAGGGCATCTCCAATGGGGACATTCTTCCCCTTCCTTTTCCCCTGCCTTGCTGCCCTTGATTGAGCCATGAATACTGTAAAAAATAAACAAAAATGACCAAATATGTAAAACATATGCACATGCAAACACTAACAGCAAACCAAATGCAAAAACATAGAGAGACAGTGCACTTACCAATTGCTTGAATCTCCTTGAAAACACTCCCTTGCTCCTTGCTAGTCCTTGCTCATTGCTCCTTGCTCTATGCTCAACTCACACACAAGCTTTGGTGAGAAACAATGAGAAAAATCTCTTTTTTATGTCACCGACCGAATTTTCAAGCTATTCGAATCTGGAAAAACGGGATTCGATCATGTCCGTACAGGACACGATTGGGATTCGACATGTCCTGTACGGACACGATCAAATACGGGATTTCGGACTCTAATCCCCACATGTCATGTCGGATTCGCATGATTCGGGACATGTGGCCTATATCAACGAATCCAATTTCTTAGCTTCAAAATAAATAACACTTACTCTAAAAATGAAATGTTTCAAAATGAAACACAAGTAATCATGTCAATCAAATAGATGTTTAAAAAGATGATATCACTTGCAAGATTTAAAATTGCTCAAAAAAATGCTTTCAAAGTATAACCAATCACAATTTTAAAGCATGCAAAGAAGCAATATAAAATAACTTGCAAAATGAAACAAGCTAAAAATTCACTTGCATAATGAAAGATATGGTACTTGCCCAAATTAGACATTACAAAATACTCAACTCAAGACATTTTCATCATGACAAGAAAATAAATAAATTGCAAGTAAACTAACTTGAAAAGTAAAGGGAATTAAGATGAAACGCACTTAACTAAGATTAGATGCAATTATCTTGGTTAATTTTAAACTAAATGCCTACTCTAAGTGAGAGATCTTTCTCTTGAACTCTTGCCAAAGGGTAAAAATTGTGAAATTTTCAATCTGAAAATGCTACTACAATGATTGATTTATTTCTCCTACTTATTTATGATAAGTTATTTATAGAAGCTTCAGTAAATTTTGAAATAAATACAGTTGCAGCATTCACTTTAATCTAAAGCAGAAGAACAAAAGAACATGTATCACACAATAGAAACAACCACATGAACACAGTTATTTTTGGACAATTGTCCCCGGAAAAACCCAATATGGGAAAACTGTTGAGATTTTGAGTGTTGGGGTAGCATCGGGTGTGCTCTAGCCCTGAAATTTTGTGGAGGGACTAAGACACACAAGACCTCCAAAACCCAGCAAACATTTGGAGAAATTTCATCTAATGTGTGAGATATTAAAATAATTAATTTTTTTAATGAGGACCCTAAGTCTAACTTAGGGAATTAGAAAAATTAAAGTGAATTAATTAAACACATGTGAAGAAATGTTCTAATTGATGTGGATCAAGCAGTCTTTAAATCTAAGCCGTCAATAAGAGATTAAATCACAGTCATCGATGTGTCAACGAAAAAGTATAAGAGAAAGGCTTGGGGTCAATTGGAGACACACACGGAGGAAGAGCACTGAGATTAAGCTGGAATTCTAGGGCGACTTTGCTAAGAACTTCCAGAAGAGTTTCAAGTTTTCAACTGCAGTGAGGGGTAGTATTGGCTAAGGGGATGATCTAATCCCGGAGCCAAGAGTCAGCCAGAGGCAGAGGAGCAGCAACCAGGAGCAGCTCATAGGAAGTTGAGGCTACGCAGCAGCAACGCAGCGCAGAGGGTTTCAGCCGCTATGCAGGTGCTACACGGACCCAAAAAGGGCAACGTTGAGGCTTCAACAGGCCATCATGGTTACGCAGAGGCCATCCAGGGCAATGTAAGGACTGCGTCACCCAGTCTGGGGTTACGCAGTCCCCTTCTGAGTAGTGCAGGGGCACGTAGAGGCTAGCAAGGTTGGCATAGGCAGCTTCAGAGCAGTGTTGGGTTTCTAGAGGCAGAAAGGGGTTGAGTTATGTAAATCTTGTTTGAGGGTGTGAATCAGTCCAGTTTTCAGTCTTCAAAATAGCAGGTATTGTTGCAGGTCTATTTTTTCTCTGTCGAGTCAACCAGTAAGGTGCCCAGATTTGTTGTACTCAGATTCTACTTAATAATAATAAATCCTCATATCTGTTGCACTGGTTTTCCCGCATTGGGTTTTTCCAGGGACATTTGTCCGAAAAATCTGTGTGTCACTATGTTGAATGAGCGTAATATTCAGTAAATGATCGCTGCCAGTTGTGTTTACTTCAGTATTTTCTGAATATTTTCTGAAGATAACTTGTATAATTAAATCACACGTAGGAGAAGTAAATCAAGATACTGCGGTAGGATTTTTGTATTGTTGTATTCAGAAATTTTCACATGGTATCAGAGCGATTGCAGATCAAACTGAATCTCCAGCAAATCAGTTGAAGACATATTTTCTGCAGGGTAGCGCCTGAAGCAGCAGAGATCCGGAGAGGGCAGCTCAGTAGCAGGAGGATGCAGTCCCAGGCTCCAGCAAAGGCTACGCAAGGGCTAACGTAGTCCCATCTGGGTGACGCAGAGACAGTGCAATGCCTTCCAAAGGGATGCTGGAGCAGCCTGTGCCATCCAGTTGCTACATAGAGGCTGCGCTGGGCCAGTCTGCTCACGCAGAGGCCAGCCAGAGGGACGCAGTCCAATTTTATTTTCTATTGCTGTGAAGTATTTCTGAGGTCCGAAAGCAGAGCTTCAGATCTTCCGCAGTTGCTGGTGTGGTGGAGATTCCCAGTGCAGAATTGTGCCTAGCTAAGTTGACAAAGAGCGGGAGGAAGGCAGTCACTCAGCAGATCTGCGCCAAACAGATCTGAGATTCGATCAGGAGGGTGATCGTAGAGAACTGTTCAATTGTTTTTAGCTGAAGATTTCCAGGAGGGAAATCAGTTGTCAAAGGGAGTAGTTACTATAGAGGGTTTCTAATCGCCAAGAAACCCAGACCCAACATTTGTGTTGATTATTGCAGCAAAAAGAGGGAGAAGAGTATCTATTCTGATAGATTTGAGCTAGATGGCTTCTCATGGGCTGAGAGACCAGGACAGGTTGGACGGTGTGTCCCACTTCGTCATTTGGAGAGCCAGGATACTAACAGTCCTGGATGAGTACGGCATCAAGAACCATGTAGAGAATGTCCTAGTTGTGCCTACCGATCCAGATTGTTTGAAGAAATTCAATGAAAATCAAGCGCGAGCAAAGCGTTTGATCATGGATGGAGTAAAAGATCATGTTGTGCCACATATTGTCGAGAAGAAGACGACAAATGAGATGTGGACAGCTTTGCAGACGATGTATCAGGGAAGCTTTGCTCAAAGAAAAAGGCTTCTAGAGAATCAGATGAGGCTATTCCAGATGCAGAAGGGTGAGGAGATAGATCCCTTCATTTTCCGACTTCAAAGTATCAGAGATCAACTGATTGCCATGGGAGCGACTCTGGATGAAGGACTCTTGGTAAGGAATGCCCTGAATGCAGTCATCGAGGAGTGGGAAATGTTTGTCCAAAGCATGGTTACTTGGGAGCGAGAGCGAGAGCGGGAGTGCCATTTTCAAAAGCTCCCGGTCCAAGAGTGTTTTGGGGAGCGTTTTTTTTAAATATATATATATTTTATATTTTTTTATATTTTGATGCATATATGTCAACAAAAGCAGGTAGAATGATGAATTAGACATAAAAAACATAAAAACATAGATTGAACCATATAACATCAATCATCTAGAAGTTATAATCTTCATCAACCACGCCCACAAGTTAGAAACATACAACATATTGACTCTTGAGTCTCATGATTCATCAATTTTAAAGTTTCAAGCTTTCAAAATTCAATATATAACATTTAGCATCATTGATATATAACATTTATCATCATTGATTCATTGATCACCATAGTTGTACTTGTAAGCCAAGTGTAACCAATAACCATTACAACAAAGAATATTTAACATGAAATGAAATGTTATAAAATGAAACGAAATGAAACAACTTTCAACTTTCATGAAGCATCATATTCATAATTCATAATGAGATATAAACTTATAAATGCCAACTTCAAAGTTTCACCTTTCAAATTCAAACTTCAAACTTAAATTGTCATATAATGTTTACAAAAATTATCATAATAAATATGAAATAGTCAAGTTTCAACTGTTCAACAGTTATAAAAGTTAAAAACTACTAGAAAATAGAAAAGACTAGTAAACTGTAAATCTATTTTATCTATTGGTTGGCCCCTTGCCACGCCCACGAGAAATGTCTAATTTGTGAGAACCATGAGGCAATGGTGGTCTTCTAGTAGTCTCCTAAGTACCACGACCATAACTAGAAGGCGGAGGGCCACGTGAGGATGTAGGTGGAGGCTGAATCTGCAAAGGAACAATAGCTGGAAATCGAACACTGGCACTGGCACACGCACTGCTACTGGATGGTGGGACTGACCCTGGGTGTGGCAGTGGCATGGTTGTTGTTGCTTCATCATCATCCCTCAAAAGTTCAACTTCCAATTCTTCCATATGTACAGTGTCGTCCTCCAAATTATCGTCCTCTGGGTTGTTGTCCCAAACTTTATATGATTGATCCTCATAAGCCCAATCACAATAATGACTCAACAACCTCAAGTTGTAGTGCACATAAACTAAGCTTTCTGCTCAGTTTTCATTTAGCCTGTTTCTTCTGACATTATGTATGAAGTTGTAGGTGCTCCAACACCTCTCCACAGAAGAAGTATTTACAACTTGTGAGAGAACATTTTTTGCCAACTTTGGCAAAAGTCTCATGCCACAATATGCTTCCCACCATGTGAGAGCATCAAATCTGTCTCTATCTTCCATTGCATGGAAAGAACCAAAGTTACCAGTGCAACTCAAGTATCTGCCTAATTCAAGGTGCAATCTAGCACACTCCTCCTTGTCGGGGACCAACTTGTCTAATGCTTTGATGTATCCCTCTTGTACTTCTGGATTTATGTCAGGTTTGATCCTAACCCCACCTCCAGGTGCAGGTTGGCCCAACCAAGATGGAGAGTAGTATTTTGGCATAAGGATATATGCCAAGGCATGTAATGGAACATTAAATTTATTCCACCATGCACACACACAGTTGTGAATCATTGAATATAAGTTGGGATCATTTTCCTTAACAACATCTTTTCTTTTCCCCAACATGCTATCCATCTGCTCATACACCTCCCCAATCACTGGTTTATCTGTATCTAAAAAGAGAATAATGTGATAAACAGGCTTGGTGAAATTGTAATATCCCTAATAATGGATTCTTCAGCAGATCATGCCTGAAAAACGCATTATTCAGGTATGAGGGCTTAAGCTATCATATCATATCTCTGAAAATGTTCAGGAACCAAAATAAATATCAGCAGCAACCTTTACTCAGCTTTTAAGGGCAAAAAGGTGGGGAAAAGTGAGGATTTTGGCCCTAAAATGAGTGAATAAGGAAATCTGCGTAAAATGACGGGTCAAGGTTCTGGAATATGTTAGAATAGGTCAAGAGGGACTACCATGTCGAATTTCAGCTCAAACAAGGGCGTTTTGCTATGTTAAACAGTTCCTCCTTCCCGACTAGTCAAGAAAAACCCTGATTTCCCAAGACTTTGAGTATGCAGAAATTTTCTGAAGCAAGGGCAGCGTATTTTCTGAAGGAATATGATGTATAACACTATGAATAATCAGAGAATGAGTTTGGGTACAAGGCATAGGCTTTCAGCAAGGTTAAACAACAATTTTATATAGAAAACCCCTCAAGATAGAGGTGCCGCAAGACAAGAAAATAATCCAGAAACCCTACAACGTTTTCTGCAGTAGCTGTGAGACAGAAGATGCATATATAGCCAATAATAATGAATAGCAGCAGAATAGAGTACAAATCTTGAGGAAACAACCTCTCAAGAGAAGAAATGCAAGCCTCCACAACACATGTACATAAACATGAAAAGTACTGCTATTTCTGCATAAACCCCAGACTAAGAAAATGTTGTATATGATAGAATACTGCTGAAAACTGATGTCAACACATGGATATGACAATATATGGCTCAAATACAATGGGGGAGCAAGCTCTAACCCTTACAAGCAAAAATACCTCAATCCTCCAAGGGATTGGCTGAAACACACAAAATGGAAAAAATGCCGGAGTTGCTGGGCAGCAACTGCAACTCAATCTGGAACACAATAGAGAAGGCTGAAGATGATGCACCAACTGAAGTATACCTCCTCCAATGGATCTCCAAGTGGAAGGCTGATCCTTACACTTGAGATCTTCCCCACAAATCAACCCGCAAACCCTCCATGAAAATAACGCAGATACTGAGAGGGACTGCGCAGTAGTGGGATAAAACTCCTTGGCCGAGTGCCAAGATTTGCAAATCAACTCCAAGTCCTCCAATCCGATCCTCTAAAGGAAAGAGAGGCTCTCCCTCTGAAAAACAAGAGAAGGAAGTGGTGTCGTGAAGTCACCACGACAACACCCTACAACACAGTATTACGCTGCTGCAGCAATAACGTTGTCCTGGAGGATGATGCTAAGAAAATAACCTTGCCCGAGTAGGCACTCGAAGTCCCCCGGAGCTAAGGGTGAGATCTCCGCACGGAGACACTCAGTGCACTAAACAGTGCAGCAGACGGGCTAAACAGCCAGCGTGCCAAAGAAAGACAAATGTCTCACTCAATAATCAATAATCCAAGAATCCAAGCATGAATGAAATGAAGAGGCTCCTTCATCTTTTATAGTGTTGGTTTCCCTCCAAAACCCAATGTAGCGTCTCTCTCTCCTCCACATCCTCATCCTTATCTCCACAGAAGCTTGGAGAAACTTCTAGAGTGTACATAGGCCCCCTCCTCCACGTGGTGTTGGGTCCCCCCTTGACTCCCACTTAAGTCACAACGTTGTGCTACTAGGTGGATGTCTTATTTCATTTAAGTGAGTTTAGACCCTCTTTACTCACTTTTTATTTACTTCAAACTATAGGTGGCAAAATAAACAAAATAGAATATTCCAATTTGCTGTCGCAAATTAGGAATATTACAGAAATTCAAAATTTCCCTCACACGTGGCCAAAACAAAGGATCAAGAGCGGTCTCCTCCACCTATTCAAAACCTTGCCTATCAATTATTGTTGCTGCCCTGTCCTTTAATACCTGCCAGTGTGGACTTGATACCATGGCTGCCAATGACTCTCTTACCTTCAAAAGGTGCCTGAAGGTGAGGTAATAGCTAGCAAATCTAGTCTTTGCTATCTTCAACAACTCCAATTTTGAGTGAGTACGGAAAAGCCCATGGGTATTGCTATGATTTGTAATAAATTTTATCATTTTTTTACCCTCTTGTACAAATCACCAAGCCATTTGTATTGAGGTTTGTTTTTAATTATATCATGCATCAAAAGGTTCATTGTGTGAACCAAACACCCAAACCAAAATATGTTGGGGTATTTATCCTCAATAATTGCTCCCGCTACCTTACAATTAGCAGCATTATCAATGATGACTTGGACGACATTGTATGGCCCAATACTTTCAATTGTTTCAAGTAATGGTTCTGCAATGTTAATGTCGGTCTTGAATTTGTCTGAATAATCATACGCTAAAAGGAATATTGCACCACTAACAGACACAGCAAGAACAATTATCAATGGCTTTCCTTTTACATTTGTCCATCCATCATATACAATGGACACCCCATGCTCATTCCAAGAACTTGTCATTCTATTCAAAGAATGAGTTATTTTAGCTTTTTAATGATCAAGTCCCATGGTTTTGGCCTTGTCATACCTAGGGCTCCTGTATCCTTTGGGGGAATCATTAATGGCAGAAACCATTTCATGCCAATAAGGTGAGAGAAGAACATTGAATGGTACCCCACATGCATAGAGAAACCGGAAAATTTTTGAATCCACATCACTCCTAGAACTTGTGAAAAATCCTAAATCTGGATTCCTACTACAAAAAATCTGAATTACTTCTCCTATTATTTTTCATAATTATTTCATTATATTGAAATACTGAAGTAATTACTGAAGCAGTCTACACAAATAATACTGCGGAATGAATCTAAGTGCTGAAACAAACTGAAAAAAATACAATGAAAAGCATCCACATTTGACACAATTATTTTTGGACTAAGTCCCCGAAAAAACCCAACTCAGGAAAACCGGTGCAACAAATCTGAGGGTTTTATATTATTAAGCAGTAGAATCTTGAGTACAACTAGGGTGCTAATATCCAGCTCCCCCTTTAGAGAAATCTATACAACTGATGAAATTGTAAGATATACCTCACTCTGCAAGTCCCTGGTTGATCTAAACAGCACTGGTGAAGCCCCTCTCTGCCTCTACGTGATTTCCTATGCTAGAACTGCGTAAGCCTGCGTGGGCAAGCTTAAGGAACTACGTCACCTTTCTCTGCAACTGATCAAGCTGATCTGAGACTGGATTTTGGCCCTCCTAGCTCAGAAACCCCATCCTCTAGCTATCTCCGAACTGACTCTAGAAGGAACTGCATCACTTCTGCATCACCCCTTCAGAAAACTGTGCTATCTCTCTTTGCGTCACTTCTGCCTCTCTCTAAAATGTACTCCTGGTCCTCCTGACTAGTTACTGCATCTGCCCCTCTCTGGATCTGATTACTGAATCAAAATCACTTAGCAAACCATGCCCTAGTGATTCGATTCTGACCAAAAGTTGTGTCTCCTCACACAAACTCGAAAATGCCAAACGCTCAATGTGCTCAATGTGTTTTCCATAGGCCCCTCACCCTCCTTATATTCTTTCGTTGACCCTTCAACGGCCAAGATTAACTTGGAGGTGATACACGACTTTATCTATAAGATTCATAGTTAGTTAATTAATACCCTTTAATTAATCAGTTTCCCTAAGTTTAGACTTAGGAAAACATTAAAAAACGATTAATTAATTTAATTAAACCATCTCTAAGTGGAATTTTCCAAAACTATTTCTGGGTATTATGGAATACATGTGTCTTAGCCTATATACAAAGTTACAAGGCTAGAGCACATCCAATGCTACCATAAATCAACACTCCCTCTTAGCGAAGAAAGTGCTCTAGCAAAACAACTCAATGTGTTGTTGTTCTGACTTCTGGAACATCTACTGTTGTGCTGTTGATGCTGCTCACCAACACTGCACAAGAAAATACTGCATTTGTACTACTGCCAACTGCCACTGTACTGCAACTCCCTCTGAATTCTGCAACCATGTTGTTGCACTGCCTGAGCACTACTCTGCACTGCGCTGTTGCTGCTCATCTGTTGTTGCTACTCATCTACTACTGTTGCTGCACTGTTGCTAATTGCAACTGAAAAACATCCAAAATTGGACTAGTAAATCTGCAACTGAAAAATAAGACTAACTGCTGCTAGCTTCTGCACTAGCTCACGCAATTATGACTTTATCTAGAAGATTCACACTTAGTTTAATTAATACCCTTTAATTAAAAAATGATTAATTAATTTAATTAAACCATCTCTAAGTGGAATTTTCCAAAACCATTTCTGGGTATTATGGAATACATGTGTCTTAGCCTATATACAAAGTTATAAGGCTAGAGCACATCTGATGCTACCATAAATCAACAGACCCTTCGTCAAGGAAATCGGATATGGTTCTACGCCTTAAGGAGATGTTTGGTCCAGGTGTGCCTCCATATCCACTGCCATGGGTGGAAGTTGATGGACTTCTTTGCCTATGATGTGATGGACCTGATGATGCATAAGAATCAATGAAACCCCTAGATCTTTTAGATTTATGTTGGGCAGCCTCCTCTTCCTTTCTATATTTCTCTCTATCTGTTATTAGCACACTTACACAAATTTTGATTCCTATAATTTTTATCTCCATCCCATGGCATTTTCCCACAAAGTTGCCTTCTAGCATGGGTGTATGAACTTGTGTATTCTTTATTGCAATGGGGGCAAAGAAATTTAGTGGTTCCACCCCCTTTCCCTCCTTCCTGCCTCTGAACATATTTCCACAATGGTGTTTGACTATGGTCATGTTTAGTTGGTGTCTTTGTGGCCTCATGTTCTCCACTCTCCCCTTCCTCCTCAGCATACTCCTCTTCAAGATTTTCATCAAATCCACTATAACCCACTTCTTCATCCTCCTCTTTTCGAATGGACCTCTTTCTTCTACTCTCCAACACCATTATTACAAAGAAAGGAACCAACATGAAGAAAACCCCAAGCCATATAGCCATGATGTTTCAAGTTTCAAGTTTCAAGTTTTTAGCCTGCAAAAAAATGGAGGAATGCCAAATGGGAATAGGAAAAAATGCAACATAGAAAAAACAATTCAATTTTTCACCTTTCAACACGTTAAAATGCAACATAGAGAAAAAAATTCAAGTTTTCATTTTTGAACAACTTAAAAATGCAACATAGAAAAAAAAAACTAGATTGAGAGTCTTGACTCCTACCTCTTTGTCTTGACTCCTTCAATCCTCCTTGTTGCTCTCTCCAAGCTCCTTTCTCTCTCCTCTTGCTCTCTTGAGTCTTGCAGCTTGCTCTCTCCTCTCTTCTCTCCTCTCTTCTCTCCTTGCTCTCCTTGCTCTCCTTACTCTCTCCTTGCTCTTGCTCTCTCCTTGCTCTCTCCTTGGCACTTGCTCTCTCTCACAAACAAACAATAAAACAAATGAGGAGCGTTAACACAAATGAGGAGGGTAGGGATTTTTATTACCCACCCCCACTCCCTCCCAAAAAATCGCCACCGATTTTTTCCGCGTGCCGGGGAGCATTTTTTTTGCCAGGGAACGTTCGGGAGTGAACGCTCCTCGAGCGTGCGTTCGCTCCCAAGCACTCCCTGAAACGCTCCCTAGAAACCAAGGAGCGTTTTTTCAGGCTCGGGAGCACGCTCCAAAAAAGCTCCCGAACAGAGCGCGTTTTGGGCGCGGGGTCGAGGGGTGGGGGGGGCGCTTCCCAGCAACCTTGGTCCAAAGCATATTGGACAGGGCAACATTACCATGCTAGGCAGACATGTGGGCAATCCTCCGTTAGGAGGAAATCAGGAGATTCACCAAGAGGAAAAACAGCAGCAGCAGAACTGTCAAGGTTGTAATATTCCTTTTTTTGGTGTCACCTATGACAGGGTTAGGATGGACTTCCAGAGTTACGAGCAGACAGGTCACAGGGACAGGTTGGTGTCATCAGCGGGCCCAGGGGCTTTTTGGAGGAGTTTTGAGGAGTTTCTATGAGGACTAGTAGCATTCACTTGATATATTCCATCATCTGCACCATTTACCTTTCATTCTAGTGCATTCCGACAACTTTCAGAAAACTGAGTTATTTTTGGGCTTAACTCAATTAATTACGCTCAAGGTCGCATTCCAAGAGGAAAACGTCAAAGAACACCTTAGTGTAATAGCTCGTTGGAACCGGGACAAGGATACCTACATGATGGGATGGTTGGACATGAGTTTCAATGACCTGAGGAGACATGGTAGCCGATTTACTCTTTCCTACATTAAAAAGGAATAATTTAATTGGAAAATAAGAGGGAAAAGTGCTCCGTGAATAAAATAATAATAAAGTAAGGCTCTAGAAGGATCCATGAGATCTATAAAGAGAAGAGGCGGAGGCCATTGAGGATATCTTGGGATTAGATCATTTTCTTGTGTGAGAGGTTTGAGAACTTGGTTCTCTACTCCATTGGTAGCCCCAGGACGGAAACCCTCGGGTGATTTGTGATTGTTGGACGAAAACCCAACTCTCTTGAGGAGACTTCAATCAGAAGTTTCGCAGAGCTTCAGGGATTGGTGTGAGGATCATTCAAGTCTTCAACTTGTGCTTCATTGTCTTTCAGGGGGTTCAATGACAGCTGTTGTCGGAGGGAGAGTGCAGCAGTTTAGTTTTGGAGGCTAGCGTAGTGCAGCAGTTCATATTGATGGCCAGTTCTCCATCTCAGCTCTTTTGGGTCAGATATATATGTAACCCTTGTTATCATTTATAATAAAAAGTTATCATCTATAATAAAAACGCTGAGATTCTTCCTGTTCGATGCGTTAATGGATTGTAGTGCTTATGTGTTTTTATTTTGCATGGCAATCTTTTGTTTATTAATTCAGTAATTTTATGGTAAAATGTTGGGTTAGTGTGATTTATGAAAAATTAGTAAAATATCCCATTTGGGGATATTACAGTGTTATCAGAGCCAGGGTCTTGGCCCAGCCTGCGGGTTTTTCAATTTTTAGTTGCGGCCATTACTGGAGGGTTTTTGTCGGAGAAGTCAAAAACATTGTTCTTGCAGCTGAATGAGAATTTATTAGAAGCTCGAGAAATTTCTCGTGTGACAATTTCAGTAAAATTGTTGCCTCAATATTAATTCTAAGACAAAATTTATTATATGGTGGGAAAGTATAAAGTGAAATTTAAATCCCATAAAGAGGATGAGCCTAGCAATTCTGATTCCTTGAAGACGAATATCACATTGGCCACATTATCTACTTAACCCAAAGTTTAAAAATGGTCAAATTATTTTTGGGGGTCCCAGCATATTGTCTTTAGTGAGCGGTGAGAATTTTCTCAAAGATAAAAGGGAGAGTAATTTTTATTATGATCGTGGCATATTATTGTCAAATTCTCATGCACCAGCAAGGTCGGAGTATTGAATCAAGGTCGTGAGAATATAGCCTAGCGTTATCAAAATTACCGGTTTTCTTTAATTTTTGGAAAACCCACCTGAATTTTATTTGAAGGGCCAAAGGTTCTCCATACAAGGTACGGGCTGCAAATTTGTGACAACAAGGTGAATTTGCTGCGTGAGTTTCCTTCTGAGCAAGAGCACGGAAACTTCCAACCACGTAAGCTAGAATAGGTACCAAAATTCTAGTCACTGTAAAGGCCAATAATGCTTTTCTGAACTAGCTGAGATTGATTCCAGTGGGCCATTTTGAAAGTTTCGAAGAGGGTCGAGTTTTGGAAAGTCATTGTTTAATATTCACCTTTGAGTTGTACACGGCTTTCGTCCCGTAAATTCTCAGAATATCATAGAAGTCGAGTTATCCACGAGAAATCAACCGTGTTGTTTTGAGAAGCAAGGACGAGTTAATTCTGCCAGATGATCGAATTGCCCTCAGAGATCGATTCACATTGGAATTTTCGTGGATGCCAAGCCATTCCAAACCAGAGAAAAAGTTTGATTTCATGACTGTTTTCACAGAATTGAATCTGTGGGGGGGGGGGATTCTACAGGGAACTATTGAAGACTACTCGTTGGGGGAGAAGCATGTCTATGTAACAAGAGTGTTCCAAAAACCAAAATCATTGTTGGAAGGAGAAAATGAATATATCTCTCTCTCCTGACCGAATCTTCAAGGAACGAGGTTGAATCTTCTCCAAATAGAAGTCGAGCTCCCACAGTAATGAAAGCCAAGCACTAGCTTTGAATTCTGGCTGATTTCTCACTTTTCTTGGACGGGTTTCAGATATCGGAGGCTGAGACTGTGATTCAGGGAAAAAGAACAACCTTTCGTCTCTGCGTGACTGGTTAGCAAGCTAAAAAATGAGCTGAGTTTAACCCATAACAGTGGCAGCGTACCAAGTGACCGTTATAAGCCCATTTACTCATATATTTGGACTGCGTGGGAGATATATTACCATACATGTACATGTATCTCTACCTTGTTAGTGACACGCTGGACCTAAGCTCGTGGAGGTACATTCTAGAGTATTGTTCGTTTGTTTTTCCTCTATGCACAATTCCTCAATATCACGAGTGGGTGAAATACAAGTTTATGGTGCCAGTTGTTATATCAGGTTCTGTTGTTCCTTTATCGTGCAAGCTCCATTTTAATTCCAGAATTGTGTAAATTCCAAGTTCTATATTTTGTTCACTATGTTGTGTTTACCGCTATTTTTTTTTTTTTTCAAGTGGGTAGACAAGAGACATTAATAGTTGATTCCCGAGTATATAACGATGTTGGAATGGATAGCATTGTTAACCAGCGGGTTATTTTTGTGAAGATCTGGTTAATGATTAAGTTCTGAAATTTGAGATCTATCATCTTATGTGAGTCACTGTACTTGGAAATGAAATAAAATAAAAATCAAATCAAAGAATATACTCAAGCCTACAGTAGCTGCAAATGAAGTTTTGATGGGCTATTGACTGAAGGGATACACCATTAACTCAGAAAAGACAAAGGTACTGGATTCATGAGGGGGGAATTTGGAAACAGTTTCATCATATTGCATCACTACTTGAAGAAAGTGATTGAAGTAGCGTAGGATCCAGGGTGCTTATAGAACTACTGTATGATGGGGTTCTTAAAACACCTCATGAACCAGCAAAGCATTACCTCAATGGAATGCCATATAGACCAGAAAACAAAACTGAACGACAGACCTCTTTCAAAAGGGATCTGTGTTATTCTTCAAAAAGAACAGCGAAAAGATTTGCAAGAAGAATTGGGGATTGGTCACAAAATTCTTGCACCTGGAACAGATTTGAAACACATGAAGATGACATGGAGAGTTATTTCCAAACTTGATGAACTTGATGAACTTCTTTCCAAAATAAGCCAATTAGAAAGGAAGAAACTGATTTGGGCTCTGAAACTTGCTATGCATGCTCTTATACAACCCAAGTTCTTGGAAGAACATTGTGAGGGGTTCAGACTTCCAGTTGCATCATGCCTCAGTAACATTATGAGGTTGACTGCACCTATATGTAATATCCCGTTTTGGGGATATCTCTAAAACACGGCAACTCCAACCAGAGATGGACTGGGAGGGCATTTACCGGATATGCCGCCTCTGAAAAGAGGACGAAATCCGGAGGCTACCTAGCCCTTTCCAGACTCTATCTAAGAGTGAGAGATAAACACACCAAGTGGTATAGAACTAGAATGCCTGAAAATATATAAAGATAACAGTGAAGCAGACATACAATAGCATAGAAAGAATATACGACAAATCATCCAGAAATATAGAGAGAGAATGCTAAGCCATTTTATTAAACTGAGAAATATAATGAAGTACAATAGGTGATCAGAGTGATGGCACCTAAACTTGCTCAAGGCAACTTAAGAAATACTCTCAGAAAACACAAGAAATGGCTGCTCTCTAAACTGCGTCCCAGCTGCTGGAAAACTGCCGTGTAGCTGCTATTGCTGGAATGAATTGAAGACTAGGGGCTATTCCCCTTGCCGGAATGAGCTGAAAATCTGGAATCCTCCTCTACTCAACAATCTCAGCAAAACCCAGAAATCATATCAGAAATGGCCGACCCCCGAAAAACACCCCCTTGGGGAATTACGCTGGCCTCCAAGGCTCTGCGCAGAGGCTGAATAGGAATGAATGAAATGCCGCCTCAAACTCCACCAAAATCCTCCCAAAGGCAAAGGCTGACCCTCTGCTCAATCTCTCGGCACAAACCCTTGCAAAAATCCCCAAACCGAAACGCCTCCTAGATGGACTGCATCCTCCCTCTCAATGACTGCGCAGTTTCTCTGAATGCTCAGCTCCGCAACAAAACCAAACACCAAAACCTCCCGCAAAATGCTGAAGAAAATACCTTACCCGAGTAGGCACTCGAAGTCCCCCGAGGCCAAGGGAAAGATCTCTGATTGGAGACACTCAACGCACTAAACAATGCTAAAGACAGGCTAAACAGCCAGCGTGCTCAAGAAGTCAAAACGACCAACTCAATATCATCAACAACGAATGCCTCAAATGAGGAGGCTCCTCCCTCTTTTATAACGTTTTCCTTCCTCCAAAACCCTAAGGCTTATCTCCTCAATGTAGCCTCCCTCTTACCACGTCCTCATCCTCATCTGCGCAGTCTCTTCTAGAGCATACGTGGGCCCCCTCTCTACGTGGTGCTTGGCCCCCCTTGGCTCCCTTTAAGTCACAACGTTGTGCTACTAGAGAGTGTGTTTTATTCCACTAAGTGAGTTAGACCCTCTCCACTCACCTTTTTATTTATTAATAAACTATAGACGAAAAAATTGAGCAAAATCGAATATTCCAATTAGACACTGCTAATTAAGAATATTACAGTCTCCCCCGGAAAAATGTTGCTTGTCCTCAAGCAACTGAAGTGATGGATGCTGCAAAATCTTCTCACTCTCCCAAGTGGCATCCCCATCCGGCAAATTCTTCCACCTCACCAAGAATTCCCGGACTGTCTTGCTCCGTAGCTGCCTCTCCCTGGTATCAATAATAGCCTCTGGCTGCAACACCAAATGCCCCTCATCATCCGTGGGTGGTAGCTCATCTGTCACTGTCACCTACTGCCCAGTTCCTTCTTCAGGCATGATACATGAAAAACGTTATGGATCTTGCTGCCTTGGGGCAGCTCCAACTCATACGCAACCTATCCAATCCTGCATATCACCCTGTATGGCCCGTAAAAGCGGGGCTTGAGCTTTTCAGCTCCCTTCTGCTTCAGTGACGACTGTCGGTATGGCTGTAATCGTAGGTAGATCAAGTCCCCTACCTCAAACTGTCTCTCCACCCGACCTCTATGTGCATACAGCTTCTGTTGGTTTTGTGTTGTAGCCATATTATCCTTGAGAGCTCGAAGAATGTCCTGACTCTCTTGGATCCAAATCTTGGCTCTAGGAGCCTTGCTAGCACCGAACATCACATCAGCAAAAGATAAAGAATGATACCCATACAAAGCATAAAATGGTGACATACCAATGGACATGTGATGTGTCGTGTTATAGTAGTACTCCCCAGATGCAACCACTTCAGCCATGCTCGCTGCTGCCCACTGACATAGTTACGAAAGTAGCCCTCCTGCCACTTGTTAACTATCTCCGTCTGTCCATCCGTCTGTGGGTGATAACTGGTACTCGGTGTCAACTCCGTCCCCACTAATCGGAAAATCTCCTGCCAAAATCCGCCCATGAAGCGGTTGTCCCTGTCATTGATGATGGTCTTAGGAAGACCATGTAGCCTGAAAACCTCCCTGAAGAACAACTCGGCCACCTGTGCTGCTGTGTAGTGCGCAGAGGTGCGAAAAAATGCGCATACTTTGTCAGTCGATCAACAACGACAAAGATACAATCCTTGCCCTGCACCATGGGCAACCCTGTGATGAAGTCCATCGAGATACTCTCCCATTTCCCCTCCGGAATGGGAAGAGGCTACAATAATCCTGCGGGATGGCTCATCTCCCCCTTGTTCCTCTGGCAGACATCGCACTCCCTGATGTGCTGGAGTACGTCCTCCTTGAGGCCCTTCCATGAGAACCTCTCTCTAATGGCCCTGTAGGTTTTGGTAAACCCCTGATGGCCCGCCAATGGTGAATCATGTGATGCCTGGAGTATCTTCTCCTTGAGCTGAGATCCCTCAGTCAAGAAGATCCTGTCCCTGTAGTAGATGATCTCATCGATCACCCTGTACCTGTCATCCGCCACCTGTCCATCCGGAACCTCACATGCAAATCTGTCCTTGGAGTACTCCACTAAAAGCCGAGCCCTCCAATCTGTATCCAAGCTCATAAGAGATAACGTGGCCGGTCTACGTGAAAGGGCATCTGCTACCACGCTATTCTTACCCTTGACATACTCAATGTCAAAGTCATATGCTTGGATCTAACTAATCCACTTCTGCTGCCTCTCCTGTAGCTGCTTCTGCTCCAAAAGAACCTGAGGCTGTTGTGATCAGTCCTCACCCTGAACCTGTTCCCTACCAAATACTGCCGGAATTTGGCCAATGCATGCATAATGGTCAACATCTCCTTGTCGTATATAGAATACAACCTCTCGTGCGGAAGGAGCTTCCGGCTCTCAAAGGCTATAGGGTGTCCTCCTTGCATCAATACTGTGCCGATCCCCTCTCCCGACGCATCACACTCCAAAACAAATGGCTGCGTAAAATCCGGCAATGCAAGCACTGGGCAGCTACTCATCACATCCTTGAGCCTGTCAAAGGCTCGCTGCGCTGTATCTAACCAACTGAATGCCCCCTTCTTCGTCAAATTTGTAAGAGGTGCAGCAAGATGTGAGAAACTCTTGACGAACTTCCTGTAATAAGTACATATGCCAATGAATCCTCGAAGTTCCGTCACGTTCCTCGGCTCCGGCCAATCTCTGATGGCCCTGATCTTCTCCTCATGGACTTTGACTCCATCCACTCCAATAATGTGACCCAAATACAACATCTCCGTCATCCCAAACTCACACTTGGAGAGTTTAGCATAGAACTGTTGCTCTTCCAAGATATGTAATACTACCTCTATATGCTGGAGATGCTCCTCCCAAGTCCTGCTATATATGAGTATGTCATCGAAAAAGACCAATACAAACTTCCTCAGATGACTGCGGAAGATATGGTTCATGCAAGACTAAAAAGTAGCTGGGGCATTGGTTAGCCTGAAGGGCATAACCAGAAACTCGAAATGCCCATAATGACACCTGAAGGCGGTCTTGGGAATGTCTTGTTCCCTCACGCGAATCTGATGGTACCCTGATCTCAAATCAATCTTTAAGAAGAACTTGGCTCCTCTCAGCTCATCCATCAAGTCATTGATCCTGGGTATAGGATACTTGTTCTTCAGGCTCTTCTTGTTCAGGGCCCTATAGTCAATACACATCCTCAAGGTGTCGTCCTTCTTCACCAACACCACGGAAGAAGCAAACGGACTCGTGCTCGGTCTAATGTGCCCAAGAGCCAGCAACTCCTGGATGGCCTCTTAATCTCATCCCGATAGGCTTTGGGATGCATATAGGGGGTAGTAATCACTGCTTGAATGCCCTGCTCAAGCTCAATGGTGTGCTCGAATCCTCGATCCGGTGGCCGACCTGGTGGTATATCCCCAAACACTGCATCAGACCTGTCAAGGATGGCCTGTATATCAGGATGAACGGCCTGACCGGTGGTCCCTGCCTCTGATGCCCGCAACTCAACCGCCCACTCTATGTCTCCCTTCTGGAAATCCGCCTCCATCCGGTGTGCCGAAACTGTCTGAGGTGGGTAAGTGTGCATCCCGCGGATCTTCTCGTGCTTCTCGGTCTTCTTATCATCCCACTCCATCTCTAAGGCCTCCCAATCTGTGGTGACCTTCCCCAGAGTAATCAACCACTGAACACCCAATACCACATGCTACTGGTATCCCAGATAAGCGACCACGAAAGTGATCCGTCATGCAGGTACCCATCGTCACTGCCAACTCTGGAACATACCGTGCACACTGCATCGTTTGGGCTCCCGGAACCAGAACTGAAAAATCGTCAAAGCTTTCGGTCGGTATACCTCTCCACTCGACCATCTGTGCATCAATGAAGTTGTGGGTCGCCCCACTGTCAACCAAAACTGATACTCGTTGGCCACGCACTGTCCCTCGTACGCGCAGCGTCAAATACTTGGGAACTCCTCGCAATGCTGCAAGGGTCCCTCCTGTGGGTGCAAAAGCTGCACCTCCTGTCCCTGGAGGTGGAGGTGGCAACTGATCTTGGGCCATCTGACTATCTCCTGCCTCCTCGTCATCCTCCTCATCCTCTTCCCCGCTATCATCGGAGAAGACCTCAATGAAGTGTGCTTTACCAGCAACACACCTATGTCCTGGTGCCCACGGCTCCTGACAAGTAAAGCACAACCACTTCTTCTTCAGCTCCCTCCTAGCATCATCATCTGTTTGTGCCCGTCTTGGATTCCCCTTTTGAGGCAGAATCCTCACATCCTTCCCCTTGGGCTGGAAGCCCTGTCTCTGGGGGTAAGGTGTCTGAGTCCTGAGAAATGCATCCTGTAAATCCCGGGTCCTGCTAATAGCATCCTGGAGTGTAGCTGATCTAGTAGATCTGAATAGACCCCAAAGTGGCTCCGCTAACCCCTCCACAAACATATAGATCATCCGTGCCGCGGATAGATCTAGCACCATCACTGAAACCCTCAAGAAATCTGCAATGTATGTCTCGGGGCTCCCAGTCTGCTTGAGCCTCGTCAGCTCAACAAAGTGTTGTTCCGGATCCCTCCGGTCAAATCGCTCTATCAACCTCCTAGTAAAATCGGCATATGTCGTCACTGTAGAATGTCCGAGTGTAACCATCCCATGGAACCACCAGTCCTGGGCCTCACCATCCAAATGTAATGTCGCCACCTTGATGGCCTCCGTCTCCGACATCTGGTTAAGCTGGAAATAGATGTCCAGCTTCTCCACCCAAGACTTTGCCGAACTGTTTGATGAGCCATCAAACGTAGGCAAATGGAATCTGCTAGATGTGCGGTGGGTATCTCCATCATGATAATGTCGGTGCCCTCTATGATGGTCGCAGGGTCTACTGTCCCGCTGGAGCTGAACAAAATCTCGAAACGAGAGAGCATCCCTGAACTCCTGCCCATAGGCCTGATACTCTACAAAATATTCGCCCATGTGTCCGGGCTCTGCCTCCTGCTAGGCTCCTGCCCCTTTGTCAGATCCCAAGAAAGTGGGCATGGTAGAGCGTGTAGGTGCACGTGAAGCCATCGGCTGAGTAGTATCACGCTGAGCAGCACCATGCTCCGGCAAATGGTGGGATGTACCTGATCCCTCACCTACCTGGAATACCCGTGGGGTCTCACGCTGTCTAGCCTCTACAGCGGTGAATCTCTGACCCATCACCTCAATCTGCCTCGCTAAATCCTGCATCGATTTGAGGAGTGCCTCCCCAAACTGTTTGGCCTCAGTGTCATCTGCCATCGGCTCTCTCTGCTCTGAATCTAACACAGGCTCCTCCTGCTCTGCGTCTGTCACAGGCTCCTCCTGCTCTGTGTCCACCACCCGAACACAGTCTCCCTCTCCGTAGGTGTTCTCCAACCTACGCTCACGATCTCTGTACTTCCTGCCTCTGTAACAAATATATGGCCTCTTCCCCGGTGTCATAGACAACTAGCTCCACAGGCTGAGCCAGAACTATGCTCTAATACCACTGTAATATCCCATTTCGGGGATATCTCTAAAACACGGCAAACTCCAACCAGAGATGGACTGGGAGGGCATTTACCAAATATGCCGCCTCTGAAAAGAGGATGAAATCTGGAGGCTACCTGGCCCTTTCCAGACTTTGTCTAAGAGTGAAAGATAAACACACCAAGTGGTATAGAACTAGAATGCCCAAAAATATATAAAGAGAACAGTGCAGCAGACATACAATAGCATAGAAAGAGTGTACGACAAATCATCCAGAAATATAGAGAGAGAATGCTAAGCCATTTTATTAAACTGAGAAATATAATGAAGTACAATAGGTGATCAGAGTGATGGCACCTAAACTTGCTCAAGGCAAGTGAAAAAATACTCTCAGAAAACACAGGAAATGGCTGCTCTCTGAACTACGTCCCAGCTGCTGGAAAACTGTCGTGTAGCTGCTACTACTGGAATGAACTGAAGACTAGGGGTTGTTCCCCTTGCCGGAATGAGCTGAAAATCTAGAATCCTCCTCTACTCACCAATCTCGGCAAAACCCAGAAACCATATCAGAAATGGCCGAACCCCAAAAAACACCCCCTTGGGGAATTACGCTGGCCTCCAAGGCTCTGCGCAGAGGCTGAATAGGAATGAATGAAATGCCACCTCAAACTCCACCAAAATCCTCCCAAAGGCAAAGGCTGACCCTCTCCTCAATCTCCCAGCACAAACCCCTGCAAAAATCACCAAACCGGAGCTCCTCCTAGATGAACTGCATCCTCCCTCTCAATGACTGCGCAGTCTCTCTGAATGCTCAGCTCCGCAACAAAACCAAACACCAAAACCTCCCGCAAAATGCTGAAGAAAATACCTTGCTCGAGTAGGCACTCGAAGTCCCCTGGGGCTAAGGGCGAGATCTCCAACCGGAGACACTCAACGCACTAAACAGTGCTGCAGACAAGCTAAATAGCCAGCGTGCTCAAGAAGTCAAAACGACCAGCTCAATATCATCAACAACGAATGCCTCAAATGAGGAGGCTCCTCCCTCTTTTATAACGTTGGCCTTCCTCCAAAACCCTAAGGCCTATCTCCTCAACGTAGCCTCCCTCTTGCCACGTCCTCATCCTCATCTGCGCAATCTCTTCTAGAGCATATGTGGGCCCCCTCTCTACGTGGTGCTTGGCCCCCCTTGGGTCCCTTTAAGTCACAACATTTTGCTACTAGGGAGTGTGTTTTATTCCACTAAGTGAGTTAGACCTTCTCCACTCACCTTTTTATTTATTAATAAACTATAGACAGCAAAATTGAGCAAAATCGAATATTCCAATTAGCCACTGCTAATTAGGAATATTACACTATATCTCCTTTCAATGATGATGTTATGAGGGAAGTTTTCAAGTTAATAGTGGGACTTTTCAGGACTTGGACAACAGTGCAGGCTCTACCTTTGGGAAGAAGCTTAAGGTTTTAGGAGGTATGGCCACATTTAGAACATATGACATCATGTTTGATCTTGAGTGTGACGGCTTGATTCTGCAAATGTTCCAATGCTTCTTCAGCAATAGGAGACATCATTTTGACAGTCATAGCACAGATGCAGTCCATCCTGTCGTCATGTATGAGAGACCGCGATGCCATTTACTGGGACTTGCAGACTAGGATACTGAGCATTTGGAGGAGAGAGCATTTGGTCTCACCTGTTGCTTATGAGCTAGCCATCCTGTCGTCATGTATGAGAGACTGCAATGCCATTTACAGGGAGTTGCAGACTAGGTTACTGAGCATTTGGAGGAGAGAGCAGTTGGTCTCACCTGTTGCTTATGAGCTAGCCAAAGGGTTGGTTGAGTAGAATGTTGGGCTATTCAGGAGACAGTTGACCAGGGAGGAGTTGCTCCAGTTTGGAGGATCAAGCAGCAAGAACGAGTTGAGGAGGAAGGGACTTTACTTCAACTGCAAATAACCTTGGGGACCTGACCATTCATGCTTGAGAGATGCAGATGAGGTGGTAGAGGTAGAGCAGGAGGACATTCCTTCTGCATGTCAGGATGAGGACTCTCCTTCGGATGAGTCCATGGGGTCATATGAGGATGCTTCTGGGGAGCGTGAGCAGTCATGTGGAGTTGACGACAGTAGGCCAAAGTTGTATTCCAGTGTGCAGGGTGAGCATGCAGGGGACTCTATGGGAGATATCCTAGATGATGAGTCACTTGTGATGATTCGGCGAGAGTAGGATATGGTGGAGCATGAGTCAGCTGAGAAGGAGGCTATGCGCATCATGCATGATAGTCCTTTGGGGGAGAGCCAGCTGGAGGCTCAATGAATGTACGGCTACCCTTAGGGTCAGCCATTGGTGAGGAGCAGACGGATGTACAGGCATCTAGTAGGGTGGCAGTAGTTGCAGATACTTATCCTCAGGAGATGTTGGAGGTTGATGGGATAGTTTAGCCGGAGGCTAATAGACAGCAGGAGTATGACAATTCTGATCTGGAGATGGTGGAGAATCTATCTTTGGGCCGACCCACTGATGAGGTGCAGATAGATGCACATGCAATCAGCAGAGCTGCAATACCTTCAAGGAGCAACACTCTCCAGGAGTACATTGATGGAGCTTGCAGCATATCTTGCCCACTTTCACCCATTATAGAGAGAGGGGCCTTCTTCTGCAGGCAGATCTCGTCGGTAGACGAGACGAGGCAGCACGAGTTGAGTATGGATTGACCAGACTTGTTCTATATACAGGTGTCATTGCATTTGATTCTTCTTCCGAGATATATTGGTGGGAGATCATCAGTTGGCATCCTGTTGATGGTACGATCTTCTTAGTCAGGAGCATAGTGGAGCAGGGACTCGTAGACATGACGGATACTACAATCTGCAGTTGGCAGTGGGACACATGTCGACAGCTCTTCAGTAGTCCAACCCAACTTTGGGAAAGCAAGGTTAGCATGAGCTTGAGTTAGGAGTTGGATTGGAGAGAGGTGATGAGTTGGTACGCAGTTGGTGGGGCAGCTTACACAGTCAGAGGTACAACACAACAGGAGCCATGGAGCATTGATGCTTGTTGGCAGTCTTCGCTTCATGGGGTAGCAGCTATAGCCCGAGGCATGGGACTTGGGCGATGATTGGCCAGGGTGGCGTTGGGATCCAGGAGGATTGGTTGATGATAGATGCAGTGAGAGATCAGTTTGGGATCCCGACATTAAGGAGTCTGTTTTGGGTGACTTGACACAAGAGCACAGCAACACCCAGGGGTTTGTATGGGATTCGGGCATTGGGTCTCAGTTGCATCGAGCCAATAGGGTGGCCCACATATTTGGATTGCTTGAGGGCAAGCAATCTTGGGGCAGAAGGTCTATAGTATTCTTTTTTTTGGTGTCACCTATGACAGGGTTAGGATGGACTTCTAGAGTTAGGAGCAGATAGGTCACAGGTACAGGTTGGTGTCATCAGCGGGCCCAGGGGCTTTTTGGAGGAGTTTTGAGGAGTTTCTATGAGGACTAGTGGCATTCGCTTGACATATTCCATCATCCGCACCATTTGTCTTTCGTTCCAGTATATTCCAACAACTTTCGGAAAACTGAGTTTACTCCCATTTCTTGGGCTAGTGTCTTTGTATACTAGTTTTTACTTTAAATTTTGTTTATTTCGCTCTAACATTTGATCTTCTTTTGTAGCCCACAAGCTTGAGTGTGGACAACAAGGTGCTTGAAGAGGAGATGGCAGAAAAATATTGATCCTCCTTGCATGCAAAGTCTTTCACTACCTTAAAAATCAATTTTTAGGGATGTCGTGAGCACCTTAAGGACAACAGCAAGAGCACCTTGGTCGTGGGCCTTTGAGCCTTGTAAAATTTCTATTTTTGAAGGTGTTTCCCATGCGCGTTGTCATCTTTGAGGAGGAGATCTAGCTTTTTCCAAGCTCTATCTTTGTAAAAAGATCTCCTTTTGGGCATCCTTATTAGCGACTCATTTTTCTCATTTGTAATCACTAATAAAGGAACATTTTTTGCTTGAGGAAGCTTGGGATCTTTTTCCCATGGTATCCCCCTTCCTTGGTTGAAGAGGAAGGACCTTCTTGGGTGGATTCACTTACTTTTTTTTATTTTCATCTCATGCATGCTAAAGAATTAACAACTAATGCACTCTACATCCATCTCAATAAATCTTCTGTTTAATTAAACTTACATGCATGAGCTCCAAAGGCTTCAAACTTGAGGAAATCTCCTTTCCTATGTGTGAGCAATTTACATGGTTGGCAAGTTTCAATTAATTTAATGGTTATGGTTTATTATTTAGTCCATGCATGTTATACATTTTGAGGTTCTATTGAAGCATTCTCTTCAAGTAAAATGATTGTATCTTAATGAGAACTTATTTCATTCCACTCGCCTACTAATGCTACAACACAAATAAGTTTATTTCCATTTGTCTCTCAAGTTTGATTCACTATTGCAAGCATTATCTCATTTTTATCTCTTGTGGAACATTGCATGTATCATTTAATTGGGATAAATCAACATCGTTTTCATATCAAGACTCATTAAAACTTTACCTACAACACAAGTTGGTTGTATAGACCTCTCGGGACTCTTTATTCCCCAATTGACTCCTCACTGTGAGATCCACATGATTTGGACGAGGGTGAGGTCTGGGGATTGAAGAGTTGTTTTGAAATCTTTCTTGTAGAGATAATTAACTAAAATTAACCAAGAGCACTCACCATCACATTTCTTTTTACTGGTCTCTTGATGGTTTTGGATTTTATGCAAGTATTGTAATGCTTTCTTTCCATATTCACAAAGTCTAATTTCACATTTAGCATCTAACATATTTTTAAGTTGGCTCTAACTATGGCAAGATATGTTTCAATGTTGTGATTTGGTTATCTCATAATCATTTTTATTTTCCAAATACCTTGTGCTAACAGCTTCTGTTTCCATCTCAGGGTTAATGTGTTCTCGTCCTTTTTGATAATTACTTTTATGTTTGAGCAAGTTATTTGTAAGACACTCGTTGAATGGTTTATCATTATTATTTCAAAGTTGTTCATAAATGCTCATAAATCTCTAAAAAGTAATCTATGTTTCACTCTAACAAAGTCTCCTTGAACCTCATATCCTTTTAACTTTGTTTCTGTTGGTCAAGGTTGTCATTGATGTCAATATCGCATTAACCGAGATGTCAATATTCTTGAGATGCCTGGTTCCAAATGATGATGTCATGACTCTTGTTTAACAAGGATGCCATCAATGATGATGTCCACCCACAAAGTTGTCAAGACAAAGAGGTCTTGCCCTAAGAAGCACTTGAACTAATATTGCCAAGTGCCAATCATCTGCCTTGATTGGTGATATAGACCCTAAATGCCAATATACAAGCCCATGATGTGAAGGATTTCACTTGAGGAAGCCATACTTGTGATGATGTCATACTCTTGAATGACCAAACTTTCATACTCTTGAATGACCAAACTTAATGATCGTACTTAACGAAGGTTGGAAGACTAGATGATCACGTGGAATATCTTAGTCGCTGGTTGGAAGACATGCATGATACACTCATTGCTGATGTCCTGCATGATGACATTATGATCCTACAGTCAAAACAATGGAGAAGCCAAACAAAGAAGCCATGCTGTCCCAATCACCTTCTGCACATAAAAATTCAAGGACAGCGAGAAAGAAAAATGAATTTTGGCACCTTGGAGGCAGCCAATCACAATGAGCCCTAGACCATCTTGAAGAGGATTTTTTCCTCTTTCTAACAAGTCCTCACTTGCCCGCAAACTCCCGGTGGTTGATGAGATACCGAATTTTTAACTTTAAAAAAATAATTAATTGTGAGCTGACCTACACTCACTCTCATGTCGGCCCTTTTCCCCAACAGTCACGTCCTTTCAAAGATGACAAACCTCTATAAATATAAAGGTAAACTCATTTGTTTCAGTCAAGAATTTTCGGTGATTATTTCAGCGAATGTGAGGACTGCAACTCGGTGAATAAGACACAGAATTTCAGTGCAAATCACAGGAACAGCAACCAAGGAGGCCGAGGAAACAAAGAAGATCACTTTTTTTGTGCTTGGGTTAGGGACAGATCATTTGACCTCTGAAACAGCTACTTAACTCACCACAGGCAGCCTAATTTACCCTCGGACCTGTGGAATTAGAGCAAACTTTGTGTGGCTTGGACACCTACAGGCTGCATTCCTCAGACCTGTTGTGATTGCCCTTGAATCTGGTGCTTCTATGACTCAGACCTAACCACTGTCATACTCTCAGAGTTGAGACAGCATTCTGTGGAAATTCTGTAGCTTGGACAGTGAAACATTAACTCAGATTGCAGAGACTTGAAGCTCGGATTTGTTGGAGGGCTGAGACTAGTAAATAGCCACCTCAAAGTTGTACCTCGGACCTGCGAAATTATCCTGTGAAAGAACTAGAACAGTCACCTGAAGTGTTGCCTATAGTAAAGCTCGGATTGCAGAATTGGAAGATTTCAGATCTGTGATAGAAGGCTTGTTCTGAGGCTTGAAACAGAGGCATAGACCTCGGATTACAGCAGACTTGTGGAAGAGTTATAACACAGTTTGATTCTGTGTCTCTTCTAGAAAATTTTGGAGATAGCTCATTATATTACAGTTCAGATTAGTGTGTGACAGGGGTGTAGATTGCCTGTGGGAGACACCTCTACCTCAGACCTGTGTTCTGAAGGGTTTGGAACTGCGAAGGACAGCCACCAGTGAAGAGTGCAATCACATTTGTTTAAGGCTCAGTGCTTGGATCTGTGATGCACTAAGCCTTGAACCTGTGATCAACTAGCTCAGTCTCAGGGGTATAACGTCAAAACAGTCAATCACTAACAACTTGTTTTGGACAAGTTAAAATTGAAGATTTCTGAAAAGGAAGGTGTCTTTTGTTGAAGCAAGGTTTGGTGCATCTTGAAGACCTGAAGAAGCCCTCTTGGAGATACTTGTTGGGGCAGCCCTTGGCAGAATTTTGAAGCATCCTTGCTGGAGGATTTTAAAGACAATATTGAAGACACTTTGTGAAGACAATCTTAAGGAGCAGGCCATTTGGAGCACCTTGTGAAGATACCCTTGGAGATCATGATGCATTGAAGCCATCATGAGGTGACCTTGGAGTTTTTGTTTGGGTAATATGAAGAGTTGTGGAGACACCTTCATGATAAGATAGGGTTGTCATTGATAAAGTTATGTGGAGACTAAGTGATGGCATTGCAGAAGTTTGACAAGGCTCGTTGAAGAAGACATTGGGAGCCGTGAAGAATAACCAAAACATATTTTGACGAATTGAAGTTGAAGGTGGGTGCCCACGAGGTTGGAACCTCATAGAGACAAGGTTGGTGCCTTGGAAGATAGGGTTGGAGCCCTAGAGGTTGGTGCCTCAAATTGACAAGGTTGGAGCCTTGGAAAGTCTAGGTCGGTGCTTGGCACAATACAAGTTGGAGCCTGGAAGATTGGAGTCTTCATCTAGGGTTGGAGCCCTATACTATTATTGTACTTGATCTATTGTAAAGAATAAATTAATAAAATTATTTATTCCATCATTGTCTATTTTGTGTTCTAAATATAAGTGATCTAACTGGTAAAACTAACAATTGAAAAGAAACACTGATCCACCCCCCTCTTAGTATTTCCAACAGTTTCTTCACTTTAGGGACCACCCCCCTTAGCTGACCTAAGAGAGAGCCAAAACGGAAAGAGTCAGGATTAGTGTGACAAACCCTTCTTTGAGTTCCTTGCCACCAACCACACGTTGTGGGGTTAAAGGCTTTTCTCACTAACTGGTAGGTAGGTGTAAGCGGCAACGTCAACAGGTATCATAAAATTACTGAACTTTCTGATAACCTTCCCTTCATCATGCAAATCATGGATACATTCTGGAGTCTGGACGTTGTGTGTTCACCCCTTCAAAGGGAATGTCAGTTCCCTAAGGGGCATACTTAAAAAACAACACAGGAAAATTTTAAAATAAAAGCAGTGTTAAAATAAGTGGCCATTTGTATGACACCATTTTCAACTAAAGCCAACTTCGTCAAGGTGGGTAGTTTATTCCTCAATGGAGACAAGAACTGCCCTGACATACAGGATTTTTTAAAAAAGACACGATGTACTTCTAATTACATAGCTGGACCTACATTAGTAAGTCATAAAATAACAATCACTTAACAAGCTTCATTACCAATAAAAGACAGGAAGAGTACTTACAGTAACATATTGTGGGGATTGAAAAAAGAAAAGTCAAGTTTCAAAAGCAAAATCCTGTTTGGTTTCAACTTGCATGAAGTAGAAAGATGTTTCAATAAAAAGGCCAAACTCTCCAAAAATCCAGTTCCCAACCCTATTAGATCATAAAATTAGGAAAACAACTCAAAGGCCTAAAGTGGTTTTCTTGATAACAACTGTAATACCTCGCTAAGGTTAAGCTTCTCATGTAGATGCTGTATTAAAACCTGCAAACAAATGAAAAAGCAGCTCCAGTGTTATAATTTTATAACGTATGGCCAAGCTGTAAATAGCACATTACCTGCAGAAGCATTCATAAATGCACAAGCAATTATAAATATTAAGGCTTACAATCACACAAACTCCCAAAAATAAGCAGAACTGCCTCTATAATTGTATTAGATAGTCAACTCAAATTTTTGGGTCCAGTAAAACATAAAAGGCTAGGAGATGACTTGCATAGCCCCATTGCTGACTTGTGGGAATGCTCTTTGAAATTGAACGTTAGAGAATCTTTTGAAAATTATGTCTTGTCCAATGCACATGAACTGTGCCAACCAAGTAGCTATGGATAACAAGAACTTGCTGATAGATGCATTTATTAGCAATTACAGGATTTCCTTTTATAAGTAAAAAAAACTATATTACAAATACAATAATACAGTACAGAATGGGATGGTATTACCAATCCCCAGAAGTTTTACAAACTGGAATAACTAGAAAAAAATTTGAATATTTAGGCCATCTTGCTTTTCAATTGATAACATGTTTAAAGCTAATAATACAAAATCTGAAATAAGATTACTAAGAAACAGCACCAAGTATTTTATCAAGGAGCATCTGAGACCAAAATCAACTAAAAACTGTCCTAATGTTTGCAAGAAATCCCCTCTTAGTTTCTGGTCACTCTTCATTTTTGGGAAGGTCTCAATAAGATAATATCTGTTGACACTCATGCCCAAAATAAATTTCTGTTGAGAATAGAGGTCAAAAATTTGCTTTCACATTTGAAACAAGACAAAGAAGCTCTCAGAAAGTTTGGCCCCTACTCCACATTATTTTCTTTTGTATCATGTCTGTTCTCTGTCCATCTCCTCAGGATTAATATGCCTCTGCTAATGCATCTGTGGATAGTCTAATATTTGACTGCCATTTGATTCTATCAATGTATAGTGATCAGCTTTTCTCAGTAATAAAAAAAGAAGCTGTTCCCAAATTTTACTCAATCTCTTTTTCCAATGCATCCATCATTAGCTCCTGTGTTTTTCTATATTAAGGGAAATAAAGTGAATTCTGCTTTTTCATCCATCATTAAGGCCTTGGTTTATCTTTTGACAGAATTTCCTGAAATCCTGTCCTATTTATTTTCTCCTCTTCATCTAGGTTGAACTGTAACAGATACAAATATAGATATGGAAACATGGGGGTACACATGAGGCAAGTTTTCAGAAAAGAACAAATACTACGTGGCAGGGTAACAACATATATGTGGTCTGTATACATGGCTGTGTGTAGTCAGTACTGTTACACATCCATATACATGGGTAACCCTAGAAGGAATTTTTTTCTCCTAGGATGTAGATTTCCAGCCAGCAGCCTCATATGACCCTTACATAGCAGCTTCTCAAATGCTTCTTGCCAAATGAAGGTAGGTCAACAACCATGAGGTTCATTAGCCATTGTCATATATAAAGAGCTTTGATTCAATGCTTTTGAAAGTAGGGATGCTAGGTTGAAATTAGATGATGGATCATGATGCTTGCAAGTCATAATTGTTGCTTCATTTCACCTCGGTGGTCATCTCTTCCTTCTGTAGAAATCTCTGAATCTTAATTCTTATACAGAAATTATTTCTGTTAACCCAGTTAAGCTTCTCCTACTTATACAAGTTATCAACTGAATAAATTCAAGTTAACATCAAAGAAAAACACATAATAGATCTCTACCAATTCAGATCTACAATAAACACACACACACATAGACAAAGTGACACAGTTATTTCTGGACAAACTGTCCCCGGAAAAACCCAATGTGAGAAAACCAGTCTCTGGCTGCTGGAGGGCTCTATTATTAAAAATATTTCTGAATACACAACTCTGGGTTCCAGATCTGGAAAACCCTACAAAGAAAACACTAGATCTGCAGCACCTGGCTAATCTAAGACCAACAATACTAATTGATCCACACCCTCAAACAGAATTTACAAAACTCAGCCAGATCTAGGTCTAGAAACCCCAGATGTAATATTCCCAATTAGCAATAGCAAATTGGAAATATTAATTTTGACTAATTTTGCCTTTATAAAGTTAAAATATAAATAAAGTGGGTGAAGGAGCACTTAGCTCACACTTAGGATAAAAGCATTCCCTAAAGTCACTAAGGAGACACATCGAATTAGTAAGGTGGGGCCTAGTGGCCAAGTAGCAGCGCAGGGAAAGGGGCAGCATGGGTAGCATGGGGCCTAGCCAGCGCAGTTTGAGTTGGACAGCGTGGGCCAAGAGGGACAGCGCAAAGATTGGTGGGGCCTAGGTGAGGGAGAGGCTCACCAAGCATAAAAGGAGGAAGGGTCTCCTCATTCTGATTATGCATTTTGAAATTTGTCTTCTTGACATTGAGCATGCTTGTTGTTTAGCAAAGTCTGCACGTACTGTTCAGTACATCGGATGTCTCCGTTCAGAGATCCCAACCTCAGCCCCGGGGGACTTCAAGTGCCTGCTCTAGTGAGGAGTTCCATCCTTATTTTGTCAGTGGGAATTGTAGCTATCACAGGAGGAGCATCCACGCAGAGAGACAGCGCAGTCAGTGAGAGGGAGGATGCAGTCTTGTGGGGAGGTTGATCCGGATTGGGAGTTTGAGGTGGATTCAGCCCTGGATAGTGGATAAGGGGCCAGCCCTTCCCTATTCCAGCGTTTTGGAGGAGTTACGGGCCAGATTTTGGAGCAGATCATTCAGAGCCAGCGTCCCTCCTTGAGGAATAGCGTAGTGCCTCGAGGGAGCCATTTTCGGGGGTCGGCCATTTCAGAAAAGCTTTCTAGGCTTTTCTGGGTATTGGGAGTAGAGGCCATTCCCGAAGTTTCAGAATTTTCCGAGGTGGGGAGCAGCCCCAACGATTCAGTTCATTCCAGCAGTAGCAGTAGCATAGTAGCAATTCCAGCAGCTTGGAGATAATGCAGTCTTGAGTTAGCAGCCATTCTGAGTCCCAATCTGAGAGTATTTCTACGTTTGCCTAGTGCAAGCCAAGGTGCCATCATTCTAATCACCTTTGTACTCATTTTCTATCTTTCAGTATTAATAAAATGGCTCAGCGTTCTCCATATTGGTTATTGCTCATGTGATATCTCTCTAGTTGTTGTTTGTCTTTGTTTATGTGCTTCATATTGTTGTTTATTTTTGCTTGGAATATTACAATGGTATCAGAGCTCATAGACTTGGCTCAGCCTGTGGAGCAGATTGTCTATGACACCTTCAGGTAAACCATACATTTGTTACCGAGGGAGGAAGTACAGAGATCAAGAACGAAGGTTATAGCTCACTTTTGGGGAAGGTGACAGCGTCCCAGTAGTAGACGCAGAGGAAGAGGAACCAATGGCGGAGGACAGAAATGCCGATAAGGAGTTCGGGGAACTCCTCCTCAAATCTGTACAGGATCTGTCGAAGCGGATAGAGGAGATGGGGTAGAGATTCACAGCAAAGTCTAGACCTCGCGAGACCCCAAGGGGTTTCCACGTTGGAGAGGGCTCAGGCACATCTCATCATTTACCGGAGCACCCCACAGCACAACAGATGGTATCACACACACCCCCCATTCCACGATGCCTACATTTTTTGCCACAGACACTGGGGCAGAAGCACAACAGGAACAGGAGTCGGCACACATGGGGGATTATTTTGCTGAGTACCAATCATATGGTCAGGAGTTCAGAGATGCCCTCACCTTCCACGATTTTGTTCAGCTTAAGCAGGACAGCAAACCTCGCAACCATCACAGGGGGAACATGCATTAACATGACAGGGACTTGCAGCGCATGGTGGGCAGATTCCATTTACCGACATTTGATGGATCTTCCAAGTGCTCGGAAAAAGCTTGGGTGGAGAAGCTGGATATATATTTCCAGCTTAATCAGATGGCAGAGCTAGAGGCCATCAAAGTGGCAGTGCTGCACCTAGAGGGCGAGGCTCAGGAATGGTGGTTTCACGGGATGGTTACGCTGGGGCACTCGAGAGTGACCGCATATGCCGAGTTTACGCAGAGGTTGGTGGAGTGTTTCGACTGGAGGAATCCAGAGGAGCATTTTGTTGAGCTAACAAAGCTCAAGCAGACCGAGAAGCCGGACACGTACATATCAGAGTTTTTGAGACTCTCCGTGATGGTACTAGACCTATCCACCGCTCGTATGATTTATATGTTCATAGATGGATTGGCAGAGCCTCTATAGGGATTAGTCAGATCGATGAGGCCCGCAACACTCCATGATGCAGTCGAGAGGACTCGGGATTTGCAGGATGCCCTTCCCAGGACTAGAGCTCCTTTTCCCCAGAGATCGGGATTCTAGCCGAAGGGAAAGGATGAGAGGGTTCCGCCTGCCAAGGGGAACCAGGGTAGAGGGTTTGGAGATGATGAGGCCAGGAGGGAACTAAAGCGAAAGATATTGTGCTTCACATGCCAGTGGGAGGCACATTACATCGAAGTCTTCTCCGATAGTAGCAGGGAAGAAGATGAGTATGAGGATGTGGAGGCTAGAGATAGCAGTACAACACAGAGAGGGGATCATCTGCCACCTCCACCACCTAGAGCAGGAGGTGCAGCTTTTGCACTTACCGGGGGAGCCCTTGCAGCCTTGCGGGGAGTTCCCAAGTACTTGACACTGCATGTCCGAGGTACAGTGCAAGGGCAACGTGTGTTGGTGTTGGTAGACAATGGGGCTACCCAAAATTTCATTGATGCTCAGCTGGTAGAGCGGAGGGGCATACAGACAGAGACTTTTGATGGATTTTCGATGCTGGTTCCAGGGGACCGGACCATGCAGTGTGCCAGGTATGTGCCAGCCTTGGCAGTGACGATGGGGACGTACACCCTGACAGAGCATTTCTTCGTGGTGGACATTCCAGACACCAACGTGATACTGGAGGTACAGTGGCTTATCACATTGGGGAAGGTCACCACTCACTGGGAGACCTTGGAGATGGAGTGGACGGACAAAAAGAATGGGAGGCATGAGAAGATTCGGGGGATGCACACCTACCCATCACAGAAAACTTCATCACACCGGATGGAGGCAGATTTCTGGATGGGGGACATAGAGTGGGCAGTGGAGCTGCGAGTGTCGGAGGCAGGATCTACAAGGCAGGCCGTACAGCCAAATGTACAATTCATTCTTGACAGGTGTGCTACGGTATTTGGGGAGATACCACCGGGATAGCCACCGGAATGGGGGTTTGAGCACACTATTGAGCTGGAATAGGGTATCCAGGCTGTTATCACTACACCCTATAGGCACCCCAAAGCCTATCGGGATGAGATTGAGAGGGCTATCCATGAGCTCTTAGCTCTTGGACACATCCATCCTAGCACCAACCCCTTTGCTTCTTCAGTAGTGATGGTGAAGGAGAAGGACGACACGTTGAGGATGTGCATTAATTATAAGGCCCTGATCAAGAAGACCATGAAGAACCGGTACCCCAACCCACAGATTGATGAGTTGATGGATGAGCTGAGGGGGGCCAAGTTCTTCTCAAAGATTGATTTGAGATCCGGGTACCATCAGATTCGCGTGAGGGAACAGGACATTCCCAAAACCGCTTTCCGGTGTCATTGCGGCCATTTTGAGTTTTTGGTGATGCCTTTTGGGCTAACCAATGCCCCGACCACTTTCCAGTCATGCATGAATCACATCTTTCGCAGTCACTTGAGGAAGTGTGTGCTAGTGCTTTTTGACGACATATTGATCTACAGCCGGACATGGTAGGAGCATCTCCAACATATAGAGGCTGTGTTGCACATTTTGGAAGAGCATCAGTTTCATGCTAAGCTCTCCAAGTGCGAGTTTGGGTTGACCGAGATGCTCTACTTGGGGCACATCATCGGGGTGGATGGAGTAAAGGTACATGAGGAGAAGATCAGAGCCATCAGGGAATGGTCGAAGCCGAAGAATGTAACGAAACTTCGAGGATTTGTGGGGATCTGCACCTACTACTGGAAGTTTGTCAAGGGATTTTCCCAACTTGCTACACCCCTTACAGATCTCACCAAGAAAGGGGCATTCAGTTGGTCGGATACAACGCAGAGGGCTTTTGACAGGCTCAAGGAGGTGATGAGCCGCTGCCCAATGTTAGCATTACCAAATTTTACACAGCCCTTTGTCTTGGAGTGTGATGCATCAGGGGAGGGGATAGGTGCAGTGTTGATGCAGGGAAGCCACCCCATAGCTTTCGAGAGCCGGAAGCTATTGCCACATGAGAGGTTGTATGCTATATATGACAAGGAGATGTTGGCCATCATGCATATATTGGCCAAGTTTCGGCAGTATCTGGTGGGGAACAGGTTCAGGGTGAGGATGGACCACAATAGCCTCTGGGTTTTTCTAGAGCAGAAGCAGTTGCAGGAGAGGCAGCAAAAGTGGGTCAGTAAGTTCCAAGCTTACGACTTTGACATCGAGTATGTCAAAGGGAAGAACAACGTTGTGGCAGACGCACTTTCACGCAGGCCAGCAGCGTCGTCCTTGATGAGTTTGGACACGAATTGGAGGGGTCGACTGTTGGTAGAGTACTCCAAGGACCGTTTTGCCTGCGAGATTTCGGATGGGTAGGTGACAGATGACAGGTACAGAGTGATGGACGAGGTGATCTATTACAGGGACAAGATTTTCTTGACTGAGGGCTCCCAGCTCAAGAAGAAGATATTGCATGCCTCGCATGATTCACCATTATCAAGCCACCAGGGGTTTACCAAAACCTACAGGGCCATCAAGGAGAGGTTCTCTTGGAAGGGCCTTAAGAAGGACGTACTCCAATATATCAGGGAGTGCGAGGTTTGCCAGTGTAACAAAGGAGAGATGAACCATCCAGCAGGATTATTGCAGCCTCTTCCCATACCTGAGGGGAAATGGGAGAGTATCTTGATGGACTTCATTACAGGGTTGCCCATGGTACAGGGCAAGGATTGCATATTTGTAGTCGTTGATCAGCTGACTAAATATGCTCATTTTTTCGCCATATCGGCACATAACACTGCAGCACAAGTAGCAGAGTTGTTCTTCAGGGACATTTTCAGATTGCATGGTCTCCCGAAGACCATTGTTAGTGACAGGGATAGCTGCTTCATGGGCAGATTTTGGCAAGAGCTTTTTCGTTTGGTGGGCACTGAGCTGACACCGAGTACTGGTTACCACCCCCAGACGGATGGACAGACCGAGATATTGAACAAGTGGTTGGAGGGTTACTTGCGTAACTATGTCAGTGGGCAGCGAAAGGCATGGCTGAAGTGGTTGCACTTAGGAGTACTGTTACAACAACACTCATCACATGTCTATTGGTATGTCTTCGTTTTATGCATTGTATGGATATCATGCTTCATCTTTTGTTGACATGATGTTTGGTGCTAGCAAGGCTCCTAGAGCCAAGGATTGGATCCAGGAGAGTCAGGATATTCTTCGAGCTCTCAAGGATAACATGGCTACAGCGCAGAACCAGCAGATGTTGTATGCTGATAGGGGACGGGTTGAGAGGCAGTTTGAGGTAGGAGACTTGGTCTACCTACACTTGCAGCCATATCGGCAGTCCACGCTGAAGTAGAAGGGGGCTGAAAAGCTCAAGCCCCGCTTCTATGGACCCTACAGGGTGATACGCAGAGTGAGACGGGTTGCATATGAGTTGGAGCTACCCCAGGGCAGCAAGATTCATAACGTTTTTCACGTATCATGCCTGAAGACGGCATTGGGGCAGCAGGTGACTGCAACAGAGGAGCTTCCGCCTACAGATGATGAGGGGCACTTGGTGCTACATCCGGAGGCCATTATTGACACTAGGGAGAGGCAGTTATGGAGCAAAACAGTCAGGGAGTACCTACTGAGATGGAGGAATTTACCGGATGAGGATGCCACTTGGGAGAGTGAAAAGATTCTGCAGCATCCATCATTACAGTTGCTTGAGGAGAAGCAACGTTTTGCTAGGAGAGACTGTAATATTCCCAATTAGCAATAGCTAATTGGAAATATTAATTTTGACTAATTTTGCCTTTATAAAGTTAAAATATAAATAAAGTGGGTGAAGGAGCACTTAGCTCACACTTAGGATAAAAGCATTCCCTAAAGTCACTAAGGAGACACATCGAATTAGTAAGGTGGGGCCTAGTGGCCAAGTGGCAGTGCAGGGAAAGGGGCAACGTGGGCAGTGTGGGGCCTAGCCAGCGCAGTTTGAGTTGGAAAGAGTGGGCAAAGAGGGACAACGCAGAGATTGGTGGGGCCTAGGTGAGGGAGAGGCTCACCAAGCATAAAAGGAGGAAGGGTCCCCTCATTTTGATCATTCTGATTATGCATTTTGAGATTTGTCTTCTTAAAATTGAGCACGCTTGCTGTTTAGCAAAGTCTGCACGTACTGTTCAGTACATCGGGTGTCTCCGTTCGGAGATCCCAACCTCAGCCCCGGGGAACTTCGAGTGCCTGCTCGGGTGAGGAGTTCCATCCTTATTTTGTCAGTGGGAGTTGCAGCTATCACAAGAGGAGCATCCACATAGAGAGACAGCATAGTTAGTGAGAGGGAGGACGCAGTCTTGTGGGGAGGTTGTTCCGAATTGGGAGTTTGAGGTGGATTCAGCACTGGATAGTGGATAAGGGGCCAACCCTTCCCTATTCCAGCGTTTTGGAGGAGTTGCGGGCCAGCTTTTGGAGCAGATCATTCAGAGCCAGCATCCCTCCTTGAGGAATAGCGTAGTGCCTCAAGGGAGCCATTTTCGGGGGTCGGCCATTTCAGAAAATCTTTCAAGACTTTTCTGGGTATCGGGAGTAGAGGCCATTCCTGAAGTTTCAAAATTTTCCAAGGTGGGGAGCCACCCCAACGATTCAGTTCATTCCAGCAGTAGCAGTAGCATAGTAGCAATCCTAGCAGTTTGGAGATAACACAGTCTTGAGTTAGCAGCCATTCTGAGTCCCAATCTAAGAGTATTTCTACGCTTGCCTAGAGCAAGCCAAGGTGCCATCATTCTGATCACCTTTGTACTCATTTTCTATCTTTCAGTATTAATAAAATGGCTTAGTGTTCTCCATATTGGTTATTGCTCATGTGATATCTCTCTAGTTGTTGTTTGTCTTTGTTTATGTGCTTTATATTGTTGTTTATTTCTGCTTGGAATATTACAGTGGTATCAGAGCCGAGGTCTCGAGGTCGAGACTCGCAGAGCATGGTGGGTTGTAATATCCCTATTTAGGGTGGGCCCTGCCACATTTCCGGGGTCTGCGTAATGAGGAGTTGTTTAGTTGCCGCCCTCAGATGCTCTGGTGGGTTGTTTAGCCCACCCTTAACGCGCTGGGTTGCTACCCTCACTAATAGTCCAGGCTTTTGGTGTAGTGGTTGGGCAAAGACAATGCGTCAGCCTTTGAAGGCCTCCAAATGCTCAGTGTTGCCACTGGAAGGGACTGCGTTACCCCAGACTAGATGACGCTATCACTACGTTGCCCCTAAGGTTCTCTGCGTAACCCATGAAGGGCTTCCTGAAAATCACGTTGTCCTTGCTGCTGCTGCTGCCACTGCCATCTGCTGCTGCTGCTACCTTCCTCTGCGATGTCTTTCCTGATATTTTCTCTGTCTCTTGTGTATTCTAGACCCCAAAATCAGATCATCCCCTTGGTCTAAATTCCCCTATATGCAACTGAAACAGTTGAGAATTCTTAGCAAACCCTGCCCTAGAATCTTAGCTTAGCTTCAGTGCTCTGCCTCTGTGTGTGTTACAAATGACCCCAGCCTTTCCTTTATACTTTTCTCGTTGACAAATCAACAACCAAGATTAAATCTTTAATCAATGGCTAAAGATTAAAAGAAAGCTTGATCCGTGTGACTTAAGACAATTTCATCACATGTTTAATTAAATTCACATTAATTATTTTATTTTTCCTAAGTTTTAACTTAGGAAATACATTAAAATAATTAATTAATTTAATATCTCCTAAACCAGATGAAATTTCCCAAATCCATTTCTGGGTCTTGTAGATCAGGTGAACTCTAGTCCTATAGTCCTTCCTCAAAATTTGGGACCTAGAGCACAACTGATGCTACCCCAAATACACAAAATCTCAACACTCAAGGGTGTGCTCTAGCAATACATCACACTTATGCATTACATGATTTTGGGCACTAGTTCTGTGTTGCTGAAGCTTGGCCCCCTGCCACTCAACTCTGCACTGCTGTTGCCATTCTGTACTGCTGCCCATGACTCTGCCACTGTCACTGCAACCGCTGTACTGCGGCTCCCTCTCAATATGCTGCATTTGTGTTGTTCATATGCTGTCCGATCATTTGCACTACAACTTCGGTTGTTGAGGTAATAACTAAATCTCTGGCAATCTTAGACAGATAAATCTGAGGATAGAGTTTTACATCCTCATCAACGAAGCTCCATAGGTTCTGGATGCGTGGCATCTAAGAACGATGCCGACTCACAACTATGCACACGCATAATCGGACTCCTACGCACTCACCGAGTCACACTTGACTCCTTGTGCTTTGAAATCTATCAAGTTGTTCTTTGCCTTTGCGTTGTCCCTGCGTCTTTGCATTGGCACGGCTTCGCCTTTGCGTAGCGATCTTTGCTGCGTTCTTAAAGTCACATCGACCTGCGCTACTACGCTACTACGTTGTTGCCGCTTTTGTCTCTTAGCTTCTTCTCCCGACCTCCAAATGTTGCCCTCACCCCTGCTGCTTGTCTATGATCCCCATACTTGTTGCTCCACTTGTCCCATTACTGTCTTAAGGCTGTCGTAGCTCGCTTGTGATCCAAGAGATGAGCTACTCAAGGATCCCACCTTACTTCCATGTAGCTCCTCTACATGTCCATGTCACCCCACCTCCGTGGTTCATGAGCACTCATGGCCACATCATCTCTGGACCCATCATCTGCAACTGCTGCTTTGGAAGAAGATGCTTCCTTGTCCTTCTTCTTTTCTGGACAATGGCTAGCAAAATGTCCCATTTTGCCACACTGGAAGCACTTGATCTTAGAAAGATCCTTCTTATTCTTCAACTGCTTCTTTGATGCCAAGGCTGCATCTTCCTCCTCTTCCTTCTTTACTTTGTTCAACGTAGGGTTGTGATGCTTCTTGGTGAACCTTCGTAGTTCTTCTTGCTGCAAGATCGACCACAAGCTGTCCAAATCTAGGAGGTCCGCTTTGCCCAAGATACTTTGGACAAAGGTTTCCCACTCATCAGTGACTACATTGAGGGCAGTCTTGACTATCACAGCATCATCTATGGTTGCACCCGTTGCAGTCAGTTGATCCCTGATTGACTGCAATCTGAAGAGGAGGTGCTCGATGTCTTCTCCCTTGGTCATCATGAATGGCCTCTGACTGGAGCCTCCAACAACATTTTCACATTTGAATTTTCCCTCATATAGGGAAGTCAAGGCCTTCCACATCTCATTAGCTGTCTTCTTCTCAGCTATGTGTGGTACAATATGGTCCTTGATACTGTCCATTATCAGCCGCTTGGCATGCCCAACAGCGTCTGTATGCTTCCGTAGGAGATTCGCATCTGTTGGTATGGCTAGGGTCTGCTCTGCATGGTCTATTAGACCATATGCCTCAAGGACAATCAAGATCCTAGCTTTCCACACCGAAAAGTTTGAGAGGCCCTCTAGCCTATCCTAATCATGTAGTCCATGAGGAGCCATCTGCTTAGAATGTGTCGGAGCTCCTCTTCTCTATGCTAAAGATTTGGATCTAGGGTCCTTTTCGAACTGGGAATCCTCTGCTCCCTCTGACACTTGATTTCCCTCCTTGGAAATCTACCAAATCAACTATGATTCAGCTTCTTCTTTGATCCTCTGACCAAACTGCAAGTTTCCTTTGGCAAGAAACTCTCTAAGAGGCTCATCTCTTCCCAAACTTTGTCACTTGTGCTAAGGCTAAAAATTTGAAAACTTCAGAAGTTTAAACCCATCAGCTCTTCTGAATTTTTGCAACTTTTCTGAACACTTTTTTGTATCTGACAGATTCAGATCTGAATCACACTAGCTGGCTTCAGACCCAACCAACGTTGTTTCTGAGCTGCCTCTACGCAGTAATTGCGTGGGCTTGCTAGGACATGGCGCTGGACAGCGTCACCCTTATCTTTACGTGATTCTACTCCTGAAAATTGTGTTGTCCCTTCAGATATGCTTTTCTGCTGCCTTTCCAGCTACTTTCTGTAGCTAGATCCTTCAGATTCTTCAGCTGGTGACCCTTCTAGATCTGCAATTTCTCTGATACCATGTGGAATGTAATGTTAATTCTTATGCAAGTAATTATTTCTCGTTAACCCGTTTAGCTCCTACTTATACAAGTTATCAATCGAATAAATTCAAGTTAACATCAAAGCAAAACACAATAACTTTCAGTCAATTCGCATCTAGAATAAGCACATGCACACATAGACAAAGTGACACGCTTATTTCTGGACAACCATTCCCGAAAACCTGCAATGTGGGAAATCCTGGGTTCGCTTTCATTGATAAGCTCTATTATTAAGAATATTTCTGAATACACAACTCTGGGTTCCAGATCTGGAAAACCCTACAAAGAAAACTCTAGATCTGCAACACCTAGCTGATCTAAGACCAACAATACAGACTGATCCACACCCTCAAACGAGATTTACAGAACTCAGCCAGATCTAGGCCTAGAAACCCCAGATCTACCCCTGAAAGACACTGCGTCAGCCTTTGAAGGCCTCCAAATGCTCAGCGCTGCCACTGGAAGGGACTACGTTACCCCAGACTGGGTGACATTGTCACTACGCTGCCCCTAAGGGTCTCTGCGTAACCCCTGAAGGGCTTCCTGAAAATCACGCTGTCCTTGCTATTGTTGCTACTGTTATCGTCTGCTGCTGCTGCCGTCTGTTGCTGCTGCTATTGCTGTTGCCGTTTGCTGCTGCTGCCTTCCTCTGCGTTGTCTTTCCTGATCTTTTCTCTGTCTCTTATGTATTCTAGACCCCAGGATCAGATCATCCCCTTGGTCTAAATTCCCCTATCTACAACTGAAACACTTGAGAATTCTTAGCAAACCCTGCCCTAGAATCTCAGCTTAGCTTCAGTGCTCTGCCTCTGTGTGTGTTACAAATGACCCCAAGCCTTTCCTTTATACTTTTCTCGTTGACAAATCAACAACCAAGATTAAATCTTTAATCATCCGTGTTTCTTAAGACAATTTCATCACATATTTAATTAAATTCACTTTAATTATTTTATTTTCTTAAGTTTAACTTAGGAAATACATTAAAATAATTAATTAATTTAATATCTCCTAAACCAAATGAAATTTCCCAAATCCATTTATGGGTCTTCTAGATCAAGTGAACTCTAGTCCGTCCTCAAAATTTGCGACCTAGAGCACAACTGATGCTACCCCAAATACACAAAATCTCAACACCTTCTAGTAACATGTGAACTCCTTGGGGTCTTTGTTTCACTGTCTAAGAGGGGCACAAATAGAAGGATTTGCGTCATGTAGCATATCCATAGCCCTCCATACTTAACACTTGCCATTTATCCTTGATCTATTGTCCTTTCCCTTGTTTGGTTGTTGTCAAATGAGTTGAAGATTGTAACTAGGTTCGGTCTTCATAAATTGTATTTGAGTCACTATGTAATGTACTTGTCAAAAGAATAAAGAAAATAATTTTATTATTATTACAATGACTTATTAAAGCATGGGTTTCATGTTGAGGTCATTATGTTTTTGGTCAAAGTCCCCATTGTGGACTTCTAGGATTTATTCTGAGTTTATAGAGTCATTATATATTTAAAGAGACCCTTCTTGGGCTTTTGAATCATGTAAAAAGGTTTAGTATTGAGTCAAATATGATTTATGGAATCTCCACACCAAGTCGGCCTTAAAGAGATCAAGTCGGCCACAAGACGAGGAATTCGAGCTCACCTCAAGCCTATATATACAAAGAGATCAAATTCATTTGGAGGATCATATCTCATGCACAGAAATTCGATATCTACTGTTGCATAGGAAAAAGTGTGAAGTCAAGGAAGGAGTCAAAGGGATTGTGAGTTTGATCAAGCTAAATGAGAAAAGGAAAATCGAAATTTTGGTCTCTCTCTCTCTCTTGTTAGTTTTTGTAGCATCGGATGTGTTCTAGCCTCTATATTTGGGAGAGAGGTTAGAATACATGTATTTTCCAATACCCATAAATCGATTCTGGAAATTTCACCTAGAGACAACTTAATTAAATTAATTAGTCAGTTTCTAATATTTCCTAAGTCTAAACATATTAAATATAATTAATTAAGTCATGGTGAGAATCTTCTAGAAAAAGACTTGGATCGAGTTATAGTTAATTTTAGCCATCGATTAAGTTTTAATCGTGGTTGTCGAAGTCCCAACGGAATATTATAAGAAGAAACTCGATGGGGCTTGGAGAACACACTTGCAGAGTTCGATTTCACTGGCAGATCAATTTCCAGAGTAGCAGCATTTTGTTATTGGCGAGAAAGCTAGTGAGCTCGAAGCAGTGGGAGAGGGGCAGGGATAGTAAGGCCGAAGGAAGCTTTTCCAGATCCTGTGAGTGCATTGCAGAGAGGCAGTGAGTGCCACAAAGAGGCAGCGCAGAGCCACACAAAGGCAACGTAGTGCTTTAGTGGGGATTCTGTATTTTGCTGAGGAGAAGCAGTGATTCAATGCCAGAAGCCAGAGAGAGAGTCCAGAGCCTAGGAGGATCCATTTCCCAGACAGCAGTTGAAAAGATAGCAAGAGGAGAAGCAATTTTGAGTTTGTGGGACATAGTACTGCATAGGCTGACACAGTCACTGCGCAGAGGCAACAAGGAGCAGCATAAATCGAGCTAATGTCAGTGTCGGATTGCCTATGGGAGTGAGATTTTTCGCACTAGATTTACTACTAGTCATTTCTCTGTATGGATTGCTAGATTTAAGCATCCATAGTTTTGTACTTAGATTTACTACTGCATTATAATCAAACCCTCAACTGCTACACTGGTTTTCCCAAGTTGGGTTTTTCTGGGGACTTAGTCCAAAAATAACTGTGTAATTTATGTGTGTGTGCATCTATTCTTCAAGTGTTTATTTTCCTTTTGCAACATTTGTTTTGTGAAGGATGCAGTGTATTAGTTTCGATATTTACCATAGCACAGTAAATAATTTGCCGAATTTATTTAACAAATAGAAGAAACTATATCAATTGTTGCAGTAGCATTCTGGGTAATAGAATTTTCATGTGGTTTCAGAGTGTAGACAGAAAGTTAGAGAGCTCAGTTGCCGAGAGGAGAAGGAGCTTCATAGCACTGCATAAGAAGCTGCTCAAAACCCCAGAGGTTGCGCAATCCCTTTGGCAAGAGGGTCATTTTTTAGAAAAAAAGTCTATTTCTCTGATAGAGTCAACAGAGAAATTAGATTTTCCAAATCGAAGATTACCAAAGGTAGAGAAAGCAACAGTATTTTCCTTGTAGAGAAAATTCCTAGTTGGGACGCAGTATTTTGCAGCAGTTGCTAGAGTAAAGTAGTGTCGGGAGGAAGAAAGAGCACACACTGTTCCTCAGGGAACTTCTAGCTCAGACATTCGATTTCTCAATGCAGAGCAGTAGTAGTTTTGAGCAGATTATCCCACTCCAGCAGGGAGGGCATAGAGCCTAGCGGTTGCTGCACAGAGGAGAATAATACATGTATTCTCCAATACCTAGAAATCATTTATGGAAATTCCACCTAGAGATGACTTAATTAAATTAATTAGTCAGTTTTTAATATTTCCTAATTCTAAACTTAGGAATATGATTAATTAAAAGGAATTAATTAAGTCATGGTGAGAATCTTCTAGAAAAATACTTGGATCGAGTTCTAGTTAATCTTAGCCATCGATTAAGTTTTAATCGTGGTCGTTGAAGTCTCAACGAAAGATTATAAGAAGAAACTCGATGGGGCTTGGAGAACACACTTGTAGAGTTCGTTTTCACTAGCCGATCGATTTCCAGAGTAGCAGTGTTTTGTTACTGGAGAGAAGGCTAGTGAGCTCGAAGCAGTGAGAGAGAGGGAGGGATAGTAAGGCCGAAGGAAGCTTTTCCAAATCCAGTGAGTGCATTGCAGAGAGGCGGTGAGTGTGACAAAGAGGCAGCGCAATGCTTCAGTGGGGATTCTGTATTTTCCTGGGGAGAAGCAGTGATTCAGTGCCAGATGCCAGAGAGAGAGTTCGGAGGCCAGGAGGATCCATTTCCCAGACAACAGCTGGCAAGATAGAGAGAGGAGAAGTAGTTCTGAGTTTTTGGGAGGTAGTACTGCGTAGGTTGAGGCAGTAACTATGCAGAGGCAGCAAAGAGCAGCTCAAATCGAGCTAAGGTCGTTGTCGGATCGCCTGTGGGAGTGAGATTTCTCTCACAAGATTTACAGCCAATAATTTCTCTGTATGGATTGTTAGATTTAAGCATCCATAGTTTTGTACACAGATTTACTACTACATAATAATCAAACCATCAGTTGTTGCACCGGTCTTTCGGAGTTGTGTTTTTCCGAGGACTTAGTCCAAAAACAACCATGTATTTTTTGTGTGTGTGCATCTATTCTTCTAGCATTTATTTTTCTTTTGCAGTATTTGTTTTGTGAAGGCTACAGTCTATTAGTTTTGATATTTACCATAGCACACAGAAAGTAATTTTCTAAATACATTTAACAAGTAGAAGAAACTATATCAATTGTTGCAGTAGGATTCTGGGTAATGAAATTTTCACATCTCTCACGTGCTCTAGATTGGAAGATCGAAATCCCTCATTATTTTGTTGTTGCCAAGACAATTGTAGGTCGAATTTGTTATTGTTGGATGTTGGTGCCTTGAGGTGTATTGGGTCAAAATTGAACTCCCTAAGTGAAGAACGAAGTCTTTCCTCCAAGATCGAAGTCTCTAAAGCAAGGTCAAAGGAAGTGTTGCATAGTGTTAATGTTGTTGTTGTTGCTGCCAAGTCGAAGGGAGGATCAAGAAGAAGGCTGACTTGGTGTGGAGGAAGTGTGAATCAAGGTCTAGAGTCTCAGGAGAACTATTGAAGGAATAATTACTGACTGGGTTTTCCCCTAGAGTGTGGTTTTTTCCTGATTGTCCGCCTATATCTGGTGTCTTTGATCTATGTGTTATTACTTTGATATTTGCTTGATGAACTAAAAGAAAAGAAGATAATAAGAAACTAATAAGAATACAGTAACATCACAAGCAAATTATCAAGAACAAGAAAAAATTTCTTCCTTTTAGATTTTCTAACATGGTATCAGAGCTTTGGTGAAGAAAGAAGGAAAAAGGCAACTTACGGATCTATTGAAAGAAAGGAATCTCAAATAGTTGATCAAGGAATCATAGAAGGAGACCTTACAAGGGGAGAAGCTTACTATCTTCAAGAAAAATCTAACACAATAAAGGGAGAGAAAAAGCTTGAAGGAGCATCAAATTATAGGTCATGGAAAAAGAGGATTGACCTCATTCTTGAAAAGAACAAAGTATTAGATATGATAAAAGGAAAAGTAAAGAACCCTACAAAAGACTACAGTGATTCAGATAAGGTGAAATATAGGGAATTAGAATTGGTGGCCATGACTCTAATGGTAGAAGGCATAAAAGACAACCATTGTCCCTTACATAGCTAACATTGACCATGCTCAAGAAATGTACAAAGCCTTGTCAAAACTATTCACCATCAAGAACATTGGGAAAGTAGCAAGTTTGAAGAATGAACTACGGACGACCAAAATGACTAAAGAAGATACTATGGCTACGTTCTTTGTGAAGATATCAAGAAAAAGAGATGACCTTCTTGCCATTGATGAAATTGTACCAGGCAAGAAACTTGTGATCACTGCCTTATTAGGGTTGCCACCATCTTGGAGTGCTTTTGCTTCAAGACTCAACAACTGGAAAGAAGCTTCCACTTTTGAAGAACTATGGACTTCATGCAACCAAGAGGAATTAAGAATCTCATTAGTAGCCAACAATGAAGAAGTTTCGAATGCCTACATCGCTCAATACAAAGGAAACTTCAAGAAGAAGGGGCCAAGAAAGAAGGTTGACATGTCAAAGATAAAATGCTATCAAAGTCATAAAATGGGTCACTATAAAAGTGATTGCCCCAACAATCCTAAAAATAAGAAAAGAGAAAGAGATCATGTAAATGTTGCTGACAAAGCATCTCCTAAGAAAGTGAAACACAAAGAATCTGACATAAGGTACTTACACTACTAATTCCTTTACTCTTAGCCTTAGCTATTTCATTTGTATTATTTTTTATTGTTATTTGTAGGTTTAACATATTCTTTGAAAAGGCATTTTTGTTTTAAAAGCTTTTAGGTATCCCTCAAAAGCTTTTGAGGGAGCCCTCAACAACTCCCAAAGATAAGTATCTCATTTCCTTTCAATTTTGGTTTCATATACTTGTTTAAGGTTTTGATTATATTAGGCTGAAGCATTCTACAATAGATCATGGGATCACACTAAGACACATTGTTGAAAAGGTTTGGGGGAGCAAAGAAGAAGTATTTTGTTGCTTTGTTGACTTCAAAAAGGCATTTGACACGGTCCCTTGAGATAAGTTGTGGCATAGAATGGAAGAACTTGAAATTCCTTTACAATATGGAGCTGTCGTCCATAGGTTTTATGAAGAGGTGAAAGTCAAAATTAGAACTTCAGCAGGCATTTCAGAAATTTTTAGAAGTGACATCGGAGTCAAGCAAGGTTGCCCTTTATCCCCTACCCTTTTTGGTTTATATATTGACAAACTAGAAGAGTGGCTAAATTTGCAAGGTGGGGATGGTGTTCGACTGGGGGAATTTGTGATAAAGCTTCTTTTATATGCCGATGATCTTGTGTTGGTTGCTAAATCAGCCCATGGATTACAGATGCACCTATATGCCCTTGAGCATTTTGTAAAGCGGTGGAGATGCAAGTCAATACCAGTAAGACCAAAATAATGATTTTCTCTAATAAAAGCAAGCAAAGCCAGCATACGTTCTTCTTTGAAGGCAACATTCTTGAAGAAGTAAATGAATACAAGTACCTCGAGATCGATTTCAACAACAACCTTAATTGGGAGGATTGCAGAAAGAAAAGAATTTTAGGAGGGTGGAAAGCATTATATGCACTTCAAAATAGATGTAGAGAGGCAGATTCTGGGATTGGAACACGATCAAAGTACTTTTGGACTCCTAGTTTGTCTAGTGATATTATATGGGTGTCAATTGTGGGCTAGCAACATCCCTGTTTCAAAATGGAAACAAATTGAAAAAATTAAAAAACGCTTAATCATGAGCAAGTTCAAAATAAAAAGTTTGGTTCCCTATGAAATAATGTTGAGTGAAACAAGGGCAGCGCCCATCGAAGCAATTGCCATGGTGCGTCTTATAAGGTATCTAAAAAGAATTGAGCAAATGGGAGGAGGTAGATGGTCGAAAGTTATTTTCAATGAAGGTATGAGTGAAAGAAAGAAATCATGGATGAGACAAAACAACAAATGGATGCAAAAATGGAATATTTACCTGAATGCATGTCCCACAAATGGCAAGGAGTTAAAGATTTTTGTGCTGGAGAAGTTTCATAAGGGTATATGGGGAAAAGAATTGGGTAGAAAGAAGAAGTATTATGTTCAAGAATTCAACCCCACTTGTGATCTCCAACAAAAAGAATACACTGGAGCTAGCATTCCGTGGAGAGCAAAGGTTCTTATTGCTCAATTAAGAACTAACTCACATCAACTTCGGTGTGAAACGGGACAGTGGAAGAGACCTAAAGAAGCTTGGGAAGAAAGGGTATGTACTTTTTGCACCTCTGGGGCAGTGGAATCAGAAAAACATTTCATTTTGGAATGTGACGCTTTCAGAGACATTAGGGACGGTTACCGCAGTATGTTAGCATCAATTTCGTGGCATTGTATTTTCATTGATGGAACTGTTAGAAAGTTGGGTCAACTCATCATCAATTTGAGTAAGAAAAGGATTGAATTACAGAAGGCAAAAAACAAGGAAGTTGGTGGTCCCATAGACTATTTTTAGTCTCATGGACGTTAAAATTTATTTAATTTTCATTTCATTAATCACCTTTCTACTTCTATTTCCTTGTCTAGGAAATGACTTGTTGGATGCTCAAGGATTATGAAAGAAAGCCTCACAAGACAAAGCATTGGAGTTAAAAAGGTTTGTCAAGAAACAAAGGTATGTCTTAGATCATGAAGCTTTGTTATTCTCTTTGGCAAATCCATTCTACATTACTAACAATTGTTGTGTCTAGCTTAATCATAAAGATTCTTGTTTGGGATGATTCATCATCTGATAAATCTACCCTCCTCATATCTTTGATTGTTTGTATAAAAGGACTGTAGAAAGGTTCTCTGGAAAACCCTAACTTAAGGATATGTTATTAATGTGTGAAACTGTAATATCCCGGATAGGATATTTTAACTAAAATGCAGAAAAATACTGAATACCAACATTTGCCGTAAAATAAACATTTATTCAACAGAAGATTGCCATGTAAAATAAAGACAGGAAATGCTGCAATCCAATACCATATAGAACAGAAAGGAAATCTCAGCTTTTATTATAGATAATAAACAGGGGTTTACATATAGATCTGACCCAAGAAGAGCTGAGATAGAAAACCGGCCACCAAGATAAGCTGCTGAACGGCCCTGGCCACAAACTGCACTGCTGCACTCTCCCTCCGGCAACAGCTGAAACTGAACCCACTAACTGTTGAAGCCCAAGTTGAAGATCTGAATGATCCTCACACCAAACTCTGAAGCTCTGTGAAACTCCTAAGTGAAGTCTCCTCAAGAGAGTTGGGTTTTCGTCCAACACTCACAAACCACCCGAGGGTTTCCGTCCTGGGGCTACGGCAGAAGTAGAGAACCACATCCTCAAACCTCTCCTACATAAGCAAATGATCTACTCCAAAAGATGTCTCCCAATGGCCTCCTCCCTTTCTTTTATAGATCCCTCGGAGCCTTCTAGAGCATTATTTTATTATTATTTTATTTATGGAGCACTTTTCCCTTTTATTAAAATATTATAAAATATTCCTTTTTAATGCAGAAAAGGGTATATCGGCTACCACGCCTCCTCTGGTCACTGAAATCTCTGTCTAACTGTCCCATCGCGTAGGTCTCCTCGTCCCGGTTCCGATGAGCTATTACACTAAGGTGTTCCATCGTATATTCCTCCCGGAATGCCACCTTGAGCATAATCAGTTGAGTTAAGCCCATAAATAACTCAAAATTCCGAAAGTTATCGGAATGCATCGGAACGAAAGCCAAACTGCTCGGATGATGGAGTATATCAAGCGAATGCCTCCGGACACCATGAAAACTCCTCAAAACTCCTCCGAAAAGCTCCTGAGCCCACTGATAGCACCAATCTGTACATGTGACCTGTCTGCTCCTAACTCTGGAAGTCCCTCCTAGCCCTGTCATGGATGATACCAAAAATGGGAATATTACAGACCTCCCACCCCAAGATTGCTTGCCCTCAAGCAATCGAAATATGTGGACCACTCTATTGGCCCGCCGCACCTCAGACCCAATGCCTGGATCCCATACCAACCTCTGGGTGCTGCTATGCACCTGTGTCAAACCTCTCAGAACAGATCCCTCAATGCCGGGATCCCAAACTGATCTCTCTCTGTCCCAGACAACAAACAATCCTCCCGGATCCCAACGCCACCATGGCCAATCATCGCCCAAGTCCCACGGCTCAGGCTGTGCACTGTCTCTAACTATATCTGATGCTTTCAGAGGTGAAGACCGCCAACAAGCATCAATGCTCCCGGGCTCCTGCTGTGCTGAACCTGTAACTGCATATGCTGCCCCACTAACTGCATACCAACTCATCACTTCTCTCCAATCCAGGACCTGACTCAATCCCATGCTGATCCTGCTCTCCTGAAATCGGGAAGGAATCCTGAAGTAACGACAATCGGTGCCCTCCTGCCAACTGGAACCTGTAACGGCTACTATGTCTAAGGGCCCCTGCTCTGCTATGCTCCCTACGAAGAATACTGTACCTCCAAGAGGGTACCAACTCATGATCTCCCGCCAGTCCATCCTGGAAGAAGAATCCGATGTAGCAACAACTGCATATGGGATATGCCTAGAGTGTCGCTGCCAGCCCGTAATCGACTCACACTGATCTGCCCTATCTGTCAAAGAAAGCTGCCTGTAGGAAGAAGCCCCTCTCCCTATAATGGGCCAAAGTGGGCAAGATATACTGCAAGCCCCATCGATGTACTCCTGGAGAGTACTACTCACTGAAAATACTGCAGCTCTGCTGATTGTGGGTACATCTATCGACACCTCATCAATGTGTCGGCCCAAAGATGGATGCTCCAACTTGCCCTCTGATTGTACCATCAGGGAATCTAGTCGTTCCCCAATGCGGACCAACTTGGTCGCCGACTTGGCACAAGTCGCTCTCATACCCTCCAGCTCCTGGTCCTGCAATAAAATGGCCTCCCGTACTGACGTGGCCTTCTCTCTCAAAACTCGAAGGTCCGTCCGAAGCCGATGATACCGCTGTCTGCGACCATCATCCAATACCTCTGTACCTGCTAGTGCCCTAGCTCCTTGCAAAACTATCCCATCGACCTCCAACGTCTCTAGAGGATATGGATCTGCAACTGGCGTCTGTGCATCTGACTGCTCCTCCTCAAAGGCTGACCCCAATGTTAGCTGCATATCTATCATAGGCTCAATGTGGGTGCCCATCTGGATCTCACCCAAGGAAATGTCATGCCTGATGTCCATAGTATCCTCCTCTGCTGACTCGGGCTCCATCATATGCTGCTCTGGCTGAATCATCACAAGTGACTCATCACCCAGAGTATCACCTATACAATCCCCTGACTGCTCACCCTGCACACTAGAACACAACTCTGGTCTATTGTCATCATCATCTCTGCATGGCTGCTCTCGCTCCCCAGAAGCATCCTCAACTGATCCCATGGACTCATCTGAAGAAGAGCCCTCACCCTGGCATACGGATGGAATGTCTACCTGCTCTACCTCTGCCACCTCATCTGCATCTCTCACACACGAGTGATCAGGCCCCCAAGGTTCTTTGTAAATGAAGCAAAGTCCCTTCCTCCTCAGCTCATTTCTGCTGCCTGACCGACGGAACTGGAGCCGCTCCTCCCTGGTCAACTGTCTCCCGAGAAACTCAATGTTCTGCTCAACTAGCCCTTGGGCTAGCTCATAAGCAGTAGGCGAGACCAACCGCTTCCTCCTCCAAATGCTCAGCAATCTAGTCTGCAACTTCCGGCAGATGGTCTCATGGTCTCTCATACATGACGACAAGATGGACTGCATGTGTGCTATGACAGTATCAGGATGATGTTTCCTAATGCTAAAGAAGCATCGAAACATCTGCAAAATCAGGTCATCACACTTAAGATAGAACATGATCTCATAAGTTTGGTCCATAGCCATGGCTTCTAGAACCTTAGACTTCCTCCTAAATGTAGCGCCTGCACAGTTGTCCAAATCCCGAAAGGTTCCTACTATCAATCTGAAAATTCTTCTCATAATATCATCATTGTAGGGAGGGTAGGGTGCTGTTATCCTCAGGATATCGCTGAAACAAGAGGCAACTATCGGCTGGACTCTCTCACTTGGATGTTCCAAGAATCTGGCTTGTATTAATGCAAGCATAGACGGCTCCAAAGCCCAATCCAAACACCACTCAGATTGTTGTACCTTTGAGAGACAGGATTCCAGTTCCTCTAACACGGGAAAGTCATTTTCTAACTTCCCACTCTTCAATTGCATCCCCTGTACATACAGCCAATTTCCCACTTCTTTCTCGCTTTGTATATTCCTCGGATGTTCTTGATGGAGCAATTTATGTACCTTCTTGGTGAAGGGTCTGCTGTTCTGATTAGTTCTCTGGTTTTCTGCTCTTATTTTCATCAATCTGTTTAGAAGTTCCTCCATGGTTCAACCAATGGAAAGACCACTGTTTTTCTGAGTTCAATGCACTTTCTGAGTCTGCCAATTTTGAGAGGAATGATGGTACACAATGATACCTTCAGTCCTAACCACAGCTGATATCTATATTTCTAAGCCCAGAATTTTATATATATATGTTGTTCACAGCAAAGGACAGGGCAAGATAACGATGCTTACCACATCAGCATAGACAGAAAACTGATTACAAACTCAGAAATCACTGATATATTTTGCTTTACTATCAAATATTACAAGTGAGTAAGGGGTTTCGAGAACCTGGTAACTTGGATGGTCCTGATGATAGTGATGGCGTTCTGCTCCAGTTCTTAATTTCTGATATCAGCAACCTGCTGCTTGAGCTCCGTCTTCTATCTGGCAATTGTCTTGACTTACCACGGTTGGTTCCTTAACTCCACGATTTTACTGGTGTGGATCTCTGTCACAAATCCTTATCCGTGGTCGATGTCACAAGTGGCAACAGGTCAATGTAATCACAGGTCTGAAAAGAGTATCACGATAGCCCCACGAATTTTGAAGGATGCCCAGAAATGGAACTTGACGTTATATAACATCACCTCCACATTTTTCACAAATTCTGAATAACATAATACCAAGACACCAGTGAGGAATGTGCCTGAACATGTGGCTGAAGCACCAATCATACAGTAGCGACAAGTTACCATCTGTACTAGTGTCCCCACTTGCTATTCTACGGAGGTTGTATTTGCTGCGATGATGTATCTCACAGAATGTTCATAGTGCCACTCAGCTGAAGGCTATTTATGAATGCTCAAAACTGAAGGTCACAACGTCTTCCCTCACAACGCAACATAAGAATATGTGGGATCTGTCCCTTTTTAACTTCGATAATTTAGCCACTATACACACGCTCAGCCAGGATCGCTCAATGTTTTAGAATGCACTCGCAGGGACCGATGGCGTCTCTAGACTGTGTTCACACTTATTATAATTTTGATGACAGACCAGCGTTCTTCATATTTCCACATCGTATTTGAAATCTTGATGACAGACCAGCGTGATCGCTACGTTAAATCTGTTCACTGCTCCTGAGATGAGACGACTTCTTCAATTAATTATTGAGATCTCTGCACATCCCGAATCCTGATGCCAATCACCGCGGAGTGTCCACGGAGAGAGTGCCTTCGAATTCGCCTTCAGACAGTGGGCAATATGACGACTCCCTCAATACCGACTACTGCTGCAAATAAAAGAAAATGGCGGCTTTTGTTCTACGTCGATTTCGAAAGAAATCTCAGCCTTTTGTTGGAACGGACTCTCGATAAAATATTTAGCAAATCTGTCCTCGAAAAGTTCTCCATAAATTTATCACGGCCCAAAATTTCTTCAGACTTTGATAAAACAGGATTCTCACTTCTCTTTTGGAATCGATCTACAGAGCTTGGCCCTTGAAACTTTACGTAGCCCCAACTGGCGTCTGCTCAAAACTCACGGAACGGAACTCCCCATCATGCAAATAAACTCATGGCCTTAATAAATATTGAGCACATACTCGAACGCTGCACAAATAATAGACTGGCCTCCACGAATAACCCACTACAGGAAATGGAATGCGGTCCCACTGAAATACGACTCCGTTGTTGGCTATGCCTTTGAAATATTATTTTGAAAACGGTCTTCAGAAGTATAAAATTCGACCCTTACGGCTCCACTTGACTTTCGATTAATGAATTTTGTGCAACAATTTCCATATGGCTTCTACTAAGACGTTTTCCACAATCCCAGTCAAACCCTCGAACTGGGACTTTCAAAATAACCCACGGCTGAGCCAGAATTTGGCTTAATTCAAGTGTCTCAACAATTTTGGAAATTTTGCCCTTCCACCAGATGTGAGTTTCAGGTGAGGGGCTGCCCTTCAACAATTCCAATTCATATTCAGATAATTCAACAATTTCAAAAGAGATCTGTTGAATGCTTAGGTGATAATTTCACACCATTTCCCCAGAGACAAATTTCAGTGATTTGATCATGAACCTTCTTTTGACATTTAGCTGTAATAACCCTCAGGCTGGCAAGATCACCAGCTCTGATACCACTGTAATATCCCGGATAGGATATTTTAACTAAAATGCAGAAAAATACTGAATACCAACATTTGCCGTAAAATAAACATTTATTCAACAGAAGATTGCCATGTAAAATAAAGACAGGAAATGCTGCAATCCAATACCATATAGAACATAAGGAAAATCTAAGCTTTTATTATAGATAATAAATAGGGGTTTACATATAGATTTGACCTAAGAAGAGCTGAGATAGAAAACCGGCCACCAAGATAAGCTGCTGAACGGCACTGGCCACAAACTGCACTGCTGCACTCTCCCTCCGGCAACAGCTGAAACTGAACCCACTGAAACTGATGAAGCCCAAGTTGAAGATCTGAATGATCCTCACACCAAACTATGAAGCTCTGTGAAACTCCTAAATGAAGTCTCCTCAAGAGAGTTGGGTTTTCGTCCAACACTCACAAATCACCCGAGGGTTTCCGTCCTGGGGCTACGGCTGAAGTAGAGAACCACGTCCTCAAACCTCTCATACACAAGCAAATGATCTACTCAAAAGATGTCTCCCAATGGCCTCCTCCCTTTCTTTTATAGATCCCTTGGAGCCTTCTAGAGCATTATTTTATTATTATTTTATTTGTGGAGCACTTTTCCCTTTTATTAAAATATTATAAAATATTCCTTTTTAATGCAGAAAAGGGTATATCGGCTACCACGCCTCCTCCGGTCACTGAAATCTCTGTCTAACTGTCCCATCGTGTAGGTCTCCTCGTCTCGGTTCCAATGAGCTATTACACTAAGGTGTTCCATCGTATATTCCTCCCGGAATGCCCCTTGAGCATAATCAGCTGAGTTAAGCCCATAAATAACTCAAAATTCCGAAAGTTATCGGAATGCATCGGAACGAAAGCCAAACTGCTCCGATGATGGAGTATATCAAGCGAATGCCTCCAGACACCATGAAAACTCCTCAAAACTCCTCTGAAAAGCTCTTGAGCCCACTGATAGCGCCAATCTGTACATGTGACCTGTATGCTCCTAACTCTGGAAGTCCCTCCTAGCCCTGTCATGGATGATACCAAAAATGGGAATATTACAGAAACCCTAAACCTACTTAGGGTTATTAATGAAGAAATTGCTATTGTATTTTGATGATGTTTGGGATTTTGGTGTGATCATGAAAACCCTAACTTGTTAAGGTTGAGTGATGTTGTCTAAGATCCCAAACCTTTGAAGTTTTGGTATAATAGGGTTTGCTTTATTATGAACCAAAAACCTAGATCCTTAGAGTTTGGTTGGGTATATAAGCAATACTCTTGTCATGTCTTTAAAGTAAGGTTCTAGAAATGAAACCCTAGGTATGTGCTCAATTGGTTGAAACCCTAGCCTGGTCTAGGTCGATACATGTCTAATGTATTGATGTATTAATTTTCTCTGACATATGATGTGCCTATGCTTGATAATGATTTCCTAGATATGTGTGTCGACCTAATTACTAATGGTCATAAGTCCTAGGGTTTGGAAACAAGCCCTAGTCAAAGTTTGAAGTTCTAGGATATTGTTTTGGAGACCTAGGGTTTTGTAGCTAAACCCTAGTAGTAGTTAAAATTCTGGTATCTAGGAATCTATTTAATGATTGCTAAGAATTTTTGTAGATGGAAAACATAGGGTTTACATCAAACCCTAGTAGAAGTTAGTCATGTTTTTAAATAAACTATTGGAGCTCATAGGCTTTACATAAAATCCTAGTAGAAAGTCTAACATATGAATTTTAAAAGTTGTTAGAAGCATTACTTATTTGGATTGTTTCTAGGGTTTGCTAAATACTTATCATCTTGTTGAGAATAATGTTAAGACCCTAGATATAATAAGACTGATATCTTGTTTGAGTTGTTGATGTGATTTAGGGTTTGTAACTAAACCTGCGCAAGAAGTTGAAGTATTGAAGTATAGTCTCTTGTTGATTATGTTTATAAAGTCTAATGCTTCCGCTATGTTAATTTTGGGCGACTAGGTCCAAACTCCATGTTGCACTGCTCAAATGACGATGGTCATATTTTTGTTGGATTCCTCTTTCGGAGAGGTGCAAGATTGATCTAAATATCATCTTGATCGGATAAGCAGAACATTGACTTTGAATTTATTTTCCACATGTGCAAGGTCGACTAGATTTATCCCACAAGCCTAAGAGATGTGTCACACACCCTCATTGATGGATATAAATTGGAGAGACTTGGAGGTCATTTTCTCATCATCTCATCACACATTCTCTTTGTGATATGATTGGTTCGATAGCCTTTGGAGGCCTTTTTCTTCTCACACGTGTGGAGCGAAGCTGTTGTTTTCTACGTTGCTCTGCTTAGGGCTTGTTGTTGTTTTTTGTGCTAATTTGTTTAGGGCTTTTCTACTGCAACGTTGACCGTGGTCAACCCTTGGTCGCTTGACCTCAATCTTCTACAGAAATTCTGATTTTAGGAGGCCGTACAGGTTGGCACTAAAATTGAGGAATTCCGAGTTGTTTGACCGAAGCCCTAGTTTGTTGCATTGACTTTTCTAACGCTGCATGCGTTAACTTTTTTGCATCGTCCCTGGTTTGACTTGTGTTGACTTGTGATGAGTTGTCTTTGAGGGTTGTGGGTGTGACACATGAAAGTGTTGGCTGACCGTAAAAGACTTTGCTGGTTGAAGCATTCTGCTGACTGCTGTAACGCAACAATATCTCATATCTTTGTTGGACATAAGGAATTGTAAATTTAATCTATTTTTGGCTTGTCTTCTATTGATCTATTATTGTGTTCTATCAACGTTTTACTTTCAAGTTTATGTGATTTCTATCTTGTATTGGGCCGATGAAAGATTGAAGTAAAAGTGCATCAAGCATAGAACACCATTGTTATCTAAATTTAACATGGTATCAGAGCTGAGGTGAAGACAAAGTCCAAGCTTGTGTTAGAAGCAATCACTGAAGGAAGGAATCCTATCAAGGACAAATGGCCTCCTCAACCTACAAGGGTTTCAAGACTAATGATAAATTGACTAATAAGTCTGATTATCATGCATGGAAGATGTCCTTGGATTTGGTGCTAGAAGATCAAGATGTCATGGACTATGTACAGGGGAAGATTCAAGAGCCTCCATCAAATGCAGCTGCTACCACAAAGACGAAGTATAGAAAAGGGGAAAGATGATCATCCGAGATTCTATTCATAAGCACTTAGTTGCTTACATTTCTGAGCTGAAGACGTCTAAGGAGATATATGATAAGCTAGTGAGCATGTTCAAGGCTAGCAATGCTAATAAAATCCTCTTCTTCAAGAATCAATTGAAGAATATCAAGAAGGGTAAGGATGAATCCATTCAATCCTATTTTATGACGGTCACTGAAATCAAGAATAACCTCCTAGCTATTGGGGAAGCAATATCTGATCGAGAGATGGTTCTTATTGCACTTGGAGGTCTCCCCCGTGATTGGCATGTATTCAATACCACTATTCTTAATAATAATGTGATTCCTGATTTTGATGAAATATTGAAGATATGCACTCCAAAGGAAACAAGAATGATGGAGTATGCCTCTAATGGTAATGGAAGTGACCCTACTACCTTCGTCGCTCATGCAAAGAAGAAGAACCATGATCGCCCGAGAAATCAAAACCATGGTAGAGCGGGGCCCAAAGGAAGGAAGGAAAGATGTTACACTTGTAACAAGACAGGTCACTATGCAAGAGAGTGCCCTAATAGAAGGGACTCTCCCAGGGATAATGACAACAACAACTCGAGAAGAAATGGCAAGAACAACAAGTTCCAAGGAAAAAGTAAGGCTCCCTCTAATCGTAGTGGAAATGGGCCACCTTTGAAGAGGTCAAGAAATTCCAAGTACGATGAGTCTAATGTTGTTGATAATAAGAGAAATGATTTTATTCTTGTATCTAACCTCTTTCCTGCATCTCCACCCAACACCCTGGATGTCTGGTTAATTGATAGTGGTGCTTCAAGGCACCTCGCTGGTTATAAAGAAGCCCTTTCTGATTTGGTTGAGAAGGATACTAATCTAGATATTATCCTTGAAGATAATGCCACCAATCCCGTGAAAGGGATAGGGACTGTGACCCTCCATTTATCTCAAGGTCAAGTTATCCGATTACAAGATGTGTTGTATGTACCTGATTTGAAGAAGAACCTTGTGTCCATTTCGGCAATGGAAGAAAAAGGGTTCAAGGTGGCATTCATTGATGGAAAGGTACTTATCTGGAAGAAGAACATCAAGGAAGCTCTTTCTATTGGTCTTAGAGTTGATACACTCTACCAAGTTGGAGGAAGTCCATTGGGGGCTATGACATGTGATACAACTCTTCAAACAGAGTTATGGCACCGGAGGTTTGCACGCCTTCATTACAAAGCCCTTCCCGAAGTAAGGAAGGTGGTGATAGAGATGCCCGAATTTAGAGATGATCATGAAGGTATATGTCAGGGTTGTGCCGAAGGAAAGCATACAAGGCGACCATTCCCCTCAAGTGTCACAAAGAGAACTGATATTTTGTAGTTGAAACATTCTGACTTATCTGGTATGCTGCTATGACATCCTTGGGAGGATGTTCCTATTACATGACTTTTACAAATGACTTCTCCTGCAAGACCTGGATATATTTTTGAAGAAGAAGGACGAACCATTCAAATGGTTTCGTACCTTCAAGGCCTTGGTGGAAAATCAAACCAAGAAGAAAACCAAAGTTATGAGGACCGACAATGGGACCGAGTATGAGTCAAATGAGTTTAATGACTTTTATAGAGAAGTTGGCATTAAGAGGGAGACCACAACTGCGTACACTCCTGAGCAAAATGGTGTTGTTGAAAGAAAGAATAGGGCCATTGTGGAAGTTGCCCGCGCCATGCTATGTGACCAAGGTCTTCCAAAGTTTCTATGGGGAGAAGCTGTGAACACTGCTCTGTGTGTTCAAAATAGATGTACGCATTCCGCTCTAAACTTCAAAACTCCCAAAGAAATCTTCTCTGGTAAGAAACTTGATGTTTCTCATTTTAGAGGTTTTGGTTGTCCTGTTTACTTTCATGTGCCGAAAGAAAAGAGAAACAAGTTAGATGCTTCTGGAAATAAGGGAATGTTTGTGGGCTACAGTGAAACTTCGAAGGCATATAGAATCTATGTGCCTGGTCAAAGAGAAGTGGAGATATGCCACGATGTCACCTTCGATGAAGATGTGCCCTCAAGAAAGTAAGAAATCTTCCTAGCTCCAAGGAAGACAATGAAAATGAAGAAGCAAGGAAACCGAAAGAGCCGAAGGATGACCTGATGCCCGATGTTGAAGGACCTATGGATCCCATCGATCCACCTCCTTCAAATAAGAGAAGACCTTCATGGCTTAGGGATATTCTCGAAGATGCCGAGAGACATATTGCCTCAAGGGGGACATTCCGTGAAAGCAAGAAGCTGAAGAGATACCAAGGATATCTAGCAGCCATGAGTACGATAGTACAATCTGAGCTTGGAACATTTGAAGAAGTCGTAAAGCATCAAGTTTGGAAGGATGCTATGCATGAGGAGTATGAGTCCATTATGAAAAATGATGTCTCAGAAGTAGTCCCGAGACCGGAGGACAAATCTGTTGTCACCTCCAAATGGCTCTATAAGATCAAGCATGGATCTAATGGAAGTGTTGAAAAGTACAAGGAAAGATTTGTTGCCCGAGACTTCTCTCAAAAAGAAGGCATAGATTATGATGATATATTTGCACCTATGGCCCGCTATACCACCATCCGATCTATTATTGCCCTTGCTGCTACGCAAGGATGGAGTCTACATTAGATGGATGTGAAGATCGCTTTTTTGCATGGATCTATAAAGGAAGAGGTGTATGTGGAGCAACCTCTGGGGTTCAAAGTCTGAGATAGAGACACCCATGTATGCGGGTTGAAGAAAGCCCTCTATGGGTTGAAGCAAGCCCCCAGGGCTTGGTATGAGGATAGATAGCTACTTGATGAAGTTGGGCTTCACTCGAAGTAATGTTGATCCAAACCTTTATTTTAAGGCTGATAGAGAAAGGCCTCTCATTTTGGTTCTCTATGTGGACTATCTCTTCCTGACAGGTGCTGACCCTCTCATTCATCAGTGTAAGAGGGAGCTAGCTTCCGAGTTTGAGATGAAAGACCTAGGACTGATGCACTACTTCCTAGGCTTGGAGGCCTGGCAGAGGCCAGGCAAGATTTTCCTTTCTTAAGGAAAATATGTCATGAAGCTACTGAAGAGATTTGATATGGTGAACTGTAAGTCTGTGTCGACACCAATGGAACTCAACTTTAACAAGTTGTGTGGAAACGTTGTTGGGCCTGTGCTAGCAAATCCTACCGAGTATCGACAACTCGTGGGGGCCCTGATGTTCTTAGTGAACTCCCGCCCAGACGTATGTTTTGCAGTGAACACTTTGAGTCAACATATGGTTGATCCTCATCACATTCACTGGATTGGTGCCAAGAATCTCTTAACAATCAACCATGGGCTGAGATACACTGCCGGGAGTTTGAGACTCCATAGATATACTGATGTCGATTGGGCTGCCAGTGTGGTGGATCACAAGAGCACATCTAAATGTTGCTTCACTTTCGGTTCTGCTTCGATATCTTGGATGAGCAGGACGCAGAAGTCGGTGGCCTTTGAGCACCGTTGAGGTTGAATATATTGCAGCGAGCATGGCCTGTTGTGAAGCTATTTGGTTGCGAAAGCTCTTCAGTGAGTTTTTCGAGCATGTGCTAGATACCATTGTTATCCTTTGTGATAACCAGAGTGAGATTCATCTTTCTGAGAATCCCGTGTTCCACGATCGATCCAAGCATATCGATATCAAGTACCACTTTATCCGAGATATGGTATAGCGAGGTGCCATAAGGCTTGATCATATAGGAACTGATGAGCAGATCGCAGATATTCTCACAAAGCCCCTAGGCAAGGTCAAGTTCCTACCCTTCCGTGAGAAGCTTGGAATTGTGGGAAGACCCTATTCTGAGGGTCCTACTTGAGTTGGACTATGAGCTCTGGGAGCTTCAGGGGGCTTGGGGATAGCTTCTTGGAACTATAAGCACGTACAGGGCTAGGCTTGTCGAACCTTGTTGTGCTTCTGCCCCACCATTACTATATTGAGTTGGTTCGCCTCTCACTGATCTGTGCCCCGCACGCACCCTCCCCATGGAGTTTCGGACTCATGGGAAGTACCTCTCATTTGGCCAATGAGGTGGGAAATGTGGATAGAGACCATAGCAAGACCGATGGACGCATCGAAGATTATCGTACTCTCTATGTCTAAGATGGCACGTGTCCAACACCTTGATCTGGGATCAAGTATGATGAGGTTTTATCCTCTAAACTGACTTCGGGTCAATAAACTAACTTCGGGTTAGTAGGAGACTCTTTTTGAGTCTGAGAGAGGTTTTTACCTGTAAGCTAACTTCGGGTTAGTTGTGTGTGAGGTCTTTGTGACTCACCTTTTGTTCTGAAATAAAGAGCCAGCAAAGAAAGTTACGGCGGGATGACGCACGATGTTTGATTTGATACATGATGGATGGCACTTGTGGACAGATGGAGTTCTCCCTAGTTAAGAGGTAGTGTTAATTTTGGGCAACTAGGTCCAAACTCCATGTTGCACTGCTCATATGATGATGGTCATATTTTAGTTGGATTCCTCTTTCGGAGAGGTGCAAGATTGATCTAAAGATCATCTTGATCAGAAAAGCAGAACATTGACTTTGAATTTATTTTCCACGTGCAAGGTTGGCCAAATTTATCCCACATGCCTACGAGATGTGTCACACACCCTCATTGATGGATATAAATTGGAGAGACTTGGAGGTCATTTTCTCATCATCTCATCACACATTCTCTCTTTGTGATCCGACTAGTTTGATAGCCTTTGGAGGCCTTTTTCTTCTCACACATGTGGAGCGAAGCTGTTGTTTTCTGCGCTGATTTGTTTAGGGCTTGCTGTTGTTTTCTGCAATGATCTGTTTAGGGCTTTTCTGCTGCAGTGTTGACCAGCGTTGACCGTGGTCAACCCTTGGTGGATTGACCTCAATCTTCTGCAAAAATTCCGATTTTAGGAGATCGTACAACTGTGCACTAAAATCGAGGAATTTCGAGCTATTTGACCGAAGCCCTAGTTTGCTGCGTTGACTTTTCTGCATTGTCACTGGTTTGACTTGCGTTGACTTGTGATGTGCTGTCTTTGAGGGTTGTGGGTGTGACACATGAAAGTGTTGGCTGACCGAGAAAGACTATGTTGGTTGAAGCATCTTGCTGACTGCCGTAACGCAACAATATCTCATATCTTTGTTGGACATAAGGAATTGTAAATCTGATCTATATTTCGCTTGTCTTCTATTGATCTATTATTGTGTTCTATCAGCATTTTACTTTCAAGTTTATGTGATTGCTATCTTGTATTGGGCCTATGAAAGATTGGAGTAAAAGTGCATCAAACATAGAACACCATTGTTATCTAAATTTAACACGCTATTATAAGATTTTGGTATGAGTAACTTCATGCTTCTATAGATTTGGTTGTACTTGCTATTTAATTTGTGGAGGTACATCATATTCAAGATGGAGAAGATGTTCGTAAGAGAATTCGATATGATAAACATGATAAGAAGGATGGAAGCCATGAAGGATTCTCAAATGCCGAAGAAAGAAGTTGATCTCCCTAGATTAAAAGGGGACCTGGATAGAAGAAATCTCCATGGTTAAGAGGGAGGGCATAAACATAGTTTTGATTGGAGAAGTTTTGATTGGAGAATATGTTGTTGCATCTGGAGTAGGTTTGTCAAAGATTCGATTAGCAATCCTACTGAGATAAGTTGAAAAGCAACATCAAGACCTCGAAGGTTTGTTTTTGTTGATGTATATTACTGATTGAGGTTGTGTTTGTACAGGTGAATCTCTCGAAGGTTTGATGAGCATGATGGTTGCCATTCAATTTAATCGGGAGAGATTTTTTGTTGAGGATTTGTGAGTGAAGCATTAACTAGAAGAACATCGGTTCGAAACTTTGTTTTGATGTCTGGTAGGGAGGGTGGCATCGGGTGGATGCGCACCTAGATCCTTGGGTTGATGGTTAGTAAGTAAGCCCGATGGTACCTAGAGAGGTTGAAAGCTTGAGTCCATCTTAGTCCCACTTGGATAGATTGCATTGGTCAGGAATTTAGTCCATGGCATTGCATTGCCTAAACTATTGAGAGACCAATGGATAGATTGCCCTAGTCAGGAATCTAGTCCATGGCATTGAGGTGCCTAAAAATTCTTCATAGTTCACATAGTTGAGATCTTCCTTGTAATTGTATATTATGAATACCTCCCTAGTTAAGAGGGAGTGTTGAAGATTGTAACAAGGTTTGGTCTTCATAAATTGTATTTGCGTCACTATGTAATGTACTTGCCAAAAGAATAAAGAAAACAATTTTATTATTATTACAATGGCTTATTAAAGCATGGGTTTCATGCTTGGGTCATTATGTTTTAGGTCAAAGTCCATGTTACCCACCACTTTGTGGGTGATATCCCTAGGAAAAATTTTCTTCATGATGGACCTCAGCCGGCAACCGGCAGCCCCTTGCAGCCATGTGGTCCCTCACCCACCTGTATTGATCATATGTTTGAAGGTGGGCCTCCCGAATCTAAAGGTATGTCTTGTCATTTGATAGTTGAGTATTGAGTTTACTTATCATGGATATTTATGGGCATGGATGGATGGGGGGATTTGGTAGAAAGAGTAGGCTTAGTTTTTTCTCTTGTCCCCTTGTTCTCTTTTGGATGTTACCCTTGGATCTTACTCCCGTGGGATATCCTTTATTGACCATTTGTTTCTAGGGTGGTACTACTTGGCAAACCTCAACTTTGGGTGTGTGGTTCCGCTCCTTTATCTGCATATATTAGTCCCTTTCCACTCACTATACCCCCATTCATCATTTCTCCCACCTGGGTCCACATTGTCACTCTAGGTCCACATAGCATCAGCCTCCCAATCCCCTTTTCCCCCACCTTGGGTCAGGCCTAGAATGATGCCCCAAAGGGTGAAGTAGCTAAAAGAAAAAGAAAAAGCATAATAGGCCACATTTAACAGGAAATTGTACCACAAAATGCCAAAGATGGTTAGGACAAAAATTATTAGCATGTGGGCAAAAGCCAATTCATGAGCTCTACCCAAATCCATGGTCATCACCCTGGTTCCATAGGCCCTAGATGAGCCTCCTTTATCATTCAAGAACCCATGATTGTCCCAACCCTTGGAGGGCAATGAACTGCCTTACCTTAAAGCGGTAATCACTGCTATATCTTACACATCATGCTCTTATCCTTTGAGCCCCAAGGAGTTTATCGAAGAAAATTCATAAAAGGCAAAAGGCATATAAAGAAGGGTGGAAAAATCAAGGTCGGGGCACCTCATGTACCACGATTGCTCCCTTCCCCTCATCTATCTGCCCCTATGCCCCAATATGTGGCCCGGGATTGCCCCTTTCATTCCCTACTCCATTTCACTTATTTATCACTTGCCACCCCCATTAGAGGGATGTGCCTTGGACATATTATCCCCTTTAAGGGTTGAAACCACTCAATAAGGTACTTGGTTAACCCCCTTTGGAGCTTGGAGACACTAGCATATCCCAAAGCCCACTACGGAAGGAAATGCCATTATGAAGTGCCCATTTTGTTATCCATGGTTTGTAAACTCTTTTGCACGATTATTCTAATGACTGGTTGTACTGGAAGGCTACGGTATGCATTGGATCTTATACAAAATTGCAGGTGGTTTCCATTTGGGTTTGGTTTCCGTATATGGGGTCATAACCCCGACAGGGCTACATTGGCACATATAGGGTGTGCGTAGACAGCCATGGGCCTCCACTGCAGCAGACAACACTCCACGGATCCCAACCAATGTTCAGAGACTACTAGCGAACAAATTTTTGGATGATGATGATGTACTTCATACATTATGCCCAACAGGCCCCACACTCTTGGTAGGTGTCCCAGGATTGTACGATGTCATGGCAGTGTTCATTCCATCACTCGAGCTCTTGCAGAGGATCTACAGGCATATTCTACTCATATGGAGACCCATGGGGTCATTTATGTGCCCCCACACCCACTAGGAGCACCACATGTCTACTACTTGGAGAACAAGAGGCCACCCCCTTGTCCATCATATTTTGAGGAGTTTATTCAAAATTATGGCACTTTTGGAGATTATTAGGCCTTTGGAGGGCCCCACGACATGCACATATTATTATTTGACATCCAGAGAGGCTTATTATTCCATTTTGTGAGCTAGTTTGGTGGGCTTGTCAACCAAAGATGTTTTATTCGCACATTATTTTATTATTAGGGGTTAATGTAGGCTCAGGCTAATTCGAACTCCTAAAAGGGGTATAAATTGATGCTAGTTGGATTCATTTGTGTCATCACTTGATTTGGGATCTCTCTATCTTTAGAGAACTTCGCATTTTTCCTTAGAGGACTATTTTGGATAATGGATGAATTTTGATGTATGGATTTGGGCCATTTTTATCTTGGAGCTTCATTTTTGCCAATGTGATGCTGGTTGGATATACTCTCTAAAATTGTAAGTGCAAATTTTAACACTATTTTCTTGTTGCTGCATATTGTTGAACTTCGCTATAATTAGGGCTAATTGTTGCATGATTGAAATGTGGAATTAAGTGTCTATTTAGCTCATTTATTGTATGGGCCATTGTTAGATGTATGAAATGTCATAGAGATTGTTTTGTCTCGATAATCTTGCACCATTGGTATGAAGTATAAATGCCTGAAGGTCACTTTTCTTCTCTTTCCCTTAACATTGGACGAAGTTGAATTTCCAAGCCTCCTTGATCAAGAAACTGAATTCTTAGTCATTATCATCCTTGACTCCATATCCCCAAGTGAATCAGGCACTAGTCCCTCAAAAGGGTGATCATTTTCCCCTTTCTTTTCACCTTTTTTCCCCTCTTTCCTAGGTCTAGCCCTAATAGGTCACCTAGGGCATCAATTTCCCGAGAATCTAACCACAGGAAAACTTCGATCTCCTAGAGGCTACTGCGCTAGTGGGTCCCCTCACTCTCCAAATTTGAGTCAATTCCGACAGTGGAATCTTCGGGAACCTCAAGCACTAGCTCTAGGACCAAATTTTGCCTAGGTATCCCCAAGGCTAAAACCTAGTAGGATCAATTTGACCTATAGAAGTAAAGATTCTTGTTTGGTCCTTTCCCCTCACCTTGTCCAGGGTAGGAGCATCATTGGTTTCTATATTCCATCCCCGAACTTGGGCTGGGTCCACTTAGCCCTGTGTGGTCCCACTTATTATCAAAGACTATTTATCAAGGACCATTTGGAAATCCAAGTTCCCCCAAGGATTCTAGGGATTGAAAGCCTGATCTATAAGCCTTATCCTTCTACCTCAACCCTCCAATCCTCCTCCCTTATCCCTAGAAGATCAAGTCGCTCGCTTAAAAGGCAAGTAGGCTCCATTCTTCACCTCTTCCTTGGGAAAGGGTTTAAAGGGCCCCTTCTCATATATTCATTGATATATCCTTTATAAGTGGCTTCTCAAAGCATCAAGACTCCTCCCATCGGTGAAATTTCGTAGAAAGCAGGGAGCCTTAGTTGTAGTAGCAGTGGGCTAAGCCTCCATTGTAGCCCTTACCCTAGCAGTTCCTGACTTAGGAACCTCTTTACGTCCCCTATTGGTTTGAGTGGTAACATTTTTGGTGTCGTTGTCGAGGATGAGACGTGTCTTGTTCTCCATACGACAATATTGATATATCATTCTTGGTGACTCCATTGGAAGAGTGAAGCCCTAGTTCTTCATTGATCTCTAAGGTCAATGCTTGTAGGGTGAAGCAAGCATCTGTCAAGGCAACTTCATTCACCCTGGCAACTCCCATGTCATCAAGGACCCAACAACATACTGACTGCATATTTTCTCGCCATAAATATGTCAAGGATCTCGAGATATCCCTCATCGAAATCCATGAAGAATATGTGAAAGTTTGAAAACAGAAAGCCTACTGCAGTATCTAGATCTACTTTACCTACTTGGTTCATTAACATTAACAAGTTATTTAACTGAAATATTCAAAAAAACACTGAAGTAGACACTAACTGCAGCCTACACATCTACAGATCATTTACTGAACAATGCACACATGTGACAAGATTATACACGATTTTTCGGACAAATGTGCCCAGAAAAACCCAAGGCGGAAAAACCGGTGCAACAACTCTAGAGGGTTTATATTATTACACAGAATCTGAACACAACATTTTGGGCACCAGACATGGTTGGCCCTATAGAGAAATTACATAGCAATAAGTACCTTTCACTCGAAGACAAAAAATATGGTTGTATCACACCCTCAAATAGGATTTACAGATCACGAGCCCCTTCTGGCCCACTGGAACCCTCAGCACTGCCTCTGCGCCAGCCCTCAACTGGCCAGCATCCCCACTTTGTCACCTTGACTGGTGTTGTGCTGCCTCTACGTTGCCTTGACTGGGACTGCATTACCCTGGCTAGTGTTGCGCTGGCTAGGTCTGTGTCACCCTAGTTGGGGCTACGCAACCTCTGCGTGGAGTTAAGCTGGCTCTGCGCTGACTGGTACTCCCTGCCCCTCTACCTTGCTGTATTCTCGGCCATGGATTAGATCATCACTTGTCAATCTCTGCCCCTCACTACACTGCAACTCGTTTCGAATTTCTCAGCAAAACCCCGCCCTAGAAATTCGATTTAGTTTCAGTCCTCTGCTAGTGTGTGGGTGTCTCCAACTGTCCCCAAGCCTTTCCTTTATACTTTTCTCGTTGGAAAACCAACGGTCGTGATCTAATCTCTAATCGACGGCTCTGATTAAAAGACTGTTTGATCAATGTCACTTAGAACATTTCATCACATGTGTTTAATTTAATTCACTTTAATTTTTCTAATTCCCTAAGTTAGACTTAGAGTCCTCATTAAAAAAAAAAAATTATTTGAATATCTCATACACCAGATGAAATTTCTCCAAACACTTTCTGTGTTTTGGAAGTCTTGTGTGTCTTAGCCCCTGCACAAAATTCCAGGGCTAGAGCACACCCAATGCTACCTCAAAATCTCAACACTCCCTCTTAGCGAGGAATGTGCTCTAGCAATACATCCACACCAAGTATGGCTTGATCTCGACATCGGTCTCTGCACTGCTGATGCTTGGCCTGCTACCCTCCATCCACTGTGTTGCTGCTTCCTGTACTATTTCCCATGTCACTGCCACTGACACTGCTACATCCGTACTGCAGCTCCCCCTCAAATTGTTGCATTGTGTTGCCAACTGCTGCACTGCAACTCAGCTGTTGAGAAGTAAGCAACTGAAGGACCCATGCCCAATCACTTGCAGACAAGTTAGTCGCGCCACATCTCATCATTGAAGCTCCCTTGGTTGTTGTGATGCGTTGTCCTCCTAAAGCCACTGCGCTGCTACAGCTCTGCACTACGTAAGCACTGCCCCTCTGCATTGCTGAAGTCCCATCAGCCTCTGCGTTGCTGCTTCTATGTTGCAGCTGGCTCTGCACTACACTGCTCCCATCTACAGCATCCCAGCTCTGCCCTCTGCTTCACTGTGATCTCCTGCACCCCCTGCTCAGTTGTCCCACTACAGTCTTAAGGCTCTCGTAACTCGTATGTGATCCAAGAGTTTGAGCACCTCAAGGATCTCGCCAGCTCCATTTGTAGCTGCTCTATAGATCAATATCGCCCCACTTTCGTGGCTCATGAGCACTCATAGCTATGTCATCATCATTCACATCGTCTCCCTTTGCTGTTGCTGCCTTGGATTCAAAAGATCCCTTGTCCTTGTTCTTAGGACAATGGTTGGCAAAGTGTCCAAGTTCGCCACAATTTAAAGCACCGGACCTTGGACAGGTCCCTCTTCTTCTTCCCTTGCTGCCTTTGTCCCTTTGATGCAAGGGTTGCATCATCATCCTCCTCTTACTACACTTTGACTGTACCGTTGTTGTTTCTTTGCCTCTTGGTAAATCTCCTGATTTCCTCCTAACAGAGGATTGCCCACGTATCCGCCCAGGATGGTAACGTTGCTCTGCCCAAGGTGCTTTGGACAAACGTTTCCCATTCCTCGGTGACTGCACTCAAGGCAGTCCTCACCAAGAGCACCTCACCCGGAGTCGTACCCATGGCAATCAGTTGATCCCGGATAATCTTAAGACTGAAGAGAAAGGGATCTATTTCCTCACCCTTCTACATCTGTAACAACCACATTTGATTCTCTAGAAGCATCTTTCTTTGGACGGAGCCTCCCTGCATCGTGTCCAAAGTTGTCCACATTTCATCTGTCGTGTTCTTCCCGACAATATGTGGCACGACGTGATCTTTGACTTCGTCCATGATCAAGCGCTTTGCCTGCACTTGATTCTCCTTGAATTTCTTCAAAGGATCTACATTGGTAGGCACAACTAGGACATTCTCAACATGGTCCTTGATGTCATACTCATCCAGGACTGTCAAGATCCTGGCCCTCCAGATAAAAAAGTTGGATATGTCGTCCAACCTGTCCTTATCTCTCAGTCCATGAAACACCATCTCTGCTCAAATCTGTCGGAAGAGATACTCCTCCCACTTTTTCTGCTGCAACACTCAACAGAAAACTGGATCTGCGATTAGAAACCCTCTATAGTAGCTGCTCCCTCTGACAACTGATTTCCTTCCCGGAAATCCTCAGCCAAAAAACAACTGAAGCAGTTCTCTACAATCACCCTCCTAATCGAATCTCAGATCTGTTTGGCACAGATCAGTTAAGCAACAGTTCTCCTCCTGCTCTTGTCACCTTTGTTAGGCACGATTCTGCACCAACAGAACCTCTGCCACACTAGCAACCTCTGAAGATCTGAAGCTCTGCTTCCGAACTACAGCAATTCTGTAGAGAAACCTCAAAAATTGGACTACGTCCCTCTAGCTGGCCTGTGCGTGAGCAGACTGGCTCAGTGCACCCTCTGCGTAGCGACTGAAAATCGTAGGCTGCTCCTGCGTCACTCTAGAAGGCTCTGCACTACCTCTGTGTCACTCAGCTGGGTCTACGTCAGCCTCTGCGTGGCCTCTGTTGGGACTGCATCCTCCTGGTGTTGCACTGCACTCTCTAGAACTCTGCTACTTCAGCTGCGTTCTCTGTAGCAATCTTCTTCAGCCGCTCTACTGGTGGATCAGCTTGATCTGCAATGCTCAGATACCATGTAAACCCTACTACAGTACCTAGATCTACTTCACCTACTTGTTTTATTAACATTAACAAGTTATTTAAGTGAAATATTAAGAAAAAACTAAAGTAGACACTAACTGCAGCCTACACATCTACATATCATTTACTGAACAATGTACACATGTGACAAGATTACACACGATTTTTCGGACAAATGTCCCCGGAAAAACCCAATGCGGGAAAACCAGTGTAGCAGCTCTAGAGGGTTTATATTATTATGTAGAATCTGAATACAACATTCTGGGCACCAGACATGGTTGACCCTATAGAGAAATTACACGGCAATAAGTACCTTTCACTCAGAGACAGAAGATATGGCTGTATCACACCCTCAAACAGGATTTACAAATCACAACCCCCTTTTGGCCCGCTGGAACCCTTAACTGCCTAGCGTCCCCACTACGTCACCCTAACTGGTGTTGCACTGCCCCAGCTGGGACTGCGTCACCCTGGCTGGTGTTGTGTTGTGCTGGCTGCGTCTGCGTCTCCCTGGCTGGGCTTACGCAGTCTCTGCGTGGTGCTAGCTGAACTACGTCCTCCTGGCTGACTCTGCGCTGACTGGTACTCACTTCCCCTCTACCTTGTTGTATTCTCGGCCTTGGATTAGATCATCCCTCGCCGATCTTTGCCCCTCACTACACTGCAACTCGTTTCGAATTTCTCAGCAAAACCCCGCCCCAGAAATTTGACTTAGCTTCAGTGCTCTGCCAATGTCTGTGTGTCTCCAACTGACCCCAAGCCTTTCCTTTATATTTTTCTCGTTGGGAAACCAACGGCCGTGATCTAATCTCTAATCGACGACTCAGATTTAAAGACTGTTTGATCCACGTCACTCAGAACATTTCATCACATGTGTTTAATTTAATTCACTTTAATTTTTCTAATTCCCTAGGTTAGACTTAGGGTCCTCATTAAAAAAAAAAATTATTTGAATATCTCATACACCAGATGAAATTTCTCGAAATGCTTTCTGGGTACTGGAGGTCTCGTGTGTCTTAGCCCCTCCACAAAATTCCAGGGCTAGAGCACACCTCGTGCTACCTCAAAATCTCAATAGAATATGCCAATGTTCAATGGGGATCCACATTCCGCAGCTAATCACGCGGTAAGGTTCATGAGGTATCTTTCAAAGAAAAATATAACTCAACCTTGTGAACAAATGGAATTGGTTGTCCTATCCATCGCCTCCCATACCGATTGGCTTGAGTCATGTAATCCTAAAAGCATTCCTTCTCTTCCGATGACTACACACTTCTTGTTGCATGAAGGATCAGGTTTCCAATCTCATGAAGACATATGCCAAATATTCGATTTGGTCCTTCGAGAGGAGGAAGTTACTGAATATGGTTTTGTGCTCAAGGAAGAATGTCTTGATCCTTCTCCAAATCATCAAGATCAAGTGATTGATGCGCCCCTCAAGGATATTGCCGAAAAAGAGACTCGTGAATTGGAAAGCATGTCCTCTATGTTGAGAATTTAGTAGGGTGGTGTTTAATTCAATTCTCTTACTTGATAATTGCTTATGTTATACTTATTATGCTTCTTTGCTTAGATCTTACCTTTGATAGCTTATTATGTGTTTCATCAAGTCAATTATCAAAACGCAAGAAACACAAAGTTTACACTCATCAAGTGAGGGCCAAAACCTCTCCCTCTTGGTGAGGAAAACTCAATAATAATTCTTCTTATAGATCTTCAATTGACAAGTACCATTACAATGACCTAGACCCTTGACTTCAGTATGCCTCCAAGACCTTTTCATTGCTTCACTAGGCTTCTTATGTTGACCACCTTTTCTGCATTGCTTTACACCAGGACTAGGAAAGCTCAGTTCCTAATGATCTCCTTTCTGCTCTTACTTGAATTGTCCTCGGCTTCCTAGAGATCCCTTTTCGACCTTTCTTCATACACACTTGATGCCCAATGTCAAGGACTCTTTCTTGTTGTGGAAACCTTTCTTCTCACAGTGTATATCTTCGGTCTCTTCCTGAAGTATCTTGCTCTCCGTAGCCTCCAATAATATCCTTTTCTTCCATCCCAAGAGTCTTCTCCTTTCGGTCTCCTTCCAGCTCTCTTCTGTCCTAATTGATAGCTCTAGACCGAACTATAATAACCTCGAAACAACCTTCAGCTTCAACTATAATCATAGAGATAAGAGTGCGGACCTAGCCTGAATATGAGAGACCCTTATGCATTGTTATATAGTATTTTACTTTGTTGTGTTAACCCTTAACTTCTTTGTTGTATATCCCTTGAATTTCCGCACTGTGATCTGCATCTATTATTGCAGAGGTGTCTTAGTTTTATGGTAAGATATGAGGCCGCGGTCATGGCTATTTATAGGGATTGTCTCCCATTCTTTAGGCCGACATGATCTCTAGATATGAAGCCGAATTGATAAGGAGTATTTCTTAACCATAATCTGAGCCGACTTAAAGGAGCATATAGACAAGGTCTTGGACCATACAAATTACATCAATATTTGTCCTTCAAAAGTGTAACACTTCTTCATATACATGACCCTTAGTTATATATATTTATGACAAGATGACAAACCCCTAAAGACTTCAAGAAGAAGTCTTTGAACTATAATAAAAACTCCTGGCTCATGAAACCCATGATGCAAGTATTACAAAACACATTTTATTATCTTTTTCTTCTTCATTACATATATTCATAATTACAAGTCATTATCAAGACCGAACCTAGTTACACTTTTCAACACTCCCTCTTAACTACGATAATGGGGCTGTTGATTTGGGGTAGCATCGGATGTGCTCTAAGTCTCAAATCTTGTGGAGAGGCTTAGACACATGCATTCTAAATACCCCAGAAAGTGTTTGGTAAAATTCCACTCGGATTGTATTCTATAGAAATAATTAAATATTTTTAAAGGAACCCTAAGTCAAAACTTAGGAAAATAAAATAATTAAAGTGTATTAATAGAATATGAGTGAGAATGATCTAGAATAAACTGATCAAGTCAAAAGTTAATCTTAGTCGTCAATTACAGATCTGATCTGGGTTGTTGAACCCTCAACGAGAAGATTACAAGGACTTGAAGGGTCATTTGGAAAACACATTCATGGAGACATAGAGGATTTGGAGATCGATTTTTTTTTACGGAGCAAGTGCTCGGGCAAAAATCAGATCTAAGTATCTATCTAATATACAATGCTTCCTAACATACTATTTTACAATCGACAGATACCTCTTAAAGAGGAAGATGATCTCAATCATAGTAGAGATCTTCACTTCTTCTTTCTTAGGTTTCTTTGAATCCGGTTTTTCTATTTCTCTGATGACATGGGCTTCGTCCTTTTTCCTCTTGTCCTTATTAGATTTGGGACAATCTTTCTTGTAGTGCCCAAGTTCATTACATCCATAGCATTGTATCTTATCCATGTTTCTCCTTTTCCTCTGAGAACCAAAATTACCAAATTTTCCTTTCCTTCTTGATATGGCAGGATAGGCTTGATTATCTTCATTTGATCCTATATCAGATTTAGCTTTTAACCTCGTCTCTTCTATCTTACATAGAGACCATAGATCCCGGAATGGTGTTGCTTATTTCTTCCCATAGATACTAGAAGTGAAGTTTCCCCATCCCTTCGATAGAGCATTCAACACCACTGTGTCATTTCTCTATCAGACATTACTTCTCCCAATTCCTGCCGTTGATCTCGCATTTCAGAAATCTTCATAAAATATGAAGTATTCCTTCCTCTCTTGACATCTTTAACTTGTATAGTTCTTGTCTTAGAGGTATTACTTCCCCTGCAGTACTCACCGAGAACAGCGCCACCAATTTGTCATATATTTCTTTTGAAGATTCTAGTTTTGAAACATAGGGGATGAGAGAGTCCTTTATGGATTTTATAAGAATCCTCTGGGCTCTTATGTCTCCCTTCATGTATTTTCCTTGAGCGTGAGTATCTTCTTTTGAGGATTTGGATACTGACCCTTTGATATAGTTCATGACTTCATTCTCAATAAGATTTAGATCTGTCCTTTTCTTCCATGCAAGAAATTTAGAAACCCCGACTAATTTGTTGCTTTCTTTGCAAAAAGACATTTTGAAGTTGGAAAATGGAGCAAAGTTGCATCTCAACAATATACTCTATGTTAGGCTTGAAAAAAAAATTACTTTCAATTTCTTGTTTACAAGATAAAGGAGATAGAATTGCTTTTGTAGATGGAAAAGTTCTAGTTTGGGGAAAAGATTCAAGCATCGATAAAACTAGGGTTATTCGAGTATGTGAAGGAAGTCTATATAGAGTCATAACACCATCTCCTCAAGCCCTAGTTCACATGGAAATCATGTTGAGATTATGTGTATTTGGGATAGCATCAGTTGTGCTCTAGGTCCCGAATTTTGAGGAAGGACTAGAGTACACTTGATCTACAAGACACAGAATGGATTTGGGAAATTTCATTTGGTTTAGGAGATATTAAATTAATTAATTATTTTAATGTATTTCCTAAGTTAAAACTTAAGAAAATAAAATAATTAAAGTGAATTTAATTAAACATGTGATGAAATTGTCTTAATTCACACGAATCAAGCTTTCTTTTAATCTTAGCCATTGATTCAAGATTTGATCATGGTCGTTGATTTGTCAATGCGAAAAGTATAAAGGAAAGGCTTGGGGTCATTTGTAAAGACACACAGAGGCAGAGGACTGAAGTTAAGCTGAGATTCTAGGGCGAAGTTGCTAAGAATACTCAGAAGTGTTTCAGATGTAGAGAGGGGAATTTAGACCAAGGGGATGATCTGATCCCAGGGTCTAGAATACACAAAGAGACTAAGAAGAGATCAGCTCAAGGACAGGGCAGAGGAAGGCAGCAGCAGCAGTAGGGACAACGCAATTTTCAGGAAACCCTTCAAGGGTTGCGCAGAGACCCTTAGGGGAAGCGCAACGACTGCGTCACCCATTCTGGGGTAACGCAGTCCCTTCCAGAGGCAGCACTGAGGGTTTGGAGGCCATCCAAGGCTGACGCAGAGGCTTTTAGGGGCTTTAGAGGCTGACGCAAAGCCTTCCAGGGGCAGCGCTGGGGTTTTTATGTCTAGATCTGGCTGAGTTCTGTAAATCCCGTTTGAGGGTGTGGATCAGTGAGTATTTTGGCCCTAGATCAGCCAGGAGCCGTAGATCTAGAGTTTTCTCTGTAGGGTTTTCCAGATCTAGAACCCATAGTTGTGTATTCAAAAATATTCTTAATAATAGAACCCTCCAGCAACCAGAGACCGGTTTTTCCGGGGACAATTTGTCCAGAAATAACTGTCACTTTGTCAATGTGTGCATGTGCTTATTCTAGATCTGAATTGGTAGAGATCTGTTATGTGTTTTGCTTCGATGTTAACTTGAATTTATTCAGTTGATAACTTATATAAGTAGGAGGAGCTTAACCAGATTAACAGTAATAATTTCTGCATAAGTATAAGGGTTCAAAAATTTCTACATGGTATCAGAGCAATTGCAGATCTAGAAGGGTCACCAGCAGGAGAATCTGAAGGATCTAGCTGCAGAAAGCCGCTGGAAAAGAAGCAAAGAGGCAGATCTGAAGGGACAACACAATTTTCAGAAGCAGATTCACGCAAAGGGAAGGGTGACGTTGTCCAGCGTTGTGTCCTAGCAAGCCCACGCAATTACTGTGCAGAGGCAGCTCAGAAACAGCGCTAGTTGGGTCTGGAGCCAGCCAGTGTGATTCATATCTGAATCTTTCAGATCCAGAAAAGACTGCAGAAAAGCTGCAGAAATTCAGAAGAGCAGGTGGGGTTAAATTTTTGAAGTTTTCATATTTTTAGCCTTAGCACAAGTGACAAGGGAGTTTCTTGCCAAAGGAAACTTGCAGTTTGATCAGAGGATCAAAGAAGAAGCTGAATCATAGTTGATATGGTAGATTTCCAAGGAGGGAAATCAAGTGTCAGAGGGGGCAAATGGTGCCCAGTTCGTAAAGGACCCTAGATCCAGATCTCTGGTATATAGAGGAGGAGCTCCGACACATTCTGAGCAGATGGCTCCTCATGGACTGCGTGATTAGGATAGGCTAGAGGGCCTCTCAAACTTTTCGGTATGGAAAGCAAGGATCCTGATTGTCCTTGAGGCATACGGTCTAAGAGACCATGCAGAGCAGACTCTAGCCACACTGACAGATGTGGATCTCCTACGAAAGCATAGGGAAGTTGTTGGGCATGCCAAGCAGCTGATAATGGACAGTATCAAGGACCATATTGTACCACACATAGTTGAGAAAAGGAAAGCTAACAAAATGTGGAAAGCCTTGACTTCCATGTATGAGGGAAAATCAGTCCAAAGAAAGATGTTGTTGGAGGCCCAAATGAGGTCATTCATGATGACCAAGGGAGAAGACATCGAGCATTTCCTCTTCAGATTGCAGTCAATCAGGGATCAGCTAACTGCAACGGGTGCAACCGTAGATGATGCAGTGATATTCAGGACAACCCGCAATGCAATCACGGATGAGTGGGAAACCTTTGTCCAAAGTATCTTGGGCAGAGCGGACCTCCCAGATTGGGATAGCTTGTGGTCAATCCTGTGGCAAGAAGAACTATGCAGATTCACCAAGAAGTAGCACAGCCCTGGGTTGAGCAAAGTAAAGAAGGAATATGAGGAAAATACAGCCTTGGCATCGAAGAAGCAGCCGAAGATGAAGAAGGATCTTTCAAAGATCAAGTGCTTCCAGTGTGGAGAAATGGGACATTTTGCCATCCATTGTCCAGAAAAGAAAAAGGGTGAGGAAGCATCTTCTTCCAAAGCAGCGGTGGCAAATGATGGGTCAGGAGATAATGCAGCCATGAGTGCTCATGAACCACGGAGGTGGGGTGACATGGACATGTAGAAGAGCTACATGGAAGAAAGGTGAGATCCTTGAGCAGCTCATCTCTTGGATCACAAGTGAGCTACGGCAACCTTAAGACAGTAGCGGGACAAGTGGAGCAGTGGGGGCATAGATCACAGATGAGGCAAAGGTAGAGGCAGATATGAAGGCTGGGAAGAGCAGCGCGTAACAAAGCAGCAGTAGCGTAGAAGAAGTAGCAGCGCAGAGGCTGATGTGACTTCAGCAGCGTAGAAGTAGTAGCAGCGCAGAGGCTGATGTGACTTCAGCAGCGTAGTGTAGAGTTGCAGCAACGCAGAGAGCTTTAGAGGGACAGCGCAGTGCAGCAGCAGTGTGATAGATTTCAGCACAAGGAGCTGATGTGACTTTAGTAGTGCAGGGGGAGTCTGATTACGCAGGCAGAGCTATAGCTATGCATCGTTCTTTAGATGCCAACACAGATATGTAGCCTATGGAGCTTCAGTGATGAGGATGCAGTCCATTTGACTTGTTTGTCAAAGATTGGGCAGGAGATTCAGTTGTTTCTCTCAACAAATGAAGTTGCAGTGCAGCAGATCAACAATGGTCATGCTATGAGCAGCATAGATGCAACATATTAAGAGGGAGTTGTAGTACAGTGGTTGGAGTGGCAGTGGCAGAGTCATGGGCAGCAGTACAGAATGGCAGCAGCAGTGCAGAGTTGAGTGGCAGGAGGCCAAGCTTCAACAGCACAGAATTAGTACTCAAAGTCATGTAATGCATAGTGTGATGTATTGCTAGAGCACACCCTTGATGCTAAGAGGGAGTGTTGAGATTTTGTGTATTTGGGTTAGCATCAGTTGTGCTCTAGGTCCCAAATTTTGAGGAAGGACTAGAGTACACTTGATCTACAAGACCCATAAATGGATTTGGGAAATTTCATCTAGTTTAGGAGATATTAAATTAATTAATTATTTTAATGTATTTCCTAAGTTAAAACTTAGGAAAATAAAATAATTAAAGTGAAATTAATTAAACATGTGATGAAATTGTCTTAAGTCACGCGGATCAAGCTTTCGTTTAATCTTAGCCATTGATTCAAGATTTGATCATGGTCGTTGATTTGTCAACGAGAAAAGTATAAAGGAAAGGCTTGGGGTCATTTGTAAAGACACACAGAGGCAGAGCATTGAAGCTAAGCTGAGATTCTAGGGCGGCATTGCTAAGAATACTCAGAAGTGTTTCAGTTGTAGTGAGGGGAATTTAGACCAAGGGGATGATCTGATCCCAGGATCTAGAATACACAAAGAGACAGAGAAGAGATTAGCTCAAGGATAGTGTAGAGGAAGGCAACAACAGCAGCAGTAGTAGGGACAGCACAATTTTCAAGAAACCCTTCAGGGGTTGTGCAGAGACCCTTAGGGGCAGCGCAGTGACTGCGTCACCCATTCTGGGGTAACACAGTCCCTTCCAGAGGCAGCGCTAAGGGTTTGGAGGCCATCCAAGGCTGACGCAGAGGCTTTCAGGGGCTTCAGAGGCTGACGTAGAGCCTTCTAGGGGCAGCGATGGGGTTTCTAGGCCTAGATCTAGCTAAGTTTTGTAAATATTGTTTAAGGGTGTGGATCAGTTAGTATTTTGGCCCTAGATCAGCCAGGAGCTGTAGATCTAGAGTTTTCTCTGTATGGTTTTCCAGATCTGGAACCCAGAGTTGTGTATTCAGAAATATTCTTAATAATAGAACCCTCTAGCAGCCAGAGACCGGATTTCCCACATTGGGTTTTTCCAGGGACAGTGTGTCCAGAAATAACTGTGTCACTTTGTCAATGTGTGCATGTGCTTATTCTATATCTGAATTGGTATAGATCTGTTATGTGTTTTGCTTCGATGTTAACTTGAATTTATTCAGTTGATAACCTATATAAGTAGGAGGAGCTTAACTGAATTAACAGTAATAATTTATGCATAAGGATTCAGAAATTTCTACAAATCAATCCCATTGAGCTATGTCATAGAAGATATGGACACTTACATTATAAATTCATTCCCTCTCTGAATCAAATGGTAAATGGCATCCCCAATATCAAAGACGATTGTGAAGGAATATCCAAGGGATGTGCTTTGGGAAAATATACAAGGAAACCCTTTACAAATAGTCAAACAAGGTCTAAAGATATATTGGACCTCATTCATTTAGATATGTGTGGACCTATGTCTAACAAATCAGTTGGAAGTCATCTTATTATGCGACCTTCATTGATGATCACTCTAGAAAGACATGGCTCTACCTTCTCAAGAAAAAGGACATAGTATTTGAAAAGTTCAAGCAATTTACATCTGAAGTGGAGACCCTAACCAAAAGAAGAATAAAGACTTTGAGATCCGACAATGGTGGGGAATACACTTCCAAAGAAATGATTGCATATTGCAAAGAAGCAGGAATTAAGAAGGAGCTCATTGTTCCCTACTATCCCGAGCATAATGGAGTGGCTAAAAGGAAAAATAGGACAATTGTAGAATGTATACGAACAATGATTTTTGATCAAGACTTACCAAAATTTCTATGGGGAGAAGCAGCAATGACAGCAGTATATATACAAAATAGAAGTCCTTGTAGAATTATTGAAAATATGACACCTAAAGAAGCGTTCACAGGAAAGAAGCCATGTGTGGACCATCTCTGAATCTTTGGGTGTCCTGCTTGTATCCACGTTCCAAAGGACAAATGAAAGAAGCTAGACTCTAAAATATCCAAGACCCAGAAATCGTTTGGAGAAATTCCAACCAGAACCTAAGTTATTCAAAATATTAATTATTTTAAAGGAGACCCTAAGTCTAACTTATGGAAATTAAATAATTAAAGTGAATTAATTTAGACACGTGGGTGAGAATGTTCTAACTGACGTGGATCAAGTCTTTTTTAATCTTAGTCGTTGATTAGAGATTAGATCACGACCGTTGAATGTTCAACGAGAAAAATATTAAAGGAAAGCTTGGGGTCAGTTGGAAAATATTGACCAAAGATGAAAAAATCGCGAGTTTTTCGGGCTGCCGATTTTATCGGCGATTTTTTCAACAATTTTTTGAAAAAATAGTTATCGCGATAAAATCGCGATTTTTACGAAAAAATCGCGAGTCGAACAGTGAAAATCGTGGCTTCCTCAAACAGCGAATTTATAATGCGATTTTGGGTTTTTTGTTTTTCATTTTTACTTGGACAGCTTGGGTTATGAGAGCTAAGGAGTGAAGGATGAGAGCCAAGGAGGTAGATACGTGATCTACAAGCCCAAAATTGGACAAAAGTGAAGAATTTCTTGCAAGCCAAGCGAACAAAAATAGAATTTGGACCAAGTGTCTCCGGCAAAACGTTTTTCCAGGTATGGGCATCAAATTTGACCCATTTTTTTTGTTTCTTTCTTGTTCTTCCATGGGTTTCTATTACCCATGTATTTTTCATCATTTGTGATTGCATTTGGTTGTGTTTTTTTTTTTTGTTTTTGTTTTATTGAGAGGAGAGGGTTTATTTTGGTCAAAAATGCAAAAAATTGTTTGTTAAATTTTGTTTTTTATATTTCTTCTTGTGCTCTTAGTTTCTTCCATTATTTTTGCTTGTGTTTCAACATGTATTTTTTCCCATTATTTTTGCATTGAATTGAGGGTTTTTTTTTGTGAAAAAAATCAAAATGTTGTATGTAAAATTGTAATTTTTTTATTTTATTTTTTAACTGGCAATTTTTCTTGTGCCCTAGGTTCAAATTTCAACATTCAATGTTCAAAGTTTCCAACATGCCAAGGAAATTAGATCCTTTATGGGAATTTGGTGAACCTGATCACGGGTTTGACCGATTAAACTTGACTTGCAAATTATGTGGTCAACACATGGCAAGGGCGATATACAGGTTGAAATACCACCTGGCACAAATTCCTGGGCATGAAGTAGGCCCTTGCAGAAACACCAATGCAGAAATAATCAAAAGAGCCATGAACTCATTGGGAGAAATAGAAACCACTAAACTCAGCAAATCAGCTCTGAAAAGTCAAATATCAGGGTTTGGAGTTGACCGTGAGAGTGGTAGTGGCTCTTCAGCATCAACCTCTTCTACAGGCAGCCCCGTAGCTGCCTCCTCATTTTTTGTTCCTAGAACCACTCCCGGGGCACAGCCATCTATATCCTCCCTTATTAAAAGAAAGGAGAAGGAAGAAGCTGATAAGTTGTTGGGCAAACTGTTTCTTTGGAGTGATATTCCTTTCAATGTTGCCGGGAACAATCCATTTTATCAGGCTACGATTGATGCAATCGCTGTTGTTGGCCCAGGATACAAAGCCCCTTCATATCATGACCTTAAAGGGCGCATTCTGCAAAATGAGAAAGTTGACTGCACCAAGAGATTGGAAGAGTTAAGGGCATCATGGGAAGTCACAGGATGCACTGTGATGTCAGATGGTTGGACTGATCAAAGAGGTAGGACCCTTATTAACTTCTTGGTCAATTGTCCCACGGGGACAATTTTTATGAAATCTGTTGATGCATCTGCACATGTCAAAGATGCAAAATTATTATGTGATTTATTAGATGTGTTCATTATGGAGGTTGGGCCCCAAAATGTTGTCCAAATCATAACGGACAACGCTACAAACTATGTTTCTACTGGCAAGATGCTTATGGAGAGGTATCCGAGCATATTTTGGACACCTTGTGCTACACATTGCCTTGATTTGATGTTGGAGGACATCAGAAAGCTTGATTTTGTCAAAGATATTGTAGAATCATCAAAGAGAATCACAAAATTTATATATAACCATGGATCTGTGCTTCATTTGATGAGAACATTCACCAACAAGAAGGAGTTGGTGCGGCCTGCTATTACACGATTTGCCACTACTTTCATCTCTCTTCAATCCCTCTTGAATTCTAAGTGGGATTTGAAGAGAATGTTTCTTTCAGATGAGTGGCGTGCTTTGACTATCACCCGCAAATCAGAGGGACAGGCCATCTGCAGGTTGGTGTCATATCAAGAAGATTTCTGGGTTGGAGTGGAAGAGGTGTGCAGCATTAGTGAACCTTTGGTAAAGGTTCTTAGATTGGTGGATGGAGAGAAGCCCGCAATGGGCTACTTGTATGAGGCCATGGATAGGGCCAAAGAAGCTGTTCGCAACTATTATGATGATAAGGGTGATGAGGGGTTTCAGAAACAACTTCTTTTATGGGAAGTGATTGATGATCGATGGAACAACACACTCCATCGTCCCATTCATGCTGCAGGGCTCTTCCTGAACCCCGCATTTGCTTATTCATGTGGTTTTCTATTTGATGCTGAGGTCATGGATGGCTTTTCCACTTGTGTTCAGAAGATGGTGCCAAATCCATCAGAACGTGCAGAGATATCCAAAGAGATGGAGGTATACAGAATGGCAGGTAGCACCTTGAGCTTCGACATGGCTGTCCAGGATAGGACTGCTAAAATGCCAAGTAAGATTTTCATTATTTTAAAAATTTTCTTATGTTTGTAACTTTATAAGTTTATCTTATTTGTTGTAACTTGTAACTTGTAGATGCATGGTGGAGGAGCTACGGTGGCAGATTACCAAAACTCCAAAAACTTGCCATTAGAATACTCAGCCAAACATGTAGCACTT